>CM045769.1:49080058-49680058 GCA_025200525.1 Camellia lanceoleosa | reverse complement strand
CGAAACAAATCGAAACGACACCCGAAGCATGCATTCATCCCGAAAGTGCGAAATTAAGCCCCGAAATGGCCTATAGCCATGCTATACATGCAAAATATGATCATGGAAGCAAGAACAGTAGCAAGGCAGTCCCAAATATGGCATTTTTTCAGTAATAAACATGGCCAAAATGCAAGCATAGATATGGCAACAAAAGCTCGCAAGAATACGGTAAAAGAGAGGATTTTCAAAGCAAGTAGTATATAGAAAATTCAAATAGAAAAATTTTCTTCTACAACATGAAAGAGGGCCCAAAAATAAGCATATATGCAGAAGATGGAAGCCTCTAAATCATAAGACAAATATGCTAGAAATAGAAGGCAAAAATGAAGCCACAAGAGGGTATAACCTAAGACATGCAATCTATACACCAAATTACCAAACCTTCTTCATGAAACATGTAAAGGGGGTCAAAATAAGACTAAAACCAGTAGGGGTCGAAGTCCTAAAACCAAACACAAATAGGTCAAAAATTGCATGCAAAAAGTGGCACACTTGATGAAATTTGAAGGAGGTGATAGATACAAAGGCCAAATGAAGTTGAGCCTATCTAAAATGTTGTAGAGGGGCTCATTTTAAGCACAAAATCAGTAGGGGTCGGACCCCCAAAAACCAACACAAATAGGTCAATTTTAGCATGCAAAAATGTTACCAACTTGAGGAATATTGAAGGAACTAGTGTATACAAACACCAAATGAGGTTGGGCCCTTCTACAAAGTTGTAGAGGGGCTCATTTTAAGCACAAAAGCAGTAGGGGTCGGAGCCCCAATTCTCAACCAATTAAAGGATAGAAAAGGATCAAGAAAATGCCCTAAAAGTTGGTTTTGAATACTTACCCTTGAAGACTTGTCTTTCTTTGCTTCTTGGCTTGATTTGTGGCTTATCAACCTCTGAAATCCACTTCCTTGCTGCTGGAATCGAAGTTGGAATGGTGAGGCTTAGGGTTGATGAAGGAATCAAGCAAGAACTTGAAGCTTTTTGGAGTTTTAGCTATGGAGATGGAGGTTTTGCCTTGGTGTTCTTGAAGAGATTTTTTCCAACCTTGAAGAAGGAGGGAGGGCCTTCAAATAGGCAAGAAAATGGGGTGTAAAAGGAGGAAAGCATCCAATCTTTCCTCTCAAATGTCCCCTGATGAGGGAGACACTTTGAAAAAGGCCAAATTGAACAGCCGAAAGCAGTCCGCCTGGCCAGTTTTTTCAAGGTGGCCGGCCACCACTCCACCATGGCCGGCCACCACCTCCCATGGCCGGCCACCACCTCAAAACCAACTTCATAATTTCTGCCCGACCACCAAACACAAGTGTCCTCCCATGTGTGTAGAATAACGCCCCAGGGTCGGAATTTGGCAACACTGAACCAAGAGCCACAACATAGAGCTTGAAGGAGAGGCCCAAAATGAAAGGCACAATTTCTCGCCGACCACCATACCAAAGTGTCCTCCTAGATGTGTGCAACAAGGTTCCAAGGCCGAAATTGGCAACACCAAGCAGAGTCACAACATAGAGCTTGAAGGAGAGGCCCAAAATGAAACTCACAGTTTCGCCGACCAAGAGTTGGTAGGGTCCTCCAGTCCCTCATCACAGATATGTAACTTTGGTTGGAAGAAAATACCCCCAAGGTGTTCAACATTGGCCCTAAGTGAGCAAAACGGCTCCGGAGGAGCAAACCGTTATCTGGGATAATTGCTGGCCTCCCACCCCAAAGGATCTTCCCGATGTTGAAACAGAGGTACCGCCAAGTTTGAACAAAACTAATGAGAAATGAACGTCGGGCCAAAACCGAGCAAATCGGGATCTCGAAATGGGTCATGCGAAGTGGTGTTCGGCAATAAGTGGGTATCCATGACCCCTGTCCTCTGGAATGACAAAACAGAGGTACCGCCAAAAACCGGAGAAGATGGATGCGAAATGAATGCTCGGGACCAAAACCGCTTCGGTTTGGGGTCCCAAAACCGCTATGAGCACCGAAGTGGCATACGCCACGGTGGGCATCGAGGCCCCAGGGTTCCTCGAAATATTAAAACAGAGGTTCCTGCCAGAAACCGAAGAAAGCGGATGTGAAATGCATGCTCCGGGCCCAAATCACGCAGCCGGTCCCGAAATGGGTCGCCGCACCTAAGTGGTGTTCGGCTGCGAAGGCATCAGGCCCCGGTGTTCCTCGAAACACTAAAAGAGGTCTCCGCCAAAACCGGAGAAGTCGGAGATGGTTGGGCGTCCGAGCCGAGAGCAAAATTCCTAACGGCCCCGAAAACCGGGAACCGGGCCCCGAAACGGGCAAAATGGCCTACGGCCATGAAAAGTAGCTCACGGCCACCGGGAGATAGTCTACAAGACCACTCCTTCCTCGAAAGAAAACAGAGAAAACGAGTGCAGTTCGCAAACCGAGACAAGGTAGAGAAGAGGGTTAAGTCCGGGAGGCGGTGGCGGCCACGACTCTGAGACTTCGGAACGAGCACAGTATGCAACATCACCGAGTGCTCAATCAGCGACGTCTGAGTCTTAAGGTCGGTCAAAAATGGGGTGTCTACAGGTTGAGGCAGACAGTGGAGTTTGACTTCTCCGAGGGACGTCGAGCAAAGCCAATTTGTATGTTGGTATGTAATTCAACAGAAGAGGGGCTTTTCGTTTCTGCACAAGAAGATCCAAGAGTTTCTTTAGATCTCGGCTGGGGACGTATGATTTCCGAAATCCCTTGGCTGGTTGAGAAAGAATTACAAAAAATAAAGAGCAAACATTAGAAGATATGAATGAGTTGGCAAGCCTTAACCAAAATGGAATTACAGTGGGATGACTAAGACTTACCATCACCTCTTTAAAAACTGCTCGGCGCAGAGGATAGAGATAGAGATTTTCATCGAGAGCAAACTCCCAATTACCCGAGACAATGAAGTAATCATCTCCAGCACCCTTGTTGGAGTCTAGGAGGTCGGTTATTAGTTTAAAGGCGGTAGATCTTGGCTTAAGGTAGTATATGTAGCCTTTTTCATACTTAAGGCCACACAATGTGTAGCAGAATTGGATGTCGGCAATGTAATGCTAGCTTTTTCTCAGTATGCTAGTTTGATTATGCCATTGATAACCCTATATGAGTTTATGGAAAGCTGCATGGGATTAAGTTTGTAATAATGAAGGATTTCTCAAAAGAGAGTGTCTAGGGGAAACCGAAGTCCGCATTCAATAAATACAACAACAGGGAAGGGCATGGAGTCTCCATCAGGCATGATAGAGTCCTTCTCCCTAACTAACCTCAAATGGAAGTTAGCTGGGATCGAGAACTCCCGCCTAAAATGCTCTAGCTTTTCTGGAGTGTCTACCCTCCACCTAAACATACCCATTATCTCGACAAGAAAGGGTTGGACAACAAAATGATTGATGTAGGTTTAAAGACCTCGGCTAAAACCTAAACATGCACTGGTTTTAGGATTTTTGAAGATCTAAGGAGAATTCGTTTCGATTTTCCTAGAGAACGAGGTTCTAGAGCAAATCCTAAACCTAGAAACTATAGAAACAGTAATCAAAGGCAAAAATATGGAAATACAACAAGACAAATAGAAAAAAGAGCATGATTCAGAAATCAAGAACGCAATCGAGATTCAACAATTAAGAAAATCATAAATTCGCAGAACAATAAGTGAGTATGTGCAAGGCAATGTGCAAGAGTCAGAAGCAATACGCACATTCTTGAATTCAGGAACAAATTGTGTTACATCAAACAGATTCAAGAAACAAGAAATGATGGCCAAAGCGCGAAGATAGTAACAGAGAACAATTACAAATGCATATACAGATTCCACAAAAATAGGTATGAGGGAAGCGTATAGCAAAACTCAAAAGGAAGTCATATGAGCATGGCCAAGAATAGTAAACAGAAGTGGAGAATTAAAGTTAAAATAAAAAGGAATCGGGGGACTTACTGATTGAAGCCGGAGTGAGATACGCCAGAATCAGACAAGCTAAACGATCAAAGTCAAATGATGAGTGGTATGCCGGCGGTAAACAAAGAATGCAGTTGCAGAGAGCTTGTGAACGTAACAATGTAAGATTTGGAAATGTTAGAGAAAAAGAGTTTGAGAGACATAGGAAAAAATTGTGAATTGCAAAAGTGAAAAGACAGAGAGAGAAGGAACAATTTTGTCAAAAACGCGAAAAGGCGGCAAACCATAATGAAATGCTTTAGACGACGTGTTTGTCAGGCGACGTGTGCAATAGTAATGCATCCTGATAGCACGTGTCAGGTACGGACCAATTAGGAACAAACGCGTGGAGGAAACAATTGAGAAAATCGTATGTAACAGCTCATGCGAAGATAAAACTCTTGGAGTTCTCAATTTAATTAAGCGAAAACCTCAGCTAGTGGAACAATCTCGGGTTAGGGAACTCGAAGAACTTGGTTCTTAGTTCTTGGTCATTGATAAAGATAGGCAGTTGAGTCCTGAGTACTTGAAACCGACAAGTCCTGATCTCGGACGAAGAAAAAGTGAATTTCAGTCGATGTTATTTAAAAAGAAATAATGTAGGTTCCATTATCTCAAGTTGTCAAGGTAATAGAACCTAGGGGACAGTTGTGGAGACATATTTTGTGAATGATAGCGCGTGGCCAAGGTGATGCCGAAGTGTTAGCTGAGGTGCCACGTGGCTTGGTCATGACACCAAGGTGACCTCGGCTAGGCCGAGGTTATCTGCGAAGATACTGAAATCTGAGATAATCAGATAAGGGACAAGAGTCCTAGAACAGGAGAGAATCTCAGTCTGGATAAAGATAAAGCTCTTAGGGAGTTTAGCGCTATCTGGCTGAGGGTCTAGGATAGGCATTGAGCCTAAGTCCACTAAAGTGAGGCTTCTACAGGGAACATGTCAGTGTTGGCTATAAAAGCAAGGCACCCCCATAGGTCTCAGGTATGTGTAATATGCTGTGAGCAGTAAGTTATTTCTTGCGAGTTAAGCATAGTTTGCTATCTTTGAGAGATATTCGATTATTGACTTGATCATCAGAGTGCCCCAGGTGGACAAACCACCGCCGAATCCTTTTCTTTCTGTGCCAGGTTATTCGAGCTTAATCTATTCTGCTGGTGCTCTACAATTGAGTTCCTTGTTTAATTGTGTGGTCGGAAATCAACACCTACACATTACTCTCATCTCATGAAGTTTCATAAATTCTATGAGTCGACTTAGTTAAATTTGAAACACCCGTTTGTTTCTAAGGAAAATCATACCAAAAAAAATCTTTCCCAAGAAAAAAATTACTCCTATAGATTTCAAGCTGAGAACTCACAGATTGAATTGCAATTCCAAATTGACATAAGGAAATAAAACTAGATAAAATACAAACAATGAAGAACCAATGAAAAAGTGTGATTTACCTAGGGAAAATTGGGTGAAGAAAAGGAAGAGAATAAACTAAAAAAAAATTTAATCATAACAAAAAAAAAATTTTGACATAATTTAGATGACTTATGATGAAAGGTGCGAATTATAGACTTCCTTTGGGGGAGTGGGTTGGCTTTTTTTATTTTTTGGTTTTTTATTTTTTATTATTTTAGTTAGGGTTAAAAGTTCATTTGGATTTGGTTTTTTGACTTGTTTTTTCTTTTCTTTTTTTTTTTTAAATTTTTATGAGAGAAAATGTGAAATAATTATGGTTTGAATATAATATTTTATTTTATTGACATTTTAACTTATTTTATATTTTTGTAATTAAATTAGCCCACCACCTTAAAAAAAAAAAATCTTATGCTAAAGGAGGGCTAGAATTCACCATGTAAGGTATATGTGTGTTACCCAAAAGACAACCTAAGAGGGGAGATGAATTAAGTTTTTACAATTAAAAATTAATAATACCCTAATAAAAATCATGACTAGCACAATAGATAAATATAGTTAATGAAATAAAAATAATTAAAACAAGTGTTTTAACAACTATGTTAGTTAATGATTTTAGCACAGTGAAAATGTAAAATATAGGTACAACAATTTAAATAAAATAAAGAAATAATGGAGAGAGAGGCAAACAAATTTATAGTGGTTCGGCTTCAACTCGGCCTATGTCCACTCCTCAAGTTTCACTTGAGATTTTTCACTATGCTCTAGCTTCACGGGGATGCTAACAACCTTTTTACAAATGGAGCAATCCTCAACGGATTTTACACAGACTTTCTAAGTCATGAACACTAAGTGTACTACACTCTTACAAGGTTGAAAAGAATGTGTTTTTATTTTCACAGAAAGCTACAAGAATTATCTCTCAAAGATAGATATAAAATGAAGCTTTGGTTTTTCTGTAAACCTCACATAGGAAAGATGGACTTAAAGCTATGCATCTCAGAGTATAATTTCTGAAAGAGGATGTAAACAAAATTGAAGAACACTCCTCAGAGAATTTTTCAGAGAATAGATGTGAGTGATTATAGATCAAAGAATATTTTCTGATTTTTTGTAACTTGTTTATATTATAGGCTTTGGTATATATAATGAAAATTATAGCCGTTTATAGTCGTTGTAGTCCATCATTACTAATTTGAATATCTTCTACTCCATCATTACAAATTTGTATTAATTTGAATTTATAGCCGTTTATAGCCGTTGTACTTCAATCATTACCAATTGAATATCTTTCACTCCATCATTACAAATTTGAATATCTTCCACTTGAACCTTTTGAATTGCTATTGTGCTGGGCTGTTTGAACCTCTATTTTTGGGCTGTTTGAACTCCTGATTTAATCAAATATTAAATATATTTTAACAACATTTAGGATAAAGGTTCATGTAAGAAATAATGGGACAAAATAAATTTTGATTCTATTTTTCTCTTCCAAATAAATTAAAAACATAATTAAATAAATTATCCAAATAAATAAGTCTAACAATATGCTTATGCTGTTCCACTTGGGTGTGACCCTGTGGATTTGATGATCTAGGTCTAATACAAAACTAGTGATTTTGGTAACTATTTTTAAAAAAATAAATAAATAACACATCAATGTATGAATCAAGCAAAAGAAATTTGGGAAAATTGTAATTTTTTTATTAAAAAAAAATAAATTAGTGGTAAATTTTATTTATTTTAAATAATTAAAGTTATAAATTTTTTTATGAACTTGTAAATATTTGTGAAGACAATACTAGTATCACATTTTTTTTTCCAAGTTTTTTTATCTTTAGTAATTTTTGTTTTTTTAAAATTTGTGTCAAAATTTTTTACTTTTTCAATTGCCTAGTGTAGAATAATTTTAAAAAATGAAAAAATCCAAAAAAATAAAAGAAGAAGTCAACTATTTTTTACTTTTTTCTTTTAGTTTTTTGTAATGCTCTATCCCTTAATTTTTCCCCCATCCTCCCCCAATGCCATGGCGAATAATACTATCAATTCTCTTCAAACTCTTATCTCTCCTTTCAAAATTGTTTGACACATCATTAGGAAGAGTTTGCGGGAGAAAAATTAGGGAGATGTAGCATGCTCATTTTTTGGGAGGCTCCTCTTGTAAAAATTTAATTTTTTTTGAAAATAAAAAATCACTAAATATAATAAAAAAAAGTCACTAAAAAATTCAATTGTAAATGATAGAAGACGAAAGATGCAAAGAGCATCATAGCAAAATTAGACAATCTCAACTAGGTTGGCACTATCTAACTAGCACAATCATATGTTAGCACCAAACCAAGTTGATAAGGCAATAAAAGGCCAAAGCAAAAATATAGAATGTAACACCCCCAAAATAATTTACATAAGAAGGATTCATATTTATCTATCAACAAGATCTTAATCCAAAAGTAGTAACTCCTATAACATATATATATATATATATATATAACATAATGTTTCATCCATTACATCCTCATTAAATCTCTAAGATGTGTACTTAATTCATTCCGGATATTTATCAAAAGTGTTCCACATGCAACTATACATTCAACATTACAGAAATATAAATCTATAGCATGTGGCACCACAAGTCAACTACAAAGAAATGCTCTCAAGGCTACAAGTTCCAAGGCTTATGCTCGATTACACAAAAAGTGATTATCAAAACCCATACATTTTAAGCCCTTCGCTTGTCGAAAACAACAACAAAACAAGAGCCATATGCCCTCAAAACACTTCACACCTTCAATTTGGTGGAATCACTACATCTTTTCTTGTACAAAATCCACTAGGGTGAGCATAAAACCTAGTAGGAAATTCTTAACAAAGTATATACATTTCTACATAATCTCGTGAGATGAATGCAAATGCATGTCATACTCAAAATACATACTTTTCCCTTTGGAAAATCTTGTGTGTAATGCCAATTTGATAACACAATGATCCAACAAATTCAATATAATTTTCAAAGGGGTGATAAATACGACTTAGGTAATTCCTAGGTTGGTGTCTGCAAGTAGGCATAACAAGCACTATCAATCTCCACTTTACCGGTCTCTCACCGGAAGACACGTGGTACCTTGTCCGCACGTGTTTTCGGTCTTTCACCATGGACACTCAGGCCAACTTAACCAATACCAAACTACAATTCAATATGTTCTTGTTTCACAAAACAATTTCTTTCTCAATGCAATAGTTTTCAAATTTCAATTCGATATTCATAACAACCAAATGAAATGGAACGCCAATGCAACATGTATCAATGCATTATAATATGTTTTCATTTTCAATTTCCACCACACAATCTACCATTGTGATAAAAATCTCCATACTTCCTCTCAAGATAGTTTCATAAATAAATCTACCGAGAGATAAATAATAATACCACAGTACATGCTTTCTCCACATGTTAATCTCTATTTTTCCACTTGGTCATTTCAAGACCAACCAAAAATAAGCTATACAACTAGCTTCAATATTAACCATTTCTCATTCTTCCATGGAATTTCCTCCTCATACACAATTATAGGAATTTCTCAATCATATATTCATCATAATACTTGACAAGCATAGATTTCACTTACCATTTTCCCAAAAAAATCCACAATCTCTAGGGTTTTCACAAAACTAGGTTTTTTCCTCATTTTTGAAAGGACTTTTCCAAGACAACATTCCTTCTTAACAATATAGTTCATACCCTCAAGAGTTTTTTTTAAAAACATTGAGAAAACCCATTTTAAAAATCATTAAGAACTCATGAGCCAAAAATCAAGTTTCATTACTACAAGGAGAAGTTCCAAAATCAACATAAATTTGTAAAAATGTATATATAACTTTAAGAGAATCCCTACCTCAAACTTTGGAGAAGAAGAGAGAAGAAAACCCCCAAATTTGATGGTGTTGAAATCCGATATCCACCGCACAAAATGTAGCCCTCGAGGAATTCTCCAATTTTAATGAAGGAACTAGGATCAAACCTCTAATGGATTTGGAGAAATCAAAGGATTAATGTGATTTGGTGAGAGTAATGTAGAGAGAATGAGGAGAAATATGTTTTAGAGAGAGAGAGAGATGAGAGAAAAGTGAGGTGGGTGCTTAGCCCAAGAAAAGAAAAAGAGAAAATTTTCGGACACATCGCATTCCCGCACATGCGGCACCATTTCCGCACGTGTGGCACATACCTTCCGTACGTGTGTCACTCTCTCCCGCACATGCAGTCCTACCCTCCACTTGTGCATTTAAAGCAGTGTTTAACCATCGACGCCCTCACCTCACCTCACCACACGTGTGGCCTCATCTCCCACATGTGCGGCTTCACAAGCCTTGCATGTGCGGTCTTGCCTCCACCCAAAAATTGCACTAACTGAACTCGAGACACCCCTGATCCAATTTCATGCTTTCCGAAAGAAACGAAACTCAACTCCAGAATGAAATAAAGGCGAGGATCCGAGCGAAGTTTCAAGAACAATGAACTCAAAAGGTCGACAAGACCTCAAATTAAATCCCAACACTCCTAACACGAGCAAGATAATCACAATTAAAGGAAAACGAGGGGGGTTATATACCCAGGCATCACATAGGATAGTAGACAACACCCAATAGTCAACACTAGCAAAGACTTGTTACCTCAAACCACAAGCCTCCTGCCTTTATTTAGACAATTTCTGATTTGCCTCATGTTGAAAAGAAAATCATGAATTGTAAAGTAATGTTCCTTAAACACTACTTAGAACCAAAGTGCAATCTTAACTTTTATTGGATCACGTAAACCTACCACATTTGGGTTAATAGCCCTAAAAATGCACTTGTTTTGATGTTTTCATAGAGACCACAACATAGTAATAGGTAATGCTTTTTACATCATTCTCTCATTATTGCTGAGACTTTCCCCTGCCCACTAGTTAAGAAGTTCCTCCACCGAGTTTGGTAATGCACGTTGCACATCCCACTACTTTAACATCTCTGACCAAAACCTTCGGAAAAAAAAAAAAAAAAAAACTCTGACTAAACTCTCTAAGCAACTGAGAATACAATAACACATGATTATGTGACTCACCCTTAGCTTTGGAAAAAATGCAAAGGGTTGATTCATTAGCATTAAGAACACCATTTGTAGGAGAAAATCTACTGTCTTCAGTCTGCCTTTCCATGCTAGCTAGCCAAAAAATTGGATTCTATAGGGGAGAGGAGGGGGGATATACTTCACCCATACCAATTTACTAGGTGAAAGAGGTGTGCCAAACCCAGTTGTCCGAAAATTATACACAAATAAAATTGTAAAAATACCTATTTTTGAGGTAGTCCAAACCAGTTTATCTTCTGTGTTTGATTTGATTGTAGGAGTTGCCTCTAAAAGGGCTAACATTCTAGTAACCTCTACCCTTTCCCAATCATATAGCCCCTTTTTGAACCGAAACACCCACTCTCCTACAACCTCATTCCTTGTAAGCATTGAATTTAAGGACTCTCCCTTATTGTAACAACCCCCATACTGTTTATCGATAATTTACTGAATTACGTACTGATTATTGCTAAACTGGGATGCTTATGACTGATAATTGAGCTAATCGAAGTACTGAACGGACTGATTGAAAATTTAAACTGAACTGACTGAACATGTTTATTGCATTGCATTTCTATCTGTTTGACTTATGTGTTTATCTGTCCATGTTTTATGTTTAAATTGCAAATTGAAGGCCTTATCGGCGGCCGAACTGAAAATCGTTTAGTGCTTCATGATCAGTAGAATTTATCTGATTTTATGGTATATTTATTTATAATGTGATTAGGAATGATTAAATTAGATTAATTTAAGCCAATTAAAGAGTTTGTCGTAATTACGAAAATGCCATTAGGTGGGCCTTTGTTTATTCTTGTCATTTGAGCCTATTACACACTTAATCAAAACATATCCTCAGCCACATTGAGAGCCTATAGCTGACCAAGTGAGGAAGAGGGAGAGAATTGAGTTCATTCTTGTGATTTGGCTTGAAACTTTGAAGTAATTGTTAGAAAATTGGCATAATTGAGCTCCTAAACCTTGAATACAAGACTAAGGTAGGACATTCATCTCCTTATTGTTGTCTTTGAGCTAAGTCTTGCATGATTCATGCTTCAATTGTAGAGTTAAGACTTGAATTAGTTCATACATGTTGAATTAGAGCATAATTCATACATACATGTTTATATTGGTGCATCTTGAGTTGATTTCATGGCCAAATTGTACATGCATGTTCATAAATAGACTTGAGTCCATGAGTTCATCATATTCTTGAGGAAATGAGTCCATTTGGACAAGCTTTGAAGGTAGAATTTGGATTGAATCCATGCATGTTGCATATTCTCCATGTTCATGAAAAAATGGGTTTGAAAATGGTATCATTTGACTCACTCTTGGGCTTTGAATTCACAAATTGAGTTTTAAAACTTGTTATACATTGAGTTTGGATGTGTTTTCCAGAATTTGGGCCCAAGGGGTCGAGTTTTGGGTGAAAGAATGCTTGGTTTGAGCTTGGAAGGCAAATCTGGAATCCAGATTTGGCTTCTTCGCTCGAGCGAAGGATTCCTCGCTCGAGCGATCAACGTTTACTCTGAGCCACGCTCAAGCGAAGGATTGGTGGCTCGAGCGTAAAATTTGAGCATCCAGTATTTTTACTGTTTCATCAAATTGCTCGAGCGAAGGATTTCTCGCTTGAGCGAAGCCTTTAATTTTGGAAGCTCGCTCGAGCGAAGGAAGGCTCGCTCGAGCGAGGCTCCTATTTTTAGCAAATTTTGCAAAATGTTTTCTAAGTGTATTTTTGCATCCTCATCCCATTCTAGGCATTCTTAGGTCTAGTTTAAGGCATTTTAATGAGGATATTGATGTAGAACACACCGAGGCAAATTAGGGATTAAGTTGTGATATTTCCCAACCGTGTAGCTTAGTTTGTGTTCAACCTGTGAACTGTGTAGGGTTGGCGACTGGGGAGACACGCTCTAGCATTTTGTAGCCCGAACTCTGTGAGTAACAATTGTGTAAAGATATGTTCAAATGATTATCTTCAATCTTGAATCATTTCTTCGAATCTTTTCAATCTGGTATTACTTCTTGAATGAATGTATGTCCTTTATTTCTAAACTGCATCTTGTGGCATCCTTAGCACCTCATCGTTATCGATCTTATTCTGAGAGATCTCTGTCGGTTCCTCGTGGAACCATTATCGCATCGATTGATGGCCATCATTATCGTTCGGGTCTTTAAGACCTCGCATCGCTATGCTAATGGATGTACCACATATGATTGAATAATCGCTCGATCGAAGATCAAATATCTTGTTTAATGAACTGTTTTCACTACTGTAAGGACATTTCATTCTTAACCTCTTTACGCTTTATGTTATTCACTGGGCTTTAGCTCATTGTTTATATATATATGTAGGTGCTCAGCCACCAGACCGGAGTTAGGAGCGAGGGTTAGACTCCAGTTTTGTCAAGCCAGCCTATGTGCCTCACTGCGAGGTTCCAAGCCTAACGTGTTAAGGCTTAGGGTTGTTTTAGCATTCCCCCTTCCGTACTGTCTTACTGTTTTGTAATAACCGAATGGATTGCATAGCCTGAATGTTTACTGTACTGTTGAGTAGGGATTAAGTCCCTCTTTTGAATGACTGTAAATGTTGTATAGACTGCACTGTTTAAATATATAAATACATGAAAAATCTTTTTGGCATACAGACTGTCACAGCTCAATGGACACTATTTATTTACTGTATTGGCTTCCGCCAGGCCCTGAACTCTATTTTTACTGTTCTACTGTTAAGCAGGCCTTCGGTAATCTCGGATTACTGGCCGGTTACGGTGCTAAACCCATAGGGCCGGGTTTGGGTCGTGACACTTATTAACTACCAATCTATGTAGAAGTGGGAATTCCTCTTTCAGACAAGTGAGAGAATGAATCTCAATATATTTTTACATATCTCAAAACACTTTTATATAGGACTTATGTGCAGGTTCCAATAGATTGATTTATTGCCCAATAGGTCATTTGATAATTAGCAATGTTTTTCTTCAAATACTAATAACAAATGTTACTAATTGTTAGTTTTCAGCGACAATTAAAAAATTCGTCAAAAAATTCACTAATTTTAAATTTTAGCGATAGTTTAAAAAAATTTCACAGGAAAATGTTACTAATTGTCAATTTTTAGTGACAAATTCAAAAATCATCACAAAAAGTCTTTTTTAGCGACTATTATGATAAGACCAACTTTTAGCGATGAATTAATATGATTTAATGGGAATTAAGTTCAAGTATTAACATATGCTGGTAATTTACCAGAGGACGGGAGTTATAATTTTAAAATGATAATAATTAAAAATATTATATTACCTTTACCAATCAGTTAATTATTCACTATCCACCTATCTTTCTAAGTATCATCTTTCTATTCACGTATCATCTCTCTATTTATCCTTATGTACCTATCTATCAACTTAATTTGTCTATCTATTCATATCACTACCACGACTAGTTGCTGGCATTAGCCACTACCTGCCACTTTTCGGCAAATTTTTTAAAGTAGGTGGTCCAACAATGATATAGTGGCAACAAAAATGGGTTTTTACGGCTTTATATTAACGACATACAGTAAATACAAGTCGTAATTTCTTACTTTTACGACTTGCTTTTTTTGCATGTTGTAAATAATTTTTCAATTATGACATGTCTATTGCGTAAGTTGTGAATGCATTAAACGATAATTTTTTTACGACTTGCAATGTTAGCTATAAATAATAAACTTTTTATGACATGTATATGGTATGCTGTTAATATATCAACCAGTAAATACAATTTGTAATTTCTCACTTTTACGACTTGTTTTTTTTGCATGTTGTAAATAATTTTCCAACCACGACATGTTTATTGCGTAGGTTGTGAATGCATTAAACGATGATTTTTTAGGACTTGCAATGTTAGCCGTAAATAATAAACTTTCTGTGATGTGTATTGTCACGACCCAAACCTAGCCCTATGGGTTTAGCATCAGAATCGCCAAGAATCCGAGATTACCAAGGCCTCATTGACAAGAATACGCTTAAACAGTAGTGGCTGGCGGAAGCCAATACAAGAAATATCTAGTGTCCATTGAGTGTGAAAATCAGATGCCAAAACATTTTTCATGCATTCATACAATTCGAGCAAGATATCTATACAATCATTTACAACAACAAGACGGATCGAATCCTCGATAATAAAGATAAGAAATAAAGAGAGATCTATACAATAGTACAAAACAAGAAGGAGACCGATGGGGACACAAAACACCCCAAGCCATAGCATGGCAACTCGAACCTCACAAAGGAGGCACATAGGTGGCTTGACAAAATCGGGGACCAATCCCACGCTCCTAGCTCGGTCTGCTCACGAGAACCTACATATATATATCAACAAAGGAGCTAAAGCCCAGTGAATAACATACAACAGAAAGAGGTTATGAATGAATGTCCTTACAAGAATGAAATCGATTCATTAAACAAGATTTCATCTTTCAAGATTTCAATCAATCACCATATGTGGTACATCCATTAGCCTATAAACAAGAGGGTCCAAAAGGACCGGCCTTACAGCATCCAACAAAGAATGATGGCCATCAATCAAGAATAAAGATGGTTCCACAAGGAACCGACAGAGCTCAGAATAAAGATGCATCGGTGCTAAGGATGCCACAAGACAGCCTGAATACAGGACATACATTCATTCAGTAAACAATATCAGTTCAATAAACAATTCAGTTCAGTATTCAAAAGATAACCATTTTGAACATATCTTTACACAATTGTTACTCACAGAGATTGGGCTAATAGCAGCTAGAGCGCGTCCCCGAGAGCCAACCCTAAACAGTAACAAATAGAACACACACTAAGTTTCACAATCGGAAGGATGATAATTAAACTCCTAATTTTTCTGTGTGGTTCTATGTCTAAATCCTCATTAAGATGCCTTAAACTAGGCCTAAGAATGCCTAGGATGGGATGAGGATGCAAAGATGTGCAATCAATCAGCAATTTTCATTGAACAGGCCTCCGCCGAAGCAGTTTCGCCGAGCGAACAAGCAAACAAAGGTCCCGCCGAAGGCTACATTCCACCGCCGAAAGGCGGACGATGAATGGTGCGAGATGCTTTGGATGCTCGATTTCTCGCTCGGCGTGAAACACTCCGCCGAGCGATCAGAAACAAGTCGAAGAAAATGCCGAGCATGAATTCGCCGAAGCGGCACTTCCCGCCGAAGGACATCAAAAATCTGGAAAATCCAGATTCAACCTCCAAGTTCCAAACCAAGTTTTGATGCTCCCAACTCGATCCTCTTGGGCCCATTTTCTGGAAAACTCTTTCAAACACATAGAATAACACGTTTTAAAGCTCAATTTAAGAAATCAAGGCCCAAGAGTGTTTCAATTAAACTCAATTTGAAACCAATTTCATGAACAATTTCAAAACATGACATGCATGATCTTTTTAACCAAATTCAATATTCAAATCTTGCTCCAAAGAGCTCCAATCTTTCAAAATGACTTGAAAACATGGACTAATATACAAACATGGACATGCATGTGACCATTAGCCAAGAACTCAACTCCAAAATGCACCAATTCAAGCATGCATGCAACAATGGAGCTCTAATCCAACAATTATGAACAAAATCAAGGCTCAAGTTCCCTATAACCATGATGCATGCAAGATAGAGCTTAAAGATGGCAAGAAGACAATGAATTCACTTACCTAAGTCTTGTATTCAAGGTGTGAGAGGTCAATTTTGCCAATTTCCTACAAGTTCTTCAAGGTTTCAAGCTAATACCACAAAATGAACTCACTCTCTCCTATTCCCTCTCTTTGGTCGGCAAGAGTGAAGGAATGGCTGATGAAATGAAGTTGCTCAAGTATAAAACAAGTCCTTAATTGTGTAGGATAGTGGCCTACTTAGTGGCACTATGGTAATTAAGTCAAACTTGACGATTAATTCGTTTAAATCTAATTTAATCATTCCTAATCAGTTTTCAGATAATTATACCATTAAATCACAAATATCCTACTGATTCCAAAACACTAAACGGTTTCTAATTCGGCCGCCGATAAGGCCTTCAATTAGCAGTTTAAACATATAAATTCAAAAAGATAATCAATCAATCAAACAGATGCAATATGCAATTCAATAGATAAACTTATTCAATTTCAGTTTCGATTTCAATCAGTTCATTCAATACTTCAGTTAATTCAATTATCAGTCATTATCAGTTCGGTTTAGCAATAATCAGTACGTAATTCAGTAGGTTATCGATAATCAGTACGAGGGTTGTTACAGTCTCCCCTCCTTATAAGGAGTTTAGTCCTCTAAACTCGAGTTACCTTCAGTTTGGAAGAAAACAGGATCCAGTGGAAACAAATCAGGATATCTTTTCGCCATGTCATCTTCCCTTTCCCAAGTGGCATACACACCACCATGGTTCTGCCAATCAACTTTCACTAGTGGGATCTCTTTATTTCTCATTTTCTTGATCCGTCGGTTTACAATCTGTATAGGCCGTTCCTCATAAGTGTAGTCATCACTAAGCACTATCCGAGTAGGCTCAATCACATGAAACGGATCTCGAAGATAGTCTCTCAGCATCGAAATGTGGAAGACGTTATGCATATGCTCCATTTCAGGAGGGAATGTAACTTGATACGCCACCGGATTGATTTTCTCAATAATCTGATACAGTCCGACATATCTTGGCGCTAACTTGCCTTTGACTCCAAAACGAGTCTGGCCTTTCATTGGTGTCACTTTCACAAACACGTGATCACCCACTTCATATTCTCTGTCTCGTCTTCTAATATCTGCATAACTCTTCTGTCTACTCTGTGCATTTTTCATCTCATTGTATCGCTTTTATCTTTTCAGTCGTTTCATAAACAATTTCGGGCCCAAGCAACGGCCCATCTCCAACTTCTGCCCAGCAGATTGGAGATCTACACTTTCTACCATACAATGCCTCGAAAGGCGCCATACTAATACTCGAATGGTAGCTGTTGTTGTAGGCGAATTCGGCCAATGGCAAATGACTTTCCCAGTTTCCCTGAAAATCCAGGACACACATTCTCAGTAGATCCTCTAGAGTCTGGATGGTCCTTTCTGACTGGCCATCTGTCTGAGGATGATAGGCACTACTCAGCCTCAATTCAGTACCTAATGCAGTTTGTAGGCTTTGCCAGAACCTCGATGTAAACTTCGAATCCCTGTTAGAAACAATAGATACAGGCACTCCATGCAGTCTAACAATTTCGTCAATATAGATAACAGTCAATTTATCTGCATTATAAATTGTCTTGACAGGTAGGAAGTGTGCAGATTTAGTCAATCTATCAACAATAACCCAAATAGAGTCCATACCTTTCCTGGAGCGAGTTAATCCAACGATGAAATCCATCGTGATATGCTCCCATTTCCACTCTGGTATGGGTAAGGGTTGCAGTAAGCCTGCAGGTCGCTGATGTTCCGCTTTAACTTGTTGACAGTTGAGACACTTGGACACAAAATCAGCGATCTCTTTCTTCATTCCTGGCCACCAGAAATTCTGTTTCAAATCTTGATACATTTTCGTATTCCCCGAGTGAATCGAAAACTTCGAATTATGGCCTTCCTGCAGAACTCTCCTTTTCAATTCAGTGTCATTTGGTACACACAGTCTGTCTTGAAATTTCAGTACATTGTTGTCAAATTTAAATCCCGGTTTTGGTTTTGAATCTCTTTCCTCAATAATCTTCTTCAAGTAATCATCCAATTGTTGTTTCTCCTTAATTTCTTCAATCAATGCTGGTTGAGCAGAAATAGCAGCTAAGGTTCCACCTTGTTCTTTCAAAACAATTTCAATCTCGGACTTTTCAAGGTCACAAAGCAACTCCTTCTGTCCAGTCAGCAAACAGGCTAAGTTCCCAATCGATTTTCGGCTCAAGGCATCGGCAACGGCAACGGTATTGGCTTTCCCCGGATGGTACAAAATCTGTAGGTCATAATCTTTGATCAGTTCTAGCCATCTTCGTTGTCTCATATTCAATTCTTTCTGAGTGAAAAAGTACTTCAGGCTCTTGTGGTCAGTATACACCTCACATGTTGCTCTATACAAATAGTGACGCCAAATTTTCAATGCGAAAACCACTGCAGCAAGTTCTAAGTCATGGGTCGGGTAGTTCTTTTCATGTGGTCTCAATTGTCGGGAAGCATAAGCAATAACTCTCCCATTCTGCATTAAAACACATCCCAAACCCTTATGAGAAGCATCACTAAATACAATATAACCATCCGTACCTGAAGGTAGAGTCAGAATCGGTGCAGTCACAAGTCGGGTTTTCAATTCTTGAAATGCCGATTCCCGTTGGTCAGTTCAGTCAAATGATATCCCCTTCTGAGTCAACTGGGTCAGTGGTAAGGCAATCTTGGAGAAATCTTTGACAAATCTTCTGTAATATCCAGCCAATCCCAAAAAGCTTCGGATTTCAGTCACATTTGTTGGTCTAGGCCAGTTTACTACAGCTTCAATTTTCTGCGGATCAACAGAAATTCCATCTTTGCTAATAACATGCCCCAAAAACATCACATGATCAAGCCAAAATTCACATTTAGACAGTTTAGCATACAGTTTCTGTTCTCTTAAGGTTTGCAGGGCAAGTCTTAGGTGATGTTCATGTTCTTCTACAGTCTTAGAATAGATCAATATGTCATCAATGAATACCACAATGAAATCGTCAAGGTATGGTTTAAAAATTCTGTTCATGAGGTCCATAAATGCAGCAGGGGCATTCGTGACTCCGAACGGCATAACTAAAAATTCAAAGTGGCCATACCTCTCGAAAGCGTTTATCGATGTCTTCCGGTTTAACTTTCAGTTGGTGATACCCCGATCTGAGATCAATCTTGGAAAACACTTGTGCACCCTGTAACTGATCAAATAAATCATCAATACGTGGTAATGGGTATTTGTTCTTTACAGTTACCTTGTTCAATTCCCGATAATCAATGCACAGTCTCAGTGAGCCATCTTTCTTCTTCACAAACAAAACAGGTGCACCCCATGGTGAAGTACTGGGCCTGATAAACTTCTTATCTAACAATTCCTGCAACTGTACTTTCAATTCTTTCAGTTCAGTTGGAGCCATTCTGTAAGGAGCTTTAAATATCGGCTGTGTACCCGGAATCACATCCACAGTAAATTCAATTTCCCTATCAATCAAATCCCCTAGTAGATCATTTGGAAATACATCTGGGAATTCTCTGACTATAGGAATACAATTCACATCAGTTTTAACATTATCATTCATTAGCAGCGGTGATCATACTGAACACAGATATCCTTTACACCCCTTTCTAATCAGTTTGACAGCTTTTACAGAAGAAATCAGATATGGAGGAGGTATTACTCCACTCCCATTAAACACAAACTCAGGCAAACCCGGTGGGCGGAAAACAACTTGCTTTGTTACACAGTCTATAGTGGCATGATATTTTTGTAACCAATCTATCCCCAATATTACATCGAAGTGATCAATATTCAATGGCAGTAAATCAATAAATAGATGCATATCCCCAACAATAATTTCACAAGCAGGATACATATATGCACATGTCATGGATCCCCCAACAGGTGATGATACAGCTAGCAGATAGTTCATGGGTTCTAAGGGTCTATTCAATTTACGCGAAAAAGCATGCGACACATAAGAATGTAGACCCGAATCAATCAATACATATGCATTTTGAGCACGATAGAGAGGATACCGACACAACAGCCTCAAGAGTTTTGTACATCTCCATTAGGCGAACACTCGGCCCTGCCTCATAGGCTCTTTTCCGGTAGCTTTGGGGTTCGGTTTCGGTGTTGCAGCTGATGCTGCTGCGCTTGGTGTAGCTTTACTACTGGCTTGCGGGGTAGAGGGATAGTCTTTAATTCTGTGGCCCACCTTGCCACACCTGAAACAAGCTCCAGAAATCTGGTAGCAAACCCCTTTGTGCTTGTTGCCACATATGGAGAAGGGTAGAGTAAACCCACTCCCTTGGTTGGGGCTAGTCGTCGACCCCGTATTCTGTTTCTTGGTTGCTGGGTTATGCTTGCCTTTCTTAAATTTGAAACCCTGTCTTTTACCTTGCCACTCAGTTGTCGGTGTTTCAGATTGTTTTACTGCTGCAATATTCATCTCGGCCATCAATGCCCGGTCGAGAACACCCACAAAAGTTGGCATTTTCAAAACATTTATTCGGTCCTGTATAGCAACACTAAGGCCGCCTTCAAACCTCCTGGCCTTCTTATAATCGGTATCCACCATATGTGGTGCATACCTAGCAAGTTCGGTAAATTGCTTCTCATACTTCGCAACTGACACTTTGCCTTGTCTCAGCTGTTCAAACTCAGTCACTTTTCGGTTCCTGATGCACTGGAGAAAATACTTTTCAAAGAAGGACTCTTTGAACTGAGCCCAAGTCACAATAGTATTTGCATCGCGAGTCAACATCCACCACCTTCTTGCTTCTTCCTGAAGGGTGAAGGTTGCTAACAATACTTTGTTGGCTTCGGAGCACGGAAAAACCTCAAACAACTTTTCAGTCTCAAGAACCCAAGCTTAAGCTTTTAACGGTTCTAAGCCTCCCTAAAAGGACGGCGGTTTCATCTTGCTGAATTTCTGAGTCAATGCAATAATGTCCACCTCATTAGCATTCACATTCTGTACATTCTGTTCCGGTTGCACCGGAGGAGGAGGATGTGGGGGCTGTTGGTTCGGTTGTTGATCTAATCTTTCCATTATCAGTCCCATCATTTGTTTAAGTCTGGCCATTCTGGCCTCAGAGGATGATGCTTCAGTTTCATTTGCATTATCCATTCCACTATAAGCAGTTATAACAGTTATCATTATAAGCAGTTGTATCATTAAACAGTTTAACATTTTAACACATAATCAGTCAGTCATAAGCACACACTTTTCAAGTTCATAAGATGCCCTAATTGCTTTTTTAGGACACCCTATAGCTCATTTGGACACGTGTGTGCGGTATAACTCGTGGTTAAGTATCGCTCTGATACCACTCTGTCACGACCCAAAACCCGGCCCTATGGGTTTAGCATCAGAATCGCCAAGAATCCGAGATTATCAAGGCCTCACAAGAATACAGCTTAAACAGATGTAGCAGGCCCGGCGGAAGCCAATACAAGAAATATCTAGTGTCCATTGAGTCAGGAAAATCAGATGCCAAAAACATTTTTCATGCATTCATACAGTTGAACAAGATGCCTATACAATCATTTACACATCAAGACGGGATCGAATCCTCGATAAAGATAAGAAAAAAGAGATGCCTATACAGTAGTACAAACAGTAAGGAGACCGATGGGGACACAAAACACCCCAAGCCATAGCATGGCAACTCGAACCTCACGGAGGCACATAGGTCGGCTTGACAAAATCGGGGACCAATCCCACGCCTCCTAGCTCCTGGCCCTGCCGAGAACCTACATATATATATATACAAAGGAGCTAAAGCCCAAGTGAATAACATACAACAGAAAGAGGTTATGAATGAATGTCCTTACAAAGAATGAAATCGATTCATTAAACAAGATTTCATTTTCAAGATTTCAATCAATCACCATATGTGGTACATCCATTAGCCTATAAACAAGAGGTCCAAAAGGACCGGCCTTATGCATCCAACAAGAATGATGGCCATCAATCAAGAACAAAGATGGTTCCACAAGGAACCGACAGAGCTCAGAATAAAGAAATAATGCTAAGGATGCCACAAGATGCCTGTAATACAGACATACATTCATTCAATAAACAATATCAGTTCAATAAGCAGTTCAGTTCAGTATTCAAAAGATAACCATTTTGAACATATCTTTACACAATTGTTACTCACAGAGATTGGGCTAATAGCAGCTAGAGCGCGTCCCCGAGAGCCAACCCTAAACAGTTAACAAATAGAACACACACTAAGTTTACAGTCGGAAGGATGATAATTAAATCCCTAAATTTTCTCGGTGTGGTTCTATGTCTAAATCCTCATTAAGATGCCTTAAACTAGGCCTAAGAATGCCTAGGATGGGATGAGGATGCAAAGATGTGCACAGAAATCAGTTTCAGAATTTTCAGTGAACAGGGCCTCCCGAGCCGAGTTTCGCCGAGCGGACAAGCAAACAAAGGCCCCCGCTCGAGCGTACATTCCACCGCTCGAGCGGACTGATGAATGGTGCGAGATGCTGGATGCTCGATTTCTCCGCTCGAGCGTGAAACACTCCGCTCGAGCGGACTGTAAAACAAGTCGAAGAAAATGCTGGGAGCATGAATTCCCCGCTCGAGCGGCACTTCCCCCGCTCGAGCGGACATCAAAATTCTGGAAAATCCAGATTCAACCTCCAAGTTCCAAACCAAGTTTTGATGCTCCCAACTCGATCCTCTTGGGCTCATTTTCTGGAAAACTCTTTCAAACACATAGAATAACACGTTTTAAAGCTCAATTTAAGAAATCATGGCCTAAGGGTGTTTCAATTAAACTCAATTTGAAACCAATTTCATGAACAATTTCAAAATATGACATGCATGATCTTTTTAACCAAATTCAATCTTCAAATCTTGCTCCAAAGAGCTCCAATCTTTCAAAACGACTTGAAAACATGGACTAATATACAAACATGGACATGCATGTGACCATTAGCCAAGAACTCAACTCCAAAATGCACCAATTCAAGCATGCATGCAACAATGGAGCTCTAATCCAACAATTATGAACAAAATCAAGGCTCAAGTTCCCTATAACCATGATGCATGCAAGATGGAGCTTAAAGATGGCAAGAAGACAATGAATTCACTTACCTAAGTCTTGTATTCAAGGTGTGAGAGGTCAATTTTGCCAATTTCCTACAAGTTCTTCAAGGTTTCAAGCTAATACCACAAAATGAACTCACTCTCTCCTATTCCCTCTCTTTGGTCGGCAAGAGTGAAGGAATGGCTGATGAAATGAAGTTGCTCAAGTATAAAACAAGTCCTTAATTGTGTAGGATAGTGGCCTACTTAGTGGCACTATGGTAATTAAGTCAAACTTGACGATTAATTCGTTTAAATCTAATTTAATCATTCCTAATCAGTTTTCAGATAATTATACCATTAAATCACAAATATCCTACTGATTCCAAAACACTAAACGGTTTCTAATTCGGCCGCCGATAAGGCCTTCAATTAGCAGTTTAAACATATAAATTCAAAAAGATAATCAATCAATCAAACAGATGCAATATGCAATTCAATAGATAAACTTATTCAATTTCAGTTTCGATTTCAATCAGTCCACTCAATACTTCAGTTAATTCAATTATCAGTCATTATCAGTTCGGTTTAGCAATAATCAGTACGTAATTCAGTAGGTTATCGATAATCAGTACGAGGGTTGTTACATGTATATGGCATGCCGTTAATACATCAGCTATACACGACACGTGTACACTAACTGTTAAAAATATCGAACATTTCACAACGCACAAAAAGCCAGACGTTAAAAATTTCACTTTTCACAATGCACAAAAAGCCAACCGCTTAAAATATTACATTTTCCACGACACGCAATTGCTGTCGTGAAAGATATGACTGGAAAAAAAAAAAATACAAAAAAAAAAATTTTAAACGCCAAACACAAAAAAAAAATAAAAAAATAATAATAATAACCAAAAAAAAAAAAAAAAAAAAAAAACAAACAAACAAACAAACAATCAAAACCCCAACACTTCAGCCTCAACATCAAAAAAACTCATCCCTTTCTCTAGGTTCTAAAGGAACATGTATCTCAAACAAACCATCCAGCTATTGTTCCATATACTAGTATCTCTGTAGTGTCTCTCTCTTCGTCACTTTACTCTCTAATACTCTGTTTCTTCTCCACCCCACAGCTTTTCACTGTTGCCATTGCGCCACCGTGACCACCAGTGAGCCACCTGCATCGTCTTCACCTCGGTGCTTCTGCTACCGGGCCGCTACTTTTTACAAAGTTGAAACCACATCAGGTATCTTACAATCTCTCTCTCTCTCTCTCTCTCTCTCTCTCTCTCTCTCTCTCTCAAAAAAAAAAAAAAAAAAAAAACAAAAACAAAAACCGTCAAATTCCCAATTTTATACTATGTTGTAAATCCCTTTTGTCTTTTGTTTTTGTTTTTGTTTTTTTTTTTTTTTTTTTTGTTTTGTTTTGTTTTTTTTTTTTTTTTTTTTCCAATTGGTAGTTTTTTCAGACGGATGATTACGAAATTTACTCTAAGCAAATTTATGCATGTGTCTTCCTTCAAGGATAACCAGCTTCTTTCCCCCCTGGTTATTTTGGTAATTACCAGACTTCATCTTAATGGTCTTCTTTGGCTTTACTTAAATGGCTACTGTTATTGTGATTGGCCAAGGCATCATGGACAGGAAGGTATGAAGCTCATTTGTGGGAAGACAAGGTTCAATATCACTTCTCTCCTCATATTATGTATATATATATATATTTCTTCATAAACATATCTTTACAGCAATTTTATTGATTTCTTTCTGCTTATTGCATTGGTGGTGCTTGTATTGTGGAATCCTGATGAAATGATGCAGTCTATCTTGGTATGTTCCAATTAATATGGTTCCTTTTTTTTGTCGTAATTATTTCTAGGAATATGGTCACTTAGTGGCTCTTATTTTATTTTGGTGTTGGTAATTCAGGTGCCTACGATGATGAAGAAGCTGCTGCTCAAAGACAAACAGCCTCTCTACTGGTGGTTTGAATGGGATGCCGTGACTATGTAGTTTCTAACAAGCTTGTGTTAATTAGGTTAAATGGAATTAAATCACAAGCTATCTGCAGTTTCTGTACTAAATTGAGTGATACTGTCTCAAGTGAAATAGGAAAAGCATATGGAAAAACAACGAAAGTGGTGCATCTTTTAACTTGTGGTTTCCTAGGTTTTTTGGGATTCTCATTTATGACAGTAAATTTTATAGGTTGGTATGGTTATAAAACCTTTGTTGTTATTATTGTGCATAAAATTTGTTATTAGGTGATCTATCATGCTATCTTAGGTTCCTGATAAATTAAAAATTGTGTTGAGTTTTGATCAATGGTTGAGATTTTGATGAGACTACTGCCAGTTATACGTTAGTATTACATACACTGGATTCTATCTTGAATAACGGTAGCTAAAATTATTGCAATTGGTATGTTGAATGGAGCCCACAAATTCTACTCCTGGGATTGATTTTTGGTCCAGTTGAGGAGGGTGATTTGTGTAAATGCTTTAAATGGTTGAGATTTATCCTAGGAAGCATGAGTAGCATCTTAAGAGATTTATCTATCCTAAAGTATGCTATTTGCACCTCAAGTTAGTAGAAAATGTGTGTTTTGAATTTTGGAGTCATCGACATGATACTTGATTTACTGTAGATGCATTCTCCAGGTTATATTCTGGTTTTATGAGTTTCTCAGTTAAAATCTATCTGGGTATCCCAGGAAAAAACATTATTTTAATATTGTACAAACCTTTCAAGTTTTCTTTGTCAATTCAGTCACGGTATCCAAGCATTACTGACCTCCTACAAAATGTTAAATGAAATAAATATATATGGTGTGCATGCTTTACAATTGCTGCTTTTAATGCAGGTATCTAGTCACGAGTCATGACATTTAAGATAGTTCCAAGGGGAACCGAAGGAGCTGTTAGTGTTGAGGGAACCGTTGCTCTGACTTTTAGCATCGATTTTCCTTTCTTTTGTTGGTTATCTGATGGGTGAGTAAATTCTCTTTGTTTTTACAATTCTAAATATTCGACTCTTATTCCCTCCACATTCTTTCAATCTTTTTCTCTTTTTTCACTTTGCTTGTCGCCTTTATGAACAAAACTTAAAACAGCATTATGATGGTCGGAACTTTCATTCTGCTTGTCTGTTTTTTTTTAGCTTTGTGTCACTAGAATCTTTCAACAGGCACTTTTATGTTTATTTCTTCATAAGATATCTGACCAAATCTGTATTTTTCCTTCTCTTGAAAAAATAATTGGAAAAAAGATAAATGGACCCGAGGCTGTGATTTGTGTTGTAGCTTCCCAGATTGCTAATCTTGGTGAAAGCGTGATAGGTTCTTCCCTCCAAGAGAAAGAAGGATTCCGATGGGTAGGTGACCAACACAAATTATCATTTCAGTTCTTTACATTTTATTGCGCCATCATATGTTTTTTAGATTTTTACACAACTCAGATTCAACTGAATGACGACTATAAACTACTAGGGATTAGTTTAATGAATCCTTTAACACCATTCTACTCAGTCTAGAATCACTTTCTTGACCTTTGAGATTACGAAGGTTTTACTCAAGGGTACATTAGTTGTGTACCTATCACAAGCTCCCTTTTCTCAGGCATTTGAACCTTCGTATGAAAGATGAGGCTCTAACTTGTAACTATGTTGAGTTTTTGTTTGAGATAGCGAGTTGGTTGAGAAAGCAATTTTAGAATGGGCATTGGAAAATTTATTTATTTATTTGGATGGAAAGGAACCCATGGTTTAGCAAACCTTGATGGAACCTCTAATCTATTCGTAAACCTCCCTCAGTCACCATAATCTCCACAGACCATACACTTCAGTTAAGTCATATGGCTTATGCCCTATTGTAGGTGGCCTCAAGACTTGAATAGGGGACCTTGGGCCTTGGGTGTCTCCCAAAGCCTTACCTGTCGAGCTAACCATTGGGGTTGGGATTGGGAAAACCACTTCCGTCTTCAAACCAATATTTTTAGTGTCGCACTTAGTTTTTTTTGAGTAAAGAGAATACTGTGAAGACAGATTGCTACTCTGGATTTTAGGAGTTGAGAAAGGCTTGTTGCCACAAGTGCATTATACCTGCTACTATCTGGACAGATGCGTGCATTGGCTTATTCCACACAAGCTATTCCCTTCAAACATCTAATCTACACATTAGGCATACTTCAAATGGAATAGTTAACATCAGACAGTGATGGCCCGATAAGGGCAGGCCAGGTACAGTATGGATTGGTGATTATCATTACACATACTACATCTGGCCTATTTTTTTTTAGGTTCCTTATGTCTGGTATTCTCCACTTCTGCAATTGTTTATTGATTTTGAACAGTTAAGGATGCACTGCAGTGTTGTTTGATGTGACTATAATTGGTATAGTTAGGAGGCAATATTGGGCTACCCACATTTCAATGCATTAGTTTGGTGGAGATTCAAAATTGTGTTGTGCTTTACTAGGGTAGAAGACCACGTGTTGCAGACTTCGTTCATGGTTCTGATGGATTAGGGAACATTTCCTTACCTTCTCCAAAATCCAAGAAAATTGAGAAGACGGCATCAGAATTTTTGGTGGATATGGTTTCTAAATATCCTGGTGAAGTATCCATACTTGCGCTAGGACCATTGACAAATTTGGCTTTAGTAAGTTTTAATATCTTTCCTTTCCGTTCACTCTCACAAATAATGACGTCTTCAAATTTTTTGGGTGTGTACCCTTTACACTCAAGAAGCATGCCTTTATTTGATCAGGCAATGAAAAGGGACTCATCCTTTGCAAGCAAGGTTAAGAGAGTAGTTATTCTTGGTGGATCTTTCTTTGCATTGGGGAATGTCAATCCTGCTGCTGAAGCAAATGTAAGTGATTACCACCTCCACAATGCGTTCTCCTATTCCATATGGTATGAAACAGAACATGCCTTATTTTATCATACAGTTCTCTCTTAGATGTATTGAATCTTTTTAGATTTGGAAGTGTAGAAAACTTGAACACCTATTGGGCACGTTCCATCTCATTAAATAAATTTGTTCAAAGCCATAACTGTTAGTTTTCAGTGGTAGTCTCGTAATCCCTCTTGGGAGGGAGTATTTTGTAGAAGTTGGAATTAGAGCTACTCTAGGCAAAAATTAGTGCTAAATGTTAACTTTATAATTGTTGTTATGAAGTAATCAAATCAGTTTAATTCATGTAGGTATGAGTCACTATCTTATTTTCTTGGCAGGGAGTATCTTATCCGTGCTTATGATCTAATATATGCTCTTTCTACTGATGTTGTTTCAAGCTTGGTTGTTCTAAGAAGGGACGCTTTTGAAGACGGAATCCAAGCTACTAGGAATTTTCTAATATAAAGATATGGAGGGCACAAGCCGAGTGTTGATACAATTGAATCAACCCATGATGGTGCATTCATAAGAAGATATTTGGGTAAAATTTGTACCATTTAGAACTTAAAGATAGGTTTAATTTTTTTTTTTTTTTTTTTTTTTTTTGGGGGGGGGGGGGAGGGGATGAATATTCTACGACAGGAAGAATAGGCTCGTGTTAAATATTTGATGACTAGCAATAGGCATCGTGGTTTGTCTCTTGAATTAACGACGTGCAAAAGTAGTCGTAGAAAAATTAAACATGACGTATAGGATGCGCTGTTAAAAGTTTTAACGGCATGCTATGGCATGCCGTTGAAAGTGAATGACTTTCCATGACTGGTTATAATATGACGTACCTTGTGCGTCATAAAATCGTATCCATGGTGTGCATTTGGGGTCGTAAAAACCCTTTTTTGGCGCCGTAATCCTTCAAAACAATAATTGTCCTTCTCACCAAATAATTTCATTTAATCATATCATTTTCACGATAATGATCAATTATCTAGCCTAATATCATATCCTATTATCTAAAAGTATATATTTTTTACACATTTACCAGAAGTCAGAAGCGGAAAATTTCCCCAATTTGGTAGGTACTAAAAGAAAATAAACTTAAAAAGCAACCATTGAATTATATATTATAAGTTTACAAAATTGTTACATGGATCAAGTAATTCAAACTCTCCACGAAACCTTAAAGTTATCACATGGATCAAGCAACCATCAATTCGTTATATGAAGTAGTACAACAAAGAACTACAATCCAAGTGAAGCCTTGCCATTACAACTAAAGCAAACTAACACCATAACAAAACCACAGAAATTAAAAGCAAGAAAAAACTCAAAGCCAAACACTAGAAGCTTTAGGGGACGCAACAAAAGCTACATTAAACAACATTTGCAAAACACAAGAAACTAGAATTTCTAAATGGTCTGACTCAAACTTGCATGAGCTCATCTCCTAGAAATTTGACACTTATTCAAGGCTTCAAAGGTATAAGAAGCAACATCTTGTATCTTCAACAACATCCACTAATTCTGACTCTCTGTCTTTTTTGTCATTCAATTGTTGAGATGCATTTTTCTCCAACATTTTTGTTGCACCTGAGTGCTTAAGTAGAAGCCAGACACGAGTGAGAAACTGTCCACCATGCCTAAGCTCTTGAACATGGTGATTCACGGAGTAGCAGCTCGCAGCATAGCACAACATCTCTATCCATATATTACTCATGATCTCCCATTTGTCCTCCTCCATTAAACTACCGGCAAGTTTTTCTCCATTTTCTTTAAAAAATTTCACATTAGGATAAGCTTGCATAAAATTTTCACTGTTGTCACAGAAAGGTAAAGTAGGACAAAAGAGCAGAAGATGCATCATGTAATATGACAATATTTTGGTTGTTTCCACTTTGTTTGGGACTGACTTTGAACTTTCTGGTTCCACTCCATATTTTTCAAGGCAAATGTCTGTAGCAGCGTGCCAAACAATGATACTTTTGCCAAATTCTAGCTTGATACTCCAATTAGCATCCAATCCATATTTTTCAAGGGTCCACTCGCCTCTTTTAATGGTATAAGCCTGTGGAGTTTCAACTTCCAAATCATTTTGTGATATCTTACCAAGCTGACAGATGATAAGTTCTTTGATACTATGGTCGACTCTATGCGATGGTAGGTTGAACTTTGTCAGTTTATAGTTGTTGTAAAAGTTTAACCTAGATTGTCCCATAACCTCAGACCATCTTTTGTTTTTAGAGATCACAAATTCGTGAAGATGAAAAACCGGAGTGACCAACTTACTCGGGTAATGCTTACATGCCCAAACAATTGCCCAATCTGAACCAAGTTGCACAAGAGCTCCACTTATTTCTAAACAAATGGCTCCAACTAACAAAATTATGGTTATTGGAAGACCACCTTTCAAATGCCCATCAGGCTTTTTAACTAAGAAAAAGCCCACCAACATGGTGACAATGCAAGAGATGCAAATGTGTCTGAGAATGCTTCCGCATACTGTAAAAATCGTGCCTACCTTACTGAAAAGCATGTCATACATCAGCCCCAAATTGTGCCTACCTTACTGAAGAGCATGTCATACATCAACCCCAACTCAATCTCAATCAACTTGAAAGTATTGTGAGCAGCATCATCTTTCTTCATCAATTCATGAAATTTTTGTGTCAATTTGTTCACTTTGGACCTATCACACTCATGATTGGAAATATGAAGATTTAAGATCTGGAAATAAGAATAGGCTTGGAGCACTAACTTGGCGTTAGGTTGTGCACTACTGATTTTACCAATTGTGTTTTCATCAATTTGAACAAAACCCGCATACTTTTTCTCGGATATTGACTTGATTACCTACACTCTCTCTCCATAAGTGTCCAAAAAATAGATACGGATACGGAGACATGGCACATAAAATATTAATAGAATTTTTTTATGTACTAACTATATAATCTATGCATCATGATGATCAATACCTAGATAGTTAAAGTCTAAAAAAATACATAAAAGAAAAAGAAAGTAATTTATTATGAAATGAATGTATGACCTAGGCACATACTTGATTGATTAGTGCTTCCAACCTTCCACAATTCACATGTTCTTTCACCGTTTTAGCTGCATAATTCCTTATCACCATCAGTTTAGGCAAGAAATAAAAAAAATTATTGTGTATAAAATATAAATTAAGCAAAAAAAGACAAGAAAATTATATGGATGCTTACTCGATCAAGTTTAAAATGTGTATAACTTTCACACCTATAATATTCTATATCATTATAATTGCAGCATATTATAAATTCAAATTGTGAATGATATCACAAATATAAACATTATGAAAAAAAAAAAAAAAAAAAAACCTACCTTCAAGTTGATTGAGATGATCAAAGATGTACAAAAATGATAAGTTTTGTATGTCAAGTCAACTATTCTTATTCATAGTTGACTGATCATCCCCACCACATCACAAAATGTCAAAAAATAAAAAATAAAAAATAAAAAATAAAGCAGATTATAGTCTTTATATAAACATCAATATATGGAAAGGCAAAAGATCAAATCAAGCTAGTCCAAAAGTTAAGCATCTAACTCTTAAGCATCATCATCAACATCATCAGGCTGAACCTCTTTCATTGCATCATCAAAAGTTGCAAGCTCCAACTTAGGTTCATTGTTGGAAAGTTTTGCAAACTCAATTGGAGATCCATCAATGTCAAACCTATCTAGACCTACAATCATGCAAAAGTCAACAACTAATCCAAGAGAAAAAAAAAAAAAGTGTTGTAGAAGAAAGAAAACAAGATTAATGAATCAGAAAACTTACATAAATCCCAATTCTTGGAAGGCCCTTCCTTGTACTCTTTTTTCTTTCTTGATAACATCATTATGTTGCAATGTACAAAGACCAGATCTTCAGCCCTGCTACTTGCCAACCTATTTCTTTTGATGCTATGAATATGACCATAGGTGCTCCAATTTCTCTCACAACATCATGAAGAAGCTGGTTGTGACAGCAACTTAAATGCTAACCCTTGCAACAATGGTGTTGAAGCACCATGATTAGCCCACCAAGAAATTGGCTCCTCATACATTCTTGCTTCAATAACATGTGGCTGATTGAAATAGCTCGATCCACTTGAAAAAGCACCATATTCAACATAAACATTTCGTAGATGAGTTGTATTTTTTTGAAACAGCTGCTCAAAACACTTGCTTCGGTTAGTAGACACTTCTTCATCTTCATGCGGTGCCAATCACCGAATGCCATCACTTCCACCTTGAAGCCAAGACTCATGATAATACTTAGGGACCAAGAAATGAGCTATGCAATGCAGGGGTGTGTTGCTTTTGGTCCATCTAACTTCTAAAATTTCATGAATGGTGTCAAAGAAATCTGATTGTCCTGTGATATAATCTGTCTTCATTCTCAAATATAATTGCTTTCACATTTTTTTATTATGGTGTCCCACATATCATATATAGAATGTAACACAGGAGCATTAGTGTCTGCAGCCCTTAGCATGTCAACAATAGGCTCTGTAAAAACTCAAAAGGTAATCCAAGTCATCCCACCAAACATCATTTACTATGAGTTGCTTTACCTCACGAGCTTTAGCATCCACTGGGTACTTTCCATCTCCTTTGTAAATCTTCCATCCTGCATCCATCACCATTTTTTCCAATGCTTGCTTCACTTCCTTCAAATGTTTAGCCATGACAATGTGTGATGCAAACCTTGTTTCTGCAACCCTTAGTAATTCCAAATTTGAGTAACTTTTGAAAATGGCATTTGGCAAGCTATGATTCATTATGAAATTTCTTATATTATGAACATCAGTGACCAAGTTGGCTATCCATTTACATTCAGAATGTTGAGATGAAATTTGGGGGGGGGTTCACACATACTCTTTAATGCCAAATGCAGACTATGCACTACACATGGTGTCCAGAAAATGTGAGGATACTTATTTTCAATTGTCAACCTAGCAGCCTTAAAATTAGATCCATTATCTGTAACAATTTGAACAATATTCTGCTTTCCAATTTCTTCAATCACTAATAGAAATATGTTCGCAACATAATCTGCATCTTTTATATTTCCACTTGCATCAATTGCTTCCACAAACATTGCTCCATCAACAGATGCTGCCATTATGTTTATGAGTGGTCTCTTTTGTCTATCTGACCATCCATCAAAACATATGGATACTTCTATCTTTTTCCGTGAATCTTTTATGGGCTGAAGCTTTCTATTCACATGTGCCTTTTCTTGTGCAAGTAATGTTGTCCGCAACCTATCATATGTTGGGGGACAATAACTAGATAGTTTATAGTTTGCTGTTTGCCAAGGTCTGTGAATATTTTCTAAAATAAGGACAGCTTGCTAAATTGAATGACAACTTGCTAAATTGAATGACAGAGCAGAGGCATAGAACATACGAGCATCTTGTTTATCAGCAATTCTCTTTCTGTCACGTTAAATGCAGCTGCCAAAGGTCTTGAAATTGAACTCTTTCTTTCTTTTTTTCTTTTTTTTTTTTTGAAGCAAGTCTGATCCTTTAGGTAGAGACACATAATCTGCTCTTTTTCTTACATCCCATTGTTGTTGATCTCTTCTTTTTTCTATCACTTCATGCTCCTTTTTGAGTGTTTCAAAAACATCATCCTTTGTAGCTTTGCAGGCTTCCACTCTACAGTTAGGAAGCTTCAACAAATGAGCCTTGACTTTTGAATATGAGTCTGTTACTTTCTTATTGTAATACTTGCAGGACCAACATCTATTTACTCCCCCACCTAATGGTATACTAAGAACCTTCACATGATTCCACAATAGTTTATCATCAAATTCAATTCCTTGAGGTTTTGCTGGATGTAGTATAGTAGCTTTTCCTTTTCCCTTCTGCTTTTCCTGGCCAGTAGATTTCGAGGATGACATTATTTATACCTGTAGGAGCATATGTATGTACAAAAAATTAGGTGACAATATTTATGATTATTATGTGATTCTAGTTCTTTGTAAAAACTCTGTTTACTATAGTTTTTAGAATCTAATTTTTGAAATAATTTTTTTTAGTGTTAATTTTTGGTGAAATTAGCTGAAAAATAAAAACAAATTTTCAAAAATTCAAACAGAGCCTTTATGATTATTATATGAAAAATATATGATTGTTATGTGAAATAAAAGCAACAGTACTTCGTTGGTGTTGTTAAACTTGGGGGGAAAGAAATAAATAAGAGAAAGAGAGAATTAAAACATGTTTTTGCTTTATTTTTCTGATGTACCTTTAAATTTTTTGTAGGTAGTTGAGGGAGCTTCAAAATGAATTCATTTTTAATGCTGTTTTATTTTAAAATCAAAAGTCCACAATGAACTACATTATTATATATATATATATATATTTGTTGTCCTAATATATATATATATATATTTGCCTATATAACATTATTCATTAATTATAATGATTACTGATTTAGTTTTTTCAATTTGAATTGCCAAGCTATTTGATACAGACTAGACAATACCCCTACAATAGAGTAGTTGCCTCAACCTTAATGAGTTTTTAAAGTGAAAATTGTAATAAATAGGATAATATTAAAATAATTAGTAAAATTTGTACTAATACAAATTAGATATGGAGGAAAAATTTCGGTGTCGAATATAGAAAAGATAGAAAAACTAAAGAATAAGCATAAGAGAATATGATAAAAATAATTTATCTTTCTTAAAAAAATTATACACAATTACAATTTAGAAAAAATAAAGAATAAAGCATAAGAGACCAAAATTAATTATAAATTCATGCTTAATAGGTAATGTCATATATTATGAATAAATTTATTATTTGCATATTATTTTTATTTACTGCCATTAACAAAGTATTTTTTAAAAAATAAGTGAAAAGTAATATTGGCTTGAGAATAGATTATTTTAATAATTTTTAAATTTTTTAGTTAAAATATAAGGTAAAAAAATTTGTATGTTTGAAATAACTTTTTAATTTTTTATCAAAAAATATGTAAAAAATGGAGAGAAAGAAATATTTGATGTGATGTTTTTGGCTATTTTACGAGACTAAAATATTTGTGTTTAGGAATATGGTTGATTTTTTTGTAGTTAGATGTGATGTTTATAAAAGAAAAAATAAAATGATTATGGGTTTAATGTGACATTTTATCTTATTGACTATTTTAACCTATTTTGTCTTCTTTGTGAATTTTAGCCTTTGCCAAACAAGGCCATTACTTGTATACCCATCTATCATAATTGTACACACTTTCTAATTATCTCGAGTCCCGTGCAGACCTAATAAGACCATCATTTTTAAATAAAATATTTATTTTTTTCTTTATTTCAATTGAATTCTATTGTAAAAAAAAATAAAAAAAAATCACAATATAAAATTAAAAAATAAAATGTATTAAAAATACTTAATAGATTAGTAATGCTATAAATAAAAAATTCATGCATACTTTTGTTAGACAAATATTGATAAGTGTTCTCATGGCACTTGTTAATATTGAGAATGTGTAAAAAAATATACTGAAAAAATAACTAAATTACAAAAAATATATTAAATTTAATAATAATTTTTTCAAAATTAACATATTTTGTATCCTTATTACTCCTCAACAAGTGTCCCATTCACTTCAAAATAAAAAAACTATTGAAAATGCATTTATTTATAATAATGATATTACCACATAATTTTTATAAATTTTTTTATATAATTTTATGCATGAATACAATTTTTTAATTAATATTTTATTTTTTTATTCACATTATCATATTTTGTAGGTTGAGAATATCATAGAAATAAGAAATAAAGGATTTAATAAAAAAATAAAAAATTAAATCTATTTGTGATATGTCAAGAAGATGATTGGTTAATAATTAAAAAATATTTAAAATATTTAATTATTAACTAATCATTTTTTTGATATATATAAAAAATATATCTAATTTTTAAATTTGATTAACAATACACATATATATATATACATAGAAAAATGCTAGACATCCCGAAAGTTTTACCAAATTTTGTACCATATATCTCACATAAGTGTGGGACCCACATTATGTGGGTTCCATGTGGGTCCCACATCCATGTAAGACATTTGGTAAAAATTTTGAGATTTTTAATATTACTCATATATATATTATTTGTACATCCATCTCCTCTTATCATAATTATGCACACTGTCTATACAATTTTCCTCTCAGATTTGGAATTGAATAACTTCTCTTACTAGAGATAAAAAAAGAATTATGAAGTCTCATTCTCATTTCTCTTTCATATCTCTCTCAGTTCCCTTTCTTATCTTTGTCAGTTCTCCAGCGAGACTTGCAACTTTGGTACAATCTTCCTCTCAGATTTGGAATTGAATAACTTCTCTTACTTGAGATAAAAAATGAATTATGAAGTCTCATTCTCATATCTGTCTCAATTCCCTTTCTCATCTCTGTCAGTTCTCCGGCGAGACTTGCGACCTCCAGCGAAAGGCTTACGATGACAGAGGAGAGGCTTGCAACCTCCAATCCAACTACAAAGGCTTGCGACCTCTGGCGAAAAGGCTTGCGACCTCCTGCTACTATTGGTCCACTGTAAGTTTCTCACAACCACCCTTTTCTTTCTCCTCTCATGTCAGCCATGTCCGAGAAAACCATGTCGAATCCGACACATATCTCACACCCGCACCCGTGTCATGTTGACAAGTGTACTCTGTCTTAAACCGGTGAGTCCATGTAACACAGGAGCCAATATGGGTTTAGGAGGGCCCATGCCCCTTCTCAATTTTCAAAAATTAAATTTTAACCTAAAGTTTTGAAAACGTTTTTTGATTTTCTCCTACAAAAATTACGTGTCCCTACTTTTTATTTTTTATTTTTTTTATTTTTATTGCCATTCTTTCATAAACATGACAAACCATTAACTATAATATGGACAGATTGTCTCATTAATTGCTTGATAAATAAATCTAAGAAAACATTTTCTTTTTATTATTTGTATTTTAGTGACATTTTTCATCTTTTATTTTTATTTCTTATTGCTTGAGAGTTGTATAGATTTGAATGGTACAATGATTTTTTTTTTTTTTGGGGGAGGGGGGCAGGGAGGGGGGGGGCGGGGTTAATGATATGCATGATATTGGAATAATTTTGAAATATTGATAATTAAACACAAAACCAAATCAAACCAAACAAAACTGTGTCCCAAATCGGACCTACTCAATAATTTGTTTTAGGGTTAATTACATTTGACTCCCTTATAATTTTACTCAAAATCACATTGCTCCCTTCTATTTTAGAAATACACACAACCATCTTGTGGTATGGGGTGAAGTGTAAAACTAACAGAAAATGTTATAGATAACATGTGCTGCTCGAAATTGGGTGACAATGTGAAGGTAGGGGTGTAAAAATGGCCCGAGGCCCGTGGGCGGCTCGGCTCATAAGCGGTCCCGACCTGCTTGCTCGATTAAGCCCTGCTCGAGCCCAAACTCAGTGCAAATTTCAAAAAATAAAAAGATTGATCTTATAAAAATAAAAAAATAAAATAAAAAAATATATAAAAAGATTGATCTTATAAAAATAAAAACATAAAAAAATAAAAAAATTAAATAAAAATTAATATAGTTAAATAAATAGCATTAATAATTTAAAAATACAACAAAAATTAATAATAATTTACTAAATTAAAATCAAATTATGAATTATTTAATGGAAAATGATGATATGATGTATCATTGTGTATACTGCAGCACAGTCTGTGTGTGTGGCTGGGAAAGTGGGAAGGTGCACCTAATAACTTGATGGGAAAGTACACCTAAGGTTCTAGGCTCACGTGAAAGAAAAAATATATATATATATATACTAAGTTGGAAGGTAATACTGGGCTTGTGGGGGCTCACCACGAGTCCTATTACGATATGCCTATAAAAAATCACGTTAATCAGATATCGCTAACTACATGGTCAAATCAATTTGGTATAAAAATGTATGGTGTTATAGTTAATGGTTGACAAAAAAAAACTAATCCGATCAGATAGTTATAGATATCCGATCAACGTAATTTTTTACAAATATATAATACTTGACGAGTTGTACACATTGAATGGTTCTGATTAACAAAATGGGACCCGTGATGGCTCCCACTGGCCAAAGAGCACTGTCTAAATGGTTGCCTGAAAATGAGGCAACAATTTCCTAGCCTAGCCTCAATTTTGAGCCGTTGCATTGCAAATTTGAATCTCCTCTACAACTCAAACGGATATATATAAAACGGTCATAATAATTCAAACGATTAGAATTTAAACTAGTATAAATATATTTTAGTTTTCAAAATATATTTCACAACAAATCATTCTCTCTCTCTTCAACTCTCTCAATCTCTCTCAACTCTCAATTAATTTTGAAGTGCCATTCTTAAGTGGCTATTGCAATTGTGCAACAAGAAACTTTTAGCAGAAGAAGAAAATTTCTATATCGCATTCGCCAGTCGGTAATATTAATTAGTTTAATTAAATTTATGCACATATATTAATTATTATTTTTTACTGATTGAATTTACACATTATTTAAATTAATTGTTAATTCTTATTTATTGTTTTACTTGCATTATTATGGATCCTAATATGCCTAATGTTTATATCGATGTTGATACATATACTACACCACATGAATCTGTTGATTCTCCTTCTAATATCTCTCTTCCAACAGTTGCATTATCATCTAGGAGTAGAAGTAGTAGTGTTTGAGAACATTTTGAAAAAATATCTATAAATAATCCTGATGGCACAATTACATTTAAAGCAAAATGTAAATATTGTGCACGTTTACTTAGTGCTGCATTTGCAGGGGGTACTAGTCATTTAAAAAGACATTCTGACAAACATTTATAAAGTAAACAACCTGATATTCGAAGTCAAATACAATTAGGGGTTTCATTAATTGGTAATTTGCAAATATGTTCATATGATCCTATACGTGCACAAAATTCTGTAGTTGATTATATTATTAAAAAAGAACAATTTTTTAGTACTAGTGAATGTCCTGATTTTACCGAAATGATTCACGAAAGTTTTGCACCGCAATATCAAAATTTTTCAAGAAATAGTACTAGAAACAGGATTTTAAAAAATTTTGAGGATATTAAAAGTGAATTATTTGATATCTTTAAAAATTTGAATGAAAGAGTTTGTTTAACATCTGATCTGTGGTCAAATAATGGTTTTAAATATCAATGTATCACTGCACATTTTATTGATGATGATTGGAAATTAAATAAAAGAATTATTTCATTTAAATTAATTGAACTTCCATGCACTGGTCATTCGCTTGGCGTAGAAATAAGAAATGTATTATATGAGTGGGCTTTACAAAATAAAATGTTTATGATTAGTTTAGATAATGCATCATATTATAATCAAACTGTAGCCCGTTTAAAATCAACTTTATAATTACTTGTTGATGGTGATTTATTTCATGTTCGTTGTTGTGCTCATATTTTAAATTTGATTGTTAAAGAAGCTATGCATGTATACGAAACTTTTGTACTTGTAATAAAAAATGCAGTTGTTACTATTATGTCTTCTAGTAATCGAATTTCAGATTATAGAAAAATTTGTCAACGAGAAAATATGTCATTTAAAAAATTAATTTTAGATGTAAATAGTAGGTGGAATTCAACATATAATATGTTAAAAATAGCTTGTAAACAAAGAAGAGCAATATATTTATTTTTTGCAACAACATCAATAGGAGGAATACTGACACCCACTGAACTTAATTGGCGCCAAGTAGCCTTGTATAAAGATTTTTTAAAAGTTTTCGATACTTCAACAAAATTATTTTCTTATATATATATATATATATTCCTACTTCACCATTTGTTTTACATATGCTAGCAGAAATAATTAAAGTTTTCATAAAATATATGAGTAATGAACTTTATGTAACCATTATTACTTCAATGAAAGAAAAATTTGATAAATATTTTCATCCTTTGCCTCACCTATTAGGTTTAGCTATAATAATTGATCCTAGGTGTAAAGAAGTTGGTTTACAAGAATTTTTAGAGCGTATTTTCAATGATCAAATACAGTTTGCTCCTATTATGCAAACATGCAACAGATAATTTCAAGAATATAGGGCAGCTGCAGCTGCATCTGCATCTATAAATACACCTACACACACTACACTAGCCGTCCAACAATCTCGAGGCAGGAGATTAAGTATTTTCACAGTAATAAAAAACAGAAGAATATCTCAACATACAAGTGTAAGTAGTTCTAAACTGCAACGTTATTTGGAAAGCCTGTTAGTGGATGATTCCGATAATTTTGATATTTTGGAATGGTGGAAACAAAATGAATCTATGTGGCCTGTGCTTTCACAGATGGCCCGTGATATACTAACCATTTGTATTTCTACAGTTGCTTCAGAAACAGCTTTTAATATAGGTGGATGGGTGCTGAGTGACTACAAGAGCAGGCTTTCACTCGAAATGGTTAAGGCATTGATGATATCCAGGGATCATATGCACGTGCTTACAAGAAGACAAAATTTTAGTGAAAATGAGCAAATTCAATATGATTTGGATGATATATCATCGGACAATGCAACTGAAATGTCTGTCTCCTCCGATGATTGATCAACAATTTATTTTTTACTATTTCATTTCATTTCATTTTTTTCTTGGTTTTTGTTTTTGTTTTGTTTTGTTGTTTTTTTTTTTTTTTGGTATTAGATTATTGAGGTGGAGTATAATGCAAATGATTGGTAGGCTAGTAGGTGCCAACCTAGTTGGGATGTACTTGACCTATAGTGATGCAATTGCTATACCATCATCAGTAATTTACACCTAATTTATTTAATAATATCAATTTTTGTAATATTTTATTTCATTTTGAAATAAAAATTATTCATTTAATAAATGTTATATAAATAATTTAATATTGTAATATTGAAAGTTTCAATTTCATATATATAAAATTATTCATTTCGAAAGAAAAAAAATTACATAATTAAAAAAAACATAAGTCATATATAATTAAATTTAAAAATCACTATAAAACATTACATAACTAAACAAAATATATCATTAATCATAATTAAAATACTTTAGTATAATTTTTTTTAATTTTTTATTTCTAATATTAAAAAAAAAAACCCGACTAGGCCCGGCCTGAGCCCAGGCCCTAGGCCTGGCCCGGCCCGACTCTAGGCCCTATTATGAGTGGGCTTGGGCCTGGATTCCACATTTTAGCCCATGACGCGGCCCGGCCCGGCCCGGCCCGCTAAAAAATCGCGAGCCCACAAAGCCCGAATGGGTCGGGCCCGGCCATTATTACACCCTTATATGAAAGACACAGTTTGAAACCAAAATTACAAAATTGCCCCTAATTTGTTTTCCATCTTCCTACCTTACATTTCCTTATTTCTTCTTGAATCTGCACATTGTCCATCGCCATCGAGAGTCCAACACAGCACCGCCGTTGCTCTAACACCACCACCACACACAACCCATAGCCACCTCCATTCTCATGGGAGCACCACCATCATCACTCCCTCACTCTGTACACAACACATACACATACTCGCACACACACACATATATAGATATATATTAGTTATTTAATTTATATAATTGTGGTAATAATGCTCACCAATTTTCAACCAACCAATCAATCAAAAAGAGAAAAATGGTAAACCTGAAAGCATGTTCCAATAAAAGTATTTCATTCAAGGCTTCAAAATACAAATAACAAAATAACTTTACAGCATGAATAAAAGAATATATGTACTTCAAGAATGACATAGGTTTTGTTCTTAAACCTGCATTGATTGTTCTACTTTCACTGTCGTTATCTTTTTTTTTTTTTTTGAACCATTCCTAAATTATGTGTTCCAAGTTTATTTTCTAGAAATCCAAACTTCTCGAAATCCACCTTGGGGTGACCTTTGCTTGCCTTGACCTTGTGGTGGCTTTAAACTTCCTTAGCCTTGCCTTTTGGCCTTGTCCTTGGGGTGGTCTTGGATTTCCTTGTCCTTAGGGTGGCCTTAGCTTGCCTTGGCATTGGTTTGTCTTGGCCTTGGATTTCCTTGGGCTTGGATGTATTGGCCTTGGCTTGCCTTTTCATTGTCTGGCCTTGGTGTGCTAAAATTTGTTCATTTACTTTTGCTGAAAGTAGAGCACTTGTGGGTGTATTTATTTCTTTCTTTGTTTTTGATTAATAGTAAAAAACTAGCGAGTGTGTTTATTTTGATGTTCTATCATGAGTTTCTCATATTACTAATTTTCACATAAAACTTTCTTTTGCAGGAAAATATTACTATTCGACCAATGCTTCAAATATTATTAAGCTACAATGAAGGATGTTGTATCAGCTTTGTAGAAATCTTGATTTCTAATGAGTTTTATTTATTTATTTATTTTATTTTTTTTAAAATTTAAATTTTTTACTAAATGTACACATCTTCAACTTTGTAATAAATAATGCTGAGTTTTAATTTCCACTGCCCTTTATTTTTCTTGCATTAACTTATGTTCAATATTTCAATTACTTTACACATTGTAAGAGGGGCTAATTTGAGCCCACTAAATTATTTAGACCCAATAGCCTAAGATTAGTGGGCCCGAATTTATCGCAAGTCTAAGATTGGTGGGCCCGGATTTATCGCCGTCAAACGGGCTGAATGGCTCTAAGCCTCGAAAGGGTTTGGATCCACGAACCTAGAGACTTACTCGGGCCCGGACTCGAAAGGGTATTAAGCAAGCCTAGAGATTCGAGGCACTCGGACTCGAAAGGGTTCGGATCCACGAACTTAGAGACTTACTCAGGCCCGGACTCGAAAGGGTATTAAGTAAGCCTAGAGATCTAAGGCACTCGGACTCGAAAGGGTTCGGATCCACGAACCTAGAGGTCTGAAGCACTTGGTTTCGAATGGATTCAGACGCAATCTAGAAGTCACTCCGTTAATGAGTCTCAGAACACTTGTGGGCTTGGAGCTTTCCGGGATCTACGCACCAGAACCATGGGCGTAATGGAGTTCGAACAAAGGACCCGATCTCGAGGACGGTGAGTGGAGATAAATTCACTCTTCGGTTAAACTAGCCTATACCCGGGTCGAGGTGGCACGATCTAGGGGGTCTCTGAGACTCGGCAATATTTGCGGCAGGGCGTTCTCTTGAACTACCCCTCGACTTATGCGGCAGACGCCCCTGGGACTACCTCAGACCCTTTGGGATGATTGGGGATCATTGGTTAGGTGTGGCTAAGAAGAAGGGTTCGCCGAGGGATTGATCTCCTCTTCGGGGTTTTCCTCATCCTCGGAGAGGTCACCTCCTCGGACAAGGTGGTTAGAGAGAATATTCCCCATGTGCCTTGCACATGGGCTCCATCCTACATCATGAGGTGCCTATAAATAGCACCCACCCATAGCTTTACAAGGGATGGATTTTGGGAGATTTAACTCTTGGAAAAGAACTAATTTCCCTTCTCCATTATCAACCTTGAGAGTGAAAGTGGGAGATTCATGGGAGAGCCTTGCCATTATTCTCTCTCTAGTCACTTTGCCTTCTTCTTCACCAAATCTCTTATCTCCATCATCTCCTTTACTGCCTTCTTCTTCACCCAATCTCTTATCTCCATTATCTCCTTTACTCTTGTGTTCTTGAGTTGAGACTACTGAAGAATCTAAGCCTCTCATAATCTTCTAGAGAATTCGAAGTTGTTCTTCAAGGATCTTCGAATTTTCCAACAACTTTCCTGAACCCTTTCATACACACATTAACATTTTTATTATGTGAATGTGATGGAGTTTAGTGAACTACCTAAAAGGAATATATATATATATATATATAAATTTAAAAGATGGGAGTGATAGGTATTGGTATCATTGTGAGATTTCATGAGAAATGGCATCAAGCAGTGAGAGAATTGTAAATGAATCTGTTGTGGGTAGCATTAAAGTAGTTGGGTACAAAGTTGTGTCTTTTGCCAATTACTTGAATTTGTTGCATACAAGCTAGGGGATATTTACTTTTAACCAAACAAACTATGAAGAAAATTCATCATCTATTGGGAAGCATACAGGTTGAGGTATTTACTTTTAACTAAACAAATTTGTTTTAATGAAGAAAATTTCTAAATCTATTGGGAATCATATAAGCTGAGAGTAGTTACTTTTAACCATAAAAATTAGTTGTAATGAAGAAAATTTCTCATCTATTATGAGTATCATTGCTGATCTGATACTAAAGATTGGATGGGAGTTTTAAATCTGCTTGTATTCATGACAAAATGCTAGGAAATGAAATTGCCCATCTATGGTCACTTTGGATGGAAGAGGTTCCAATTGAGGTTTTTTCTTGTGTCCATTCTAATTTTGTTTGTACTTTATAAATGAAATCATCTTTGTACAAAAAAAGATTTTTTTTAAAATTCTTTTAAGCATTGTTTTTGAATCATTTCGTTAATAGAAAACTTCCATCATTCCATACCTTTTCATCCGTAGAATTTATTAGTAAAATTCCTACCTTATTTACATCTCTAAAATTTCTAACATATTCGCATTTCATAGAAACCCAATAAATATGCTTTCCACTACAAAATCGCCTAGGCTGTCCACAAAGAACAAATGATGGTCATTTAATTAATAAAATTACAACTTTTTCCTTTCCCTGAGCAAAGCTAGAAGTTTCCTGTTGGGTATACCTCCTTATTGGAGTGTGGGACCCAATTGGTTTTGAAAAAAGAGTTTTAATTTGACTTGGTTTAGGTATAATATATTTTTATATATTATATTTGTGGAGGCCCAATTCCATTTGGATACAATTAGGGTTTGATTAAAAAAACCCTAGATTCACAATATTTTTTTGGGGTTGTTTTTCCCAAGCAAGAACGGCGGCAGTGGCTTAGAGCATTGAACATTCAATTGGTGTTCTTGTTTGCTCTTGTTTGACTTGGTCAAACAAGCTTTGGTGATTCAAATTCTAGTTTTGATTTGGGTTCGTTATTTTGGGTCTTCTTCAACTTTGGTTCTGAAGATTTTGGTTCATCTATTTGGTGAGGTCTTTCCTCTTGTTTATTTGTGATTATTTGGAATTCACCTAAGGGTGGTTTGTGAGACCATTCGTGTCTCGTTTGTAATCGTTTGGAACTGATTTGGTTTATAGTGGAATCGGATTTCGATCCTGTGGACGTACCTCACATTGAGGGAACCACGTAAAAATTCTTGTGTTGCTTTGATTTAATTTTTCCGCATTAGTTTTTATTCCCATTGATTGATTTACTTGTGGGAATCACATTGATTTTTCCTAACATTTCCACTAAAGTGTAGCCATAATAATAATAGTTAAATAAGGAAAAAAAAAAAAAAAAGAGAGCTAAGAGAGATGGTTGTCTTGTAATATATGAGCTTCAAATCCCTCGTGCCAGTTCCAATAATCCTTTAGGCTTCGTCAAAATCCTTTAAAAACGTATATTCTAACCAAACGAAATATGTCAACGTGAAATGTAATTCAAAAAAAAACTAAAGCTGATTACCACAAAAGTATAAACTCTATCTATGTAAAACTTTAACATATATAATGTTGTAAATATTTTCAGTAAAATTTTCTAACAAATCTAACCCCAACAAAAAATCTGATTCTAGCTCAATAAATCAAATTCAAGCTCCCCAAACAAAGACTTGAAGATGTTAAGGCAAAAATTTAAAAGAAAAGGCTTGTCAATGGACCTGCACAGCCCTTTCAAACCTCCGAAACCTGAAAATTTTCCAATTGAAAACAAAAATTCAATATCCATGTTTACAAAGATTGACTAATAAAATAACCATGTCTGCTGTAACAGCAGCTAAGATGCTAGTTTTCATTCATTTTTTCCAGCTATCATGGAGAAAAAAGCTAGTATGAAGATGGCATCTGAACATGATAGAAAATAAAGAATATAAATGCAAGGTGAGTGGACATACGCAGGCGTAGCAATAACTCTTAAGTCGTAACATTATCAGTAGTATTTCAATTTTGAAGTGATAAATTACAATTTACAATAAGATACTTGGTCCAAAAACTTTAAAAAAAAAATATACCTAACATTAATATCAACCCCAAAGACAAAAACCCTCCTCCACAATACAAAAACAAATATACTATTCCTAAAACAAATCATTCTACAAAGTTAAGTAATATGAGTTTTTCAGCTAATTAATAAAATACAAAAACAACAAATGTTATCAAGCAAAGGATGCCAATTAATGTAATTCACTAACGACATACCAACAACATACCAAAGGGCACCAACTAATGTACTTCAAAAAAAAAATTCTTATCTCGTAACTCTCACCAACATACCAATGGCATGGAAATTCAATAAAACCAAAGGGCACCAACTAATGTACTAAAAAAAAAGTGCAACAAATAATAAAAAACCAAAATATCTAAATATAAACAATTATTATGAAACGAACTCTACTTTGACAACTATTAGTTTGCGATTGTTTCTCTCTCTCTCTTTATGGTTCACAACAACAACAACAAACTAAACTTATCTCACTAATGAAAAAAACAAAAGGACCACCAAAAATGCATGAATACCTTATTTTGATATCATTGAAGCATATAATTCTTCCATTTGAATATATTGTTGGTGAACTATTTTATTTCTCTCATTTGGTGTTATGATGAAGTGCCAGAGCATGGGAAAGTGCTGGAAGAGATTTCCCTTTCCACGACAGGTAAACTAAATAATTTCTTTAACTATATATATATATATTTTAAAAGGGTCTGTTGGTTTATTGTAAGCTTACCTCAGTGCCTCCCAGGTAGCGCATGGGTAGTGTTTATCTTTTTTATTTCAACCTGAAATAGGAAAGAGTTGGGCAATGGAGAGAGATCAACAGATTGATTTCCACTAAGAGCAACTGAATCTTAACCAAAAATAGTGATCTAAAATCTGTTATATATAAAGAAAATAGACCGGAAAGCAAAGTATGCAAATCAACTTTGAAAACAACTAGGTATGCAATTCCAGTCTCTTTCTAGTTCACTATTTTGCAAAACATTAAAGTGGACTGGAATTGCAATTCTACTACCAAAATCTAATTATTCACCAATATCACTATAAAAGTACTATCATGTACCATTACAATATGTATTGTCACTCCATTCAAACAAAATTAAAAACTTTCAACCTATATTCATTACAATACATAGTGCCCCTCACCAAATCCCCATTCCCCTCATCTCGAACACTGTTAAATAATTATAAAAGTAGACCTATAAGTCACCATGTTTAATGAAAACAACAAGGAAATTTTAAATTATTCCTCAATTTCAAAGTCAATTAACTGAAAAAATTCAAATCCTAAACATTAACATAAAGAAACCATTAATTTGAAAACATCTTTTAAATAAAAAAAAAAACCCAATTGAATAATGAATTTACCTTTTATAGCTATGAATTTTATAAAGTAAAAATAAAACAAAGTAAGTTTCCATCATTCTCGCTATAACCATAATTTTTCCAGTTAAAACAAACAAAAAGACAATTTTATAAAAAGAAAACAAAGTAGCAATATACAATATTAAATAATAAATAACCTATCTTCATAATTGTGCCTAGTTGGTGATCATATGAGATTGTGTTTCTCATGACACATACAATTTCAAGGAGAAGGTTATCTTAAAAATAAAAAATTTAAAAAAAAATTCAACCCCTCATTAAGATAACCCAAAGCATCATCAACTTTCGAACAAAACAGTTATCTAGATATTCAAATGTGACTTTAATCAGTAGTAATAGTTTAATTAAATCAAAGATCACAATCCAATTAAACATAGCTCAGGAAACCACCAGGAGCATAAATGGCTAAAATACCAATGTCTCATATTTGAACAAAACAAAAAGACCAAACCAAATTCACAACTCAAAAGGCTTTTCTGTTTTTGTTGCTCTATCCTTCATGAAAAAATTCTAAATAATCTTACCAATGGGGTTAGAGAATTCTTCCGTTTCAACTTGAAAAGCATGTGTAGAAGCCTTTAGATCCCTTTCACTCTTGTAAACACCATTAAATAAACACAAAATCCTATGGATTCAAAACCAAAGGTGTCAGTAACAAAATTTTCTACCTTAATTTTCCAAGTGATGGCAATGGGCTGAATTTTCTAAGTACAATGGCTTCAACTAGATAAATATCCCAAATACTTGACAAAAGTTCATTGATGAGATTCATATACATTTCGAATATTTAGATTTAAGATTTCAAACAACAAGCCTCTAATTTCAATATTCATCAATAGATCAATTGCATTCTCAATAATACAAATGGGACAATATCCAAACTATACAATAGATCAATGTCCAAAAAATTCAATATTTTTGGTAATGATCAATTTGAATGATTCTTCAAACATGATATTTTCCTAGCAAACATAATTAATGACAAAGGAACTTGAACATAATAGTGAACACCCATTACATCCATTAATTATTTTCAAATAATATAGCTGTGTTAATCTTGACTAATTGTTCAAGTAGTCCTTCATTCAGTTAGTTGAGCTAAATTTGAACTCTTCCATAGTCATCCACACAAATATTCACAAAAGGCCACAGCACATAAATAATGAAAATTTCCTTTGTAGGACCATAATGATAATGATAACAATAACAAAACTTCAATAGCAGTCATAACATATCATCTAGCACATCCAAGTAGTGGACCTACCAAGTCTAGAGCAACTGAAGCAACATAGGTTCAAACACAAAACATTAAATAACACAAACAATAAATTACATAATCTCATAAATTACACCTAAACAAAAAATCAAGTCTTTCTTAAAAGGAAATGAGATTGCATGAAGATGGGTTTTAAATTCTAATTTTTTTTATTTGCTTTCAATATAAATTATTCGTCTATTTTTGTATATTGTAGTCATTAATCACAAAATGTATAACCATACCACTAATTGGTGTAACTAAAATATCTAAACTTTTTAGAAACTACAAATATTGTAATCAAGTTACAAGGTTTCATAACATAAAACACAAAATATGTAACCACATCACTAATTGCGTAACGAAATTGTTCAAAATTATTAGAAATCACAAATGTCACAATTAAGTCACAAAGTTTTGGAATATCAACCACAATACGTTGAAATAGATAGAGAGAATAGTGACAAACTCAAGGATCTGGGGTAGAGACACGGGAGTAGAGAAAGGTGATCGAGGTTAAGAGAGTAAGAATTTAACGAAAAAGAATTACCAGCGTTGATCGTTCGATAATTTGAACAAAATAGAGGAATCTGAGTGAGAAATAAAGAGAGTTGAGGCACAATTAGGATAAATCGAGAGAAAGAAAATATAATAGGAGAAGAAAAAGAGGAATAGTTGGGATATGTGTCATCCCAAACTCGGCTTGACATTGAGATTAATCTAACCATTCCAAGCCCGACCCTAAAAAAATTCAAATTCCAAGCCCGGCCACTTAATCCAATAAATATAAACTATTATTTTTTTTAAATTATTTAGAATGTTAATAAAATTAAATGATATAATGAAGATGATTTTTAGCAAATGTTTTAATTTAACTCCTGCAAAGAGGTATATGTATATATATATATATTTTGTCTTGTACATTTTTTTACTTTGTTTTTATAATTAAAATGTTATCAAATTATAATTATTGTTTTATAAATAGACCAACTTGGCTATAACTCTTTATCTCAATCCTTCCTCAGGCAAAATTTCAGCCCACCCCTAGTGTAATGTCACATTTCTTATTTACCCAAAATACCCTCGCATAATTGTCACTTGTAACCAACATGTGTTCTACAATAATTAAAATTATATTCAAATCAAAATTTTTATTTTAATTGCATACCACACCACTAGTTATATACACCCAAAATCATTTTCCAACCATTCTAGAACACATATGTGTGTACAAATTGAAAAAACAAAATATTTTGAATCAAAACTAGAGGCAAAGGTTTGTGTATGTATGACATATTAATGTGAAGGAACTAGAGTTTCGAGATAGATGCATTTAGTAGATAAAGAAATATCACCATCAATATGGTTGAAGTAGACACAGAGAGTAGTGACGAGCTCAATGATCTGGTATAGAGTTACATGATCAGAGAGACGATCGAGGTTGAAAGAGTAAAAATTCAACAAAAGAAGAACTATCAACGTTGATTGTTTGATAGTTTGAGCGAAATAGAGGAATTTGAGTGAGAATAAAGAGAATTAAGGCATAAGTGGACAAGTTGAGGAAAAGAAAATAGAACAGGAAAATAAAATAGGAAAAGTTGGGCAAAAAATTTAAGAGGACAATGATTTAGTAGAAAAAATAAAATCACGTCTTTCAACATATTTTTTATTAAAATTTAGTCAAATTATTTATATATGTCTATGTGCGTATATCGATATTTCAAAATGTATATTGTTTATATATTACCCTGTCTATTATATTCAGGAGAGATATTATGACTAAATAAATATAAAATAAAGCTATGTGATTGAAATTGTTATGAAATATGTGGTTAGTGGTTCGAAGTTGGTTATGATCAAAGTTAGGTTGTTATGAACCAAAATGGTGTTGGTTATAAGATATGTGGTTAGTGGTTATGAGTGATATTTGTTATGAGATGTGATTATGAGATATGTGATGTTAGTTATGATCAAAGTGGTGTGATTATGAGTCAAACGATATTGGTTATGAGATGTGGTTACAAGATATGTGATTAGTGGTTATGAGCAAAGTGATATGGTTATGAGCCAAAGAATGTTGATTATGAGATGTGATATGGGTAATGGTTATGAGATGTGTGATGTTAGTTATGATCAAAGTGATGTGGTTATGAGCGAAAATGCGTTGGTTATGAGATATGTGATTAATGATTATGATATATGTGATATTGGTAATGAGCCAAAGGGTGTTGATTATAAGATATGTAGGTAATGGTTACGAGATATATGATTAGTGATTATGAGATATGTGATTTTGGTTATGAGCAAAATGATGTAGTTATGAGTCAAAGGGTGTTTAGTTATGAGATATTTGATTAGTGATTTTGAGGTATGTGATATTGGCTATGATCAAAGTGATGCAGTTATAAGCCAAAAGGTATTGGTTATGAAATATGTGATTAGTGGTTATGAGCCAAAGGGTGTTAGTTATGAGTTATGAGTTATGAGATATATGATTAGTGATTTTGGTTATGAGCAAAGTGGTGTGATTATGAATCAAAAGGTATTTGGTTATGAGATATGTAATGATATTGATTATGATCAAAGTGGTGTGGTTATGAGCAAAATGATGTTAGTTATGAGTTAAAGGGTGTTGGTTATGAGATGTGATTATGAGCTATGTGGGTAGTGGTTATGAGATATGTGATATTAGTTATGATCAAAGTGGTGTGGTTATAAGCTAAAGAGTGTTGGTTATGAGATATGTGATTATGGTTATGAAACATGTGATATTGGTTATGGGCAAAATGATGTTGGTTATGAGATATGTGATGGTATTTCATAACTAAGTTATGATCAATTTGATTCTAATTATGAACAAATATGATTTTGGCTCATAACTATAAAAAAATGACCTGTTTACCAAGTCATTTTTAATGATGTGGCTCAATCTTAACCATTAATTTTCTATGTACCATACATTTTTTAAAAGAAAATGTACTATAGAACTTCCCTTTGGGGCCTACAGTTTGGGTACTTGGTACACTTGGTTTTGTGTTAGTTGATCTTACTCCATTTTTACTTTTATAAACACATATATTTGGACCAATTACTATGAGATAAATAATTATAGATGTAAATCCAAATGCTACCTTAGTGATGTAGATCAAATTGTAAAGTATTTGGAGCAATTGGATAGACAAGTGACAAAACAATAATTATGAATTCAGAAAAGAACATATATATTAAGTGTAACAGTGACACCATCTTACGTAGTGTTGATAGTCAATAAAAAAATCACAAATGAATTAAGTGGTTTTAGGGGGGTTCAAGGTTAGGAAGGTGATTAGAGAGGCAAAACTATGTTAATGGTCTAAGAATGGTGGAATGGTTGGAGAATGAGCAGCAGTAACTGTCTGGGAAGTTGGAGAGTGAGCAACTGGGTGAGGGTGAAGTAGGTAGCTCAAGAGACAATAATGGCAGTGCACAAATGGGCAGCATGTCCCCCAAATCCCTAATTCATTGCCTCTCTTGGGTTGGGACATGGGTCCTATCTATAGGTTTTTCCTTGGTACTAAGAGGACACCAAGTGACCAAATAGAGAGAAGACATGTGTCCTAGAGGATCATATGGAATATTTTGCCTTGAGCCACCAGGCTGAAGGTGCCACGTGTCCTTCTGTATGTACTATGTACTATCTGTTTACCTCAGCAACTATCTTTTTTGAGCCTCAGCAAGTGTAGTTGCGACGGGAGTATTTGGCGCTGCAACTCCCATTTGAGCCTCAGCAAGTACACTTGCGGCGGGAGTGTTTGCTACTGTACTTGCCTTCTCAGTTCTATTTAGCCAGTACATGCATTCTCAGGACTTCATAGCTCGCTATCAGCCATGTTTTCATGTTCATCTCAGTGAAGCCTACACCTTTAACCACCTAACCACAAACTCCCCAACTTCTCAAGGCGAAGGCCACAGCCAAGCCTGCTATCAGCCATGCTGTGCCTTAATATCAAGCCCAAGAGGGTTTCCTTAGTCCTGCATGTGCAACCAAGGTAGATCCATGACCTAGGTAATGAAAAGGGAGTCCCTTACACTCGGGCTACCATGCTTTCATCTTCACGGGATCGCAGCGGTAAACTGGTATCTCTGGGTCTGCTTCGAGGCCTACTATCAACGTGAGCTAGTGAGCTTCGGGGCTTGCTATCACCGCCGAGCTAAAAATGACTTTAGGGCCTACTATCAGCCCTAGGCTAGTAATGCCTTGGTGCCTGCTATCAGCACCAAGCATTAGCTTCTACTTGTGGATGGAAAGCTTCTCCCAAAGGCTACTATCACCTTGGCGGGGTGTTTCCTCCGTAAGTTAGTTGCTGCAACATTCATTTCTCGTGGCAAGTTCAGATGGCAGAATTGACAATATTAGGAATGACGGCTGTACCGACAATACTTGGAATAGCGGCGTTGAGACAAAGTACCTCCACAACTAGACCGCTGCAAGTGTTGCCTCTGCAACTTAGTTGCTTCATTTTTTATTTTTTTTTCCCTCAACAACTTCAGATGGCGGTGGAACCGACAATACTAGGAATGGCGACTGTACCGACAATACTTGGAATGACGGCACTGACAAATTACCTCCGTAACTTGACCGCTACAAGTGTTGCCTCCGCAACTTAGTTTCTTCAGTTTTCTCTTTCCTTCAACAATTTCAGATGGCAGCGGAATCGACAATATTGGGAATGGCGGTGTTGAGGCAAAGTGCCTCAGCAACTTGACTGCTGCAAGTGTTGCCTTTGCAACTTGACTTAGGCATTTTCCTTCGTGGAGTCTGTTTGAACCCTTGGCGCGTCAGACTTGTTTCGACCTACTATTAGCCCACTTCCCTTGGGCTTTAGCCCATGCTCCTTTAGTCATTCCTGGTCGCCTTAAATGGGTGACCTCAGCACTTAGGCCCATACTTAATTTGGGGTTTAATTTCTGACCCTCTACAGTGATCAACCCTTATCTCCAATTAACAAACAATGTTATGGTCCTACTGCAAATAAAAAATACTTATTGGATTGTGTGTGATGATTTCTGACCACACTACCAACTCAGTATTCAACTAGAGAGCCCTGACAGAATAGATGGCGCCTAAATGACCTGCAACAGAAAGAGAAGATTCCGACAGTGGTTCGTCCACCTGAGGGCACTCTGACGATCAAGTCAGTTATCTCAAAGATAATCAATAGTGCTTAACTCACTGTTCAGAATATAAATTGCATACCTTAGATCCATAGGGCTGCCTTTCTTTTATAATTAACTCAATCCTTGTCCCAACAGAAGCCTAGCTTCAATGGACTCTAGCTCAGTGCTTATCCAGGACTCTTTATTAGATAGAGATAAACTCCCTAAGAGCTTTATCCTTATCCAGGCTGAGTCCCCTTCTCATTCTAGGACTCTTGTCCCCTATCCGTTTATCCCGGATTTCGATATCTTCGGAGATAACCTCGGCCTAGCTGAGATCATCTCGGTGTTATGTCCAAGACACGTGGCACCTCGGCTGACACCTCGGCATCACCTTGGCCACGTGCTGATATTTAGAAAATATATCCCCACAACTGGCCCCTAGATTCTATTACCTCGGCATTCTGAGGTGATGGAACCTATATCAGTACTTCCTTCCAGTACGTTGGCTTAAAAATTTCTCAGCTGAGATCATCATTAAGGCCGACATGTCTTTTTAAAGAACAAGGATTCCAAGAGCTCCTTCACGCGTATGAGCTGTCATACATAATAACTCAACCGTTTTAGCCACGTGTCTTTCCCTTATTAGATCGTACCCCGTACGCGTTTGTAAGTCGTCTCGCGCCTGTATGCACCGTCTGACAAATCCGTCATTCTAGGCTCATTAATTCAATTCTGCTGCCTTTTCCTATTTTTGACAAAACTTCCTTCTCCTTTCGTCTTTTCACTTTACATCGTCTTTGTTCAAACTCTTTCTCTCTCTCTCTCTTACTTTCTCAAATCCTCCATTGTTCCAAGCTCTCAAGCTCTGCTATCACTGCCGTTCACCTCCTCTGGCGAGGCTCTTGCTAATCTTTTCTGCTGCTGCCGTTCGTGTAACTTCGGCAAACTCAACACCGGTTTCTTTTCTTCGGTGAGTTACTGTTTCTCCCCGATTTTAACTTCTTGTTTCAGTTTGTCTTGTTTTATTGAACTCCACTGTTATGCCTTTGCAATCCTGCTCATATCTTTGATATTTCAATTTGTATTTTGTTTTCCACCATCTTTTTGTTTCATGAATCTGTTTTTGCCCCATCTGTTTCTTGAATCCACACTGTTCACACATTCGTTGATTTTTGCCATTGTTTTTGGCCTGACATACCTGCGCGATCTTTTGTCTTGTGTTTCTTGATGATCCATCACTGTTCTTGACTCTAAATCACTGCTTTTGTTTGTGCTTTTTGTATTTTCTCTAGATTCTTGCGTTCAATCCCTATTTGTCTAGACTTAGGTTTGGGTTTTGTCCTAGAACACACGAACCTTAGGGAAAACTGGAACAAATCCCCCTCTGATCTTTACAAATTCTTACTCCAGCGTGAACTTTAGGTCTTGCTGAGGTCTTCTGAGCCTTTATAGAGCAATTTCCAACTTATACACTTTCATCCTAAGCCGACGTCATGGGAATGTGAAAACACAAGATAGACACCCCGATCAAGTTAGAGCACTTTAGGTGAGAGTTTGACATCTCTGCCGATGTTCACCTGAGGTTGGCTGGGGAGGATGACTCTATCATGGCCATAATTGTTTTCATGCCCTTCCCTATTGTAGCTTTTATCGAGTGCGGACTTCGGCTCCCTCTAAATACCCTTTTCCGTGAGATACTTCATTATTATAAGTTAAACCCGATGCAGCTTGCCATCAACTCCTACCAAGTCATCAATGGCATAAGAGCCTTAGCCAAACAAGAAAACGCTAAGGTTACCTTAGCTGATATCCAATACTGCTACACTATGTGTGGCCTTAAAAAGGATACGGGCTACTTTTACTACCTCAAGCCGAGGTCTACAGAGTACAAAATTGTTGCCGACCTCCCTGACTCTAACAAGGGAGCTGGGGATGATTATTTCATTACCTCGAGGAACTGGGAGTTCGCTCCAAACGAGGATCTCCACCTCTACCCTTTTCCTCGAATAGTTTTTGTAGAGGGCAATGGTAAGAGCCCTGTGTTCATACTAACTTGTTTTTAAAGTCTTCAATACTTTATTTGTTCTAATATCTGTTTTCTCTTGCAGCTCTTCCTTAGCCACCAAAGGGCTTCCGCTAGTCTTTCTTTCCCAGCAAAGACTTGAGGAAACTATTGGATCTTCCAGTCTACAAGCGGAGAGCCCTTTTGGTACTCAATTTCATTCCCACCTACAAATCGGTTCTTCCCGACATTCCAAAGAAGAAGAAAAAGAAGAGTTTGTCTCCTCTTTCTTCCACGACTCCTTAAGCTGCCTCCACATCTCGGCCAGATCAAGGATCGACTTCTGATCCAGCAGAGCAGCCGTTAACTTCGGCTCCATATTTGATCCTAATACCCTAGCGCCAACGCCGACGACGAACTGTTTTTGCTGTTGAGATGGGCCGTCAGAAAGCAGTTGCTAAAGATCTCTTGGCCAACATGCCCTCTTCTGTAGATGCCCAACCTGTGCCATCTCAACCAAAGCCGAAGCAAAAAAGGATAAAGAAGGCTCAGCCAAAGGCAACGGTAACTCAGATTGACACTGAGGATACCTTGCTAATTTCGAAATTGGCTTCGAACGAGAAGACTACCTCCGCCCCCGAGAAGAGACCCGCCGAGGTCGAACCTTCACAATTAACTCGGTCAAAGAGGCCGGGGTCAGAATCTGCCACAGCGTCGGGCTTCATGAAGGCTGGTGCCCCATGGGCTCCACCTATTAATTTGGAGGACAGGCCAGTCTTTGTTGAGGATAGTGCCGACGACATTCATGTCGGCATCGCTCTTAGCACCGCTTTGCTTCTCCCTGGCGATCTTGACCGAAACGCGGAGATGACAGAGCATGAGAACTTCGCCTTGATGCTCCAGCGTTCTATTCAAGTAAGTCTCCAAACTTGGTATCTTTCTTTCTTTTTTGTACTTAGAAAATTCTCTAATAACTTTTGCTCTGTTCACTTTTAGGCCATCCAACATGCTCATTCCTTCTCAATGCAAGCCTTTGAGAATTGGAAGGAGCTGGCCGACAAGAAGAGGGAGGTCTCCAGTCTACAGAACACCAATAAAAGCTTACAATAAAAAATGAAGACTTTGGCAGACCAGGCCGAGGCTGCTGTTAAAGCAAAAGATGATGCCGAGGATAAAGCAGATTTTGCAGAGACCATCAAGAAGGTTCTTGAGGCCGAAAAGAAAGACGCTGAGGAAAAGATGGCCTAGGCCCAGAAAGAACTGCAAGATACCTTGGCCACGAAAGACGCTGAGCTCAAGGCCGCCGATCAGAAGGGATACAATGAGGGGGTGGCCGATGTCACTTCGGACTACGAAAAACAAGTGAAGCAAGCATGCAACAAGGGTTTCACCCTTGGTTGGATGACTTTGCTGAAAAAGCTCAAAGTCCCCGAAGACTCCCCCCTCAGGAACGCCGACGTCCTTCCTCTTCCATTCCCCCCAACTCCAAGCCAATCCGACGACGATTCTGAGTCTGAGGAGGAGGCTTTGGTGAAGAAGTCTAAGGAAGCTGCTGGGGCCAAGTCCCTTACTCAAAATGAGCAAGTCCTAGACTTGACTCAAGATGAGGAGGGTGAGGAGGTTCCCAAGGATGCTACCCCTGAGACGGCATCATCGGACGTGCTTCTCGCCGACAAAAGCTTTGATCAAACCCTTCAGGAGATAGATGCCGAGCTCGCGGCAGAGAAGGCTGCCGAGATGTCCTCCCAGTAGTCTTCTGAACTTCAAACCCAACCATCTGCTGTTGCTGAGGAGTCTTAATTTTGATGTCTTTTTCCTTTATATTTTGTACTTTTGTTTTTCTTCTATTTGGAACAATTGTAAGCTTTGGCCGATGTATCATCTTTTGAATGTTAATACAACTTTCTTTCCTGAATACTTGTATCTTTGTCTTCTCTTTACTGCTCTTATATGATTCCATACTTGGAATATTTTGCATACCTTCAATGCACGCTTTATCTGTGTAATTTTCTCGGGGTGAAATACCTCGGCTATAAGTACTTAGTTTAGTACGGTCTTGGCCTTAACTTGTAAATTTCTCACAAATTTCAACAAGTGTTAGACATAACCTTAGTTTAACTTCAACTTGTAAACTTTTCTCAAGTTTCAACAAGTGTTAAACATAACCTCAGTTTAACTTCAACTTGTAAATTTTTCACAAATTTCAACAAGTGTTAAACATGATCTCGGTTTAACTTCAACTTGTAAACTTTTCTCAAGTTTCAACAAGTGTTAAACATGATCTCGGTTTAACTTCAACTTGTAAATTTTTTTCAAATTTCAAGAAGTGTTAAACATAATCTTAGTTTAACTTCAACTTGCAAACTTTTCTCAAGTTTCAACAAGTGTTAAACATAACCTCAGTTTAACTTCAACTTGTAAATTTTTCACAAATTTCAACAAGTGTTAAACATGATCTCGATTTAACTTCAACTTGTAAACTTTTCTCAAGTTTCAACAAGTGTTAAACATGATCTCGGTTTAACTTCAACTTGTAAATTTTTCTCAAATTTCAACAAGTGTTAAACATAATCTTAGTTTAACTTCAACTTGTAAACTTTTCTTAAGTTTCAACAAGTGTTAAACATAACCTCAGTTTAACTTCAACTTATAAATTTTTCACAAATTTCAACAAGTGTTAAACATGATCTCTATAGCGACCCCGGTCTTTTCCCATTGAGTATTGTATCCGGACTTATGTCCCGTAGATTCCATTATCTTATTATGGTTGTGGTTGTCCTTTAATTCTTTAGTTTTGAGTTATTGGTTTTGTTGGGCAGGTTGTGTACAGGTTGGTTGGGTTTAGAAACCAAGAGGTCATGTTCAGTTTTTGGGTTGGTCGCTCGAGCGAGATCTTCTTCGCTCGAGCGAGGTCTTTGTTTTTGCTTCTTCGCTCGAGCCAAGGTCCTTTCGCTCGAGCGAGCTTTTGCCGATACATAGACACGAGCGGTGTTTGTTGGCTCGGCGAGCTTTCTTCGCTTGTTATTGCGAGCTTTCTTCGCTCGGCGAGCTGTTTGTTATTCGATCGGCGAGCATTTCTTAGCTCGAGCGAGGCTTTATCTGTGTCTGTCGCTCGGCGACCAGTCTTCGCTTCAGCGAGCTCAGCCGAGGTATAAATCTGGCGCGATTTTAAAAGCGATTTTTCAGCCCCTTTTGATCTAAAACCCTAAAGTCCGACTTTTCTTTTTCTCTAAACACCTTCTCTCCTAGGTTTGATCTAGTTAGGGTGTGTTCCTACCCTAGTTCCTTCATTAAAAAGGTAGAGGAGAGTGAGGGCTTCCTTTTAATCTGAGAAATTGTTGGTTTGGAGCACTTTCAAGTTTTGGGCATCATCCTCATCTTCTCCTTTTCGACTTATTTCTTCGAGGTAGGGATTTCCTACTCCATTTATACGCTTTAATCCTAAGTGTTGGTATTTTGGTATGTGGGGTGTTGTTTGGTAATTTTGGTATGTGGGGGTAGTTTGGTAATTTTGGAAGAAACCTTAGGGTTTTGGTTTAGATTAATTTGTATAATTAATTTAAAGGAATAATGTGGAATTTGGGTTTAATTCATGGAATTGGGAATGTTAAATTTACATTCATTGATGTATTTATTTCTTGTTTAGAAATAACTGTTTGGGGCTATCGGGGGGGGTTAGCCATTGATTGTTGTAGACCCTGCATGCGGCTTAGGTATAACTGGAATTAAATCACATATGTTGACTGTTGAACTAATACAGAACATTACTTGTATTGATTATGTGTTGTATATGGCAATTGTGTGTTTCATTGCATATGCATGTTATTTGGAGGAGATAGGGGATGAACTCCACGGTTTAGGGGAAGATAGGGGATGGACCTCTAAACCGGATTTGTTGGGAGGAGATAGGGGATGGACTCCAGTAGCATCACTCATATGTGTGCTTATTGATAATAGCAATATTGCTATTTATTGTTGATATGATACATCATCATAATGTGTATCAGTTGGACGTATGGAAGTGTTGTGGTTTGAGCTTTGGTCTCATTTATTTTTGTGACATCTGGATCACTAGTATAGTTGGCCAGGTTCTGAGCCATAATGATATAATTGGAAAGTGAAAGGTGTCATAGACAATATGTCCTAGACAATGTAGGCATTCGTGTCATGAAAATTGGGAATTTATTATCTTGTGTTAACCATGTATCGACTACTAATGCTTTAGTTAATTCTTATGCTTGGTTTAGTATTTTCTCTTGAAATGTGGCTCACCCTATATAGAACTTCATTTTCAGGTTCAAGTGGTTCATTACCTCCAAGGACATAGCTTGTGAGGATTTGGACTCGAAGATTTGTTTTTATTTATTTGTTTTTATTTGATACATGTAAACATTCAAGCCTAGGGCTTTATTTGTAATGAGTTAGACTCTTATTTCTTTGTGTCCAAGTGTTGGCTTGGCAAGATGTAAACCCGTAGGGCATTTATTTTGATGTTACATGTAATGCTTTTATTTAGTAATACTCTGATGGATAATAGAATGTTTCGTTTTCTATTATTAATGCATGTCAATCTTAAATATGATGGGTTTTAATTTGAGGGCGTTACAACTTGGTATCAGAGCGTACCGGGTTTGAATACTTTGGGTACGTGGGAAGTGATTAGTATCACAATGGGTTCGTCTCGCTTGATAGAGACTTAGTGTAATGATTACATGCTTATATGATAACATGTTTATGTGATTATGTGGGTATGGAATGTAGTTCCTAGGATGTTGATTGGATCCTTGAGTCTCTGAAAGTCTTGTTGGAAAGGCACTTGATCAATGTTGTTTCCAACCGGAACTTTAGTGGCGTCTCGGGACTATCATTATCCAGGAATGAAATTCGTAGGTGCTTATGTGATTATGTGCTTACGTGGAATGAATTATTGTTGTCCAATGTATTAGGGGCCTTGAGTGTTACAATTTTGGCACATTATTTAGAGTGCTAACGCCTTTGTTTCCTTTATTAGGATGTCGGGGCGAGGGCGAGGTCGTGGTAGGCGTGGTAGGCGGGCGAGGAAGTACCTATCTGGGAGAAATTCCGGCGATTCGAGGAGGTGTTGGCGAGCCAATGTGGCCGAGCGATGGGAATGACGAGTTATAGGCGCTTTGGCCCAAGAGATAGCAGGAGCTTTAGAGTCGATTGGGCATTCTTAGGGCTCGAGAATCGGGCTCGAGTTGTTGTGGCGAATCTGAGGACCTTCTTTTTGAAGAGAGTTCTTAGGTCTCACGGACGAATTTTAGGTGATCCTAGCGAGCCGCTTAAAGCGACGAATGGCTCGAGCAGGACAACAGCGTTTGAGATGCTTGGCATCGAAGCGAGGTTGAAGGTGACCTTGGCATCGTTCGGTGAAGGGGATCTTGGTCGATGGTGGAAGTTCACCAAGGGTCGTATTGGAGGTACTGGAAGGCTTTTGTTGATGCTTTTAGGAAGTACTGTCTCCGGTATTGAGAGAAGTTGAGAGAAGCGATTCACTTAAGCATGAGCAGTTCATCGATGGCGAGTTTGAGGTCAGATTCACTAGTTTGTCGAGTTTGCACTGAGTTAGTGGCGGCGAGCATTGCATTGAGTTTGAGAAGAAGTTGGCGTGGCCTCATCTTTGAGAATGTAGGGTCTATGATTGGGATTTTGGGCGATTAGTTGATCTGACCCTTTGAGATTATGATCACAGGAAGAAGAGGAAGGCGAAAGGCTCCAAGAGGAGTCGGGATGGCGAGTGATGGCGAGGCGAGAGGTTTCACTCCTCGGCTGACCTCGAGTAGTTTTCTAGGTCCACTTTTCTAGTGCCGAGTGTTAGATTACGGGAAAGGCGGTCGAGACATTACTGTTTCAAGTGTGGTCAATTTGGGCCACAAGTCTCGGTTGTCCTCGGAGGAGGAGTTGAGAGCGACATCTTCTTGGCTCGATCTCGAGTCGAGTCGAGTAGAGGTCGGCCACTATCGTGTTATCGGTGTAGTCAACGGGGCACATGAAGAGGTTTGCCACAGTTGAGTGGCACACGGGTGCCGGGTTGGCGGACTCGAGTCATTGCACCTTTCGGTCGATTCGAGCCTCGAGGCCAATCGAGGCTTCTTCGTCGATCGTACCTGTGATCTTATGCTCGAGGTGGCGAGGTTGATCGAGAGGTCAAATGCAGGCGTGTATCTTTATTACATTGAGGATCTTATCTGCAGCTCCATCTGTTGTGAGAGGTACCTTCTTGTTTTGCAATTCAGTTGCTAGTGTTTTGATCGATACGGGTGCATCTCATTCTTTTGTGTCTGCTGCATTTGCATCCATTTTGGAGTTGGAGTTAGCTCAGTTAGCATCTCCTATTTGTGTAGTGTCACCTCTTGGGGGTGAGTTGATTTTGAAACAAGGTGTTAGGGGTTGTGATATAGAGGTCGATGATCATAGAATCCCTTTTTCTTTTGTGGTTATGCCCATGAAGGGCTTTGATGTTATTTTGGGTATGGACTGGTTATCGTCATACCGAGCAGTTATTGATTGCTACCGTCAGAGGGTCACTTGTTGTACCATGAACGGGGAGTGTTTTCGTTTTCTGGGGGACCGGGTTGGTAGTGTTTTGCCGCCAGAGTATGATCCGCGGGGACGGAGTGAGCTTAGTGGTCTACTTGCTAGTCTTTCAATTAGTGAGGTGATGAGACCCAGTTGTATTGCCGAGGTAGTTTGTGAGTATTGGACGTTTTCCCGAGGATCTTATTAGTTTGCCACCTCGGCGAGATTGAGTCCTCCATTGATTAAGCGCCGGGCACGGCGCCGATCCCTATGGCACCTTACCGTGTTGCCGCAGCCGAGTTAGTTGAATTGAAGGACCAACTCCAGGAATTGTTAGATAAGGGCTATATCCATCCTAGTGTTTACGTAGTGGGGGCGCCAGCCTTTTTGTTAAAAAGAAAGGTGGTGCTTTGAGACTTTGTATAGATTAGGAAGTTGAATCGGGTTACGGTTAAGAATAAGTATCCTATGCCTCGTATAGATGATTTGTTTGACCAATTGAAGGGTTCCGTTGTTTCTCCAAGATAGATTTGAGATCGGGTTATCATCGGTTGAGAGTCGAGGAGGAGGATATTCCTAAGGCGGCATTAACGTGCAGCGGTATGGTCACTATGAGTTTACGGTGATGCCGTTTGGGCTCACCAATGCACGGCGGTGTTTATGGATTTGATGAACCGGATCTTGGGAATTCTTGGATCGTTTGTGGTGCGTCTTCGTGGGCGACATTACGATTATTCACCTTGAGGAGGAGGAGCACGAGGCACACTTGAGAGTGGTGCTAGAGTTACTTAGAGCCCATAAGCTTGTATGCAAAGTTAGGAAGTGTGAGTTACGGCTGAAAGGGTGAAGTTCTTAGGCCATGTAGTTTACGGGGAAGGGTGTGTTGATACATCCAAGACTAAGCGGTGCAAGATTGAGCCTGACCTAAGAGTGTGTTTGAGATCCATGATTTTACGGGATTAGGTGGGTATTACCGTCGGTTTGTGAAAGATTTCTCGAGTTAGCTTCACAGTTGACTAGATTGACTCGGAAGAGTCAAATTTGTATGGAGTGAGACTTGTGAAAAGTCGTTTGAGAGTTGAAGGTTAGATTGACCACCGCTCGGTTTTGATTATTAGGAGAGGGTTGGGTTATGCGGTCTATTGTGACGCCTCACGAGAGGGTGCAGGTTGTGTGTTGATGCAAGAGGAAAGTGGTTGCCTATGGTTCACGTCGATTGAAAATCCATGGCGAAATTACCCTCATACGATTTAGAGTTAGCAGCTGTGATATTTGCCTTGAAGATTTGGAGGCATTATCTTTATGGTGAGAAGTTCGAGGTATTCTCGGATCATAAGAGTCTGAAATATCTGTTTACACAGAAAGACTTGAATTTGAGGCAGAGGAGGTGGATGGAGTTCATTGAGGATTATGACTTCGAGTTGCACTATCATCCGGGGAAGGCCAATGTTGTGGCCGATGCCCTTAGTAGGAAATCTGTTGGTGACTTAGCAAGTATAGCCATCCGGGAGTGGGAGATGTTGGGTGCAGTTGGGGAGTTTGATTTGCATCTGGGCGAATCCGTTGAGGCTGCGGCCTTATTTTCTGTTGTTGCCTGACCTACACTTGTGACTCGAGTGTTAGAGGCTCGGAGGGTGATCTTGAGGTAGAATCTCTCAGAAAAGATTTCCAATGGGAAGGTTGAGAAGGGTTTGTGGTGTATCCCGACTTTAGTGTGAGATCTGAGACCGTCTGTTTGTCTTGGGAGTCTTGCGAGAGGAGGTACTCAGAGTTTCATCATTCGCGCCTTGCGGTGCATCCGGAGGTACTAAGATGTATCGGGATTTGGGCGCCGGTTTTGGTGGCGGGGTATGAAAGAGATGTGGCGACCTTCGTATCTAGGTGCCTTACTTGTCGACAAGTGAAATTTGAGCATCGAAGGCAATGGGTTTGTTGCAACCCTTGCCTATTGCCGAGTGGAAGTGGGAGCATGTCACTATGGACTTCGTTGTGGGTCTTCAGAGGACTCGGTGGGGTAGTGATGCTATTTGGGTGGTTGTGGACGGTTGTGAAGTCGGCGCACTTCATTCTATGCGTGTTAGAGATTCGGTAGATCATCTTGCCGACTTATATATCCGGGACATAGTGAGGTTGCGGGGTCCCGGTGACGATCGTCTCGAGATAGAGATCCTCGTTTCTTGCCGGGTTGTGGCGAGTTTGCGAAGTGCTTTAGGCACTAAGTTGACTTTAGCACGGCTTATCATCCTCGGTGACAGGCGGTCGGCGTACTATTCAGATCTGGAAGATATGCTTCGGGGTTGTGTTCTCGACTTTAGTGGGTCGTGGGAGAGGCATTTACCATTAGTGGAGTTTGCCTACAACAACAGTTTCCAGTCTAGTATCGGTATGGCACCGTTTGAGGCCTTGTATGGCCGACCGTGTAGGTCTCCAGTTTGTTGGGTCGAGGTGGGTGATGCACCTTTGTTGGGTTCGGAGTTGGTGAAACAATGGAAAAAGTTGAGCTTATCCGTAGAGGCTTATTCTGACCTGAGTCGTCGAAATCTTATCTTGGCCGTAGGAGGAGACCTTTGATATTCGAGGTGGGTGATCATGTCTTTTTGAAGATATCACCTAAGCGGGGTTTGATGAGGTTTGGGAAGAGCGGGAAGTTGTCCCCTCGGTTTATTGGGCCTTTTGAGATCCTTGAGAGGATTGGCGAGGCTGCTTATCGTTTAGCTTTGCCTCATGATTATCCGGAGTTCATGGCGTGTTTCATGTGAGTATGCTTGAGTATGAGCGGATCCATCACATGTGTTGGATTGGACTGATTTAGTGGTTGAGGAGGATGTCTCGTATGAGGAGAGACTGATTCGGGTTTTGGATAGGCGGGATCAAGTTTTGCGAGGCAAAACCATTCCTTTGGTGAAAGTTCAGTGGAAGCATCACGGAGTGGAGGAGGCCACTTGGGAACGTGAGTTGGAAGTCCGTGAGAAATATCCGGACATGTTTAGTGATTAGAAATCTTATATATAGATTTTTGTAATATTGTTGAACTTGAGAATTTTATATATGTCTTAAGTTGGAAAACATTGAGAATGTTTTGGATTTAATGTTAGCATTTTGAACTTGCCTTTTTATGGAAGTGGAATATAACATTTATATATTGAATGTGTTGTTTATATCATGAGATTGAATATGATATGGAATTTGTTAACATTGAAAGGAATAATGCATAATATTGATGCAGGTTGAAATATATGTTGGTTTATACATATTGTGAGATGCCTCTTGATAAGAGATGAAGTGACCAATATTGGTCAAGTTGTTGATTATTGTCTTATATATCAATGGGAATTAAGAAAAAAACATGTTTTTACAAACTTATGCTTAATTTAGGGCGAAATTCTTTTAAGGGAGGTTATAGCGACCCGGTCTTTCCCATTGAGTATTGTATCGGACTTATGTCCGTAGATTCCATTATCTTATTATGGTTGTGGTTGTCCTTTAATTCTTTAGTTTTGAGTTATTGGTTTTGTTGGGCGGGTTGTGTATGCAGGTTGGTTGGGTTTAGAAACCAAGAGGTCATGTTCGATTTTAGGTTGGTCGCTCGGCGAGATCTTCTTCGCTTCGGCGAGGTCTTTGTTTTGCTTCTTCGCTCGAGCCAAGGTCCTTTCGCTCGGCGAGCTTTCGTCGATACATAGACACGAGGCGGTGTTTGTTGGCTCGGCGAGCTTTCTTCGCTCGGCGAAATTTGGTTTGTTATTCGATCGGCGAGCATTTCTTAGCTCGGCGAGGCTTGTTAATGTCAGTCGCTCGGCGACCAGTCTTCGCTTCGGCGAGCACATGCTCATCTGTGGCGGCGTATTTTAAAACAGTTTTTCAGCCCCTTTTTGATCTAAAACCCTAAAGTCCGACTTTTCTTCTTCTCTAAACACCTTCTCTCCTAGGTTTGATCTAGTTAGGGTGTGTTCCTACCCTAGTTCCTTCATTAAAAAGGTAGAGGAGAGTGAGGGCTTCCTTTTAATCTGAGAAATTGTTGGTTTGGAGCACTTTCAAGTTTTGGGCATCATCCTCATCTTCTTCTGTTCTACTTATTTCTTCGAGGTAGGGATTCCCTTCTCTATTTTTGCGCATTAATCCTAAGTGTTGTTATTTGTGTATGTGGGAGGGATAGTTTTGTAATTTTAGTCTGTGGGGTTAGTTTGGTAATTTTGGAAGAAACCTTAGGGTTTTGGTTTAGATTAATTTGTATAATTAATTTAAAGGAATAATGTGGAATTTGGGTTTAATTCATGGAATTGGGAATGTTAAATTTACATTCATTGATGTATTTATTTCTTGTTTAGAAATAACTGTTTTGGGCTATCGGTGGAGGATAGCCATTGATTGTAGACCTGCATGCGACTTAGATATAAGCGAATTAAATCACATATGTTGTTGTTGAACTAATACAGAACATTACTTGTATTGATTATGTGTTGTATATGGCAATTGTGTGTTTCATTGCATATGCATGTTATTTGGAGGAGATAGGGGATGAACTCCACGGTTTAGGGGAAGATAGGGGATGGACCTCTAAACCGGATTTGTTGGGAGGAGATAGGGGATGGACTCCAGTAGCATCACTCATATGTGTGCTTATTGATAATAGCAATATTGCTATTTATTGTTGATATGATACATCATCATAATGTGTATCAGTTGGACGTATGGAAGTGTTGTGGTTTGAGCTTTGGTCTCATTTATTTTTGTGACATCTGGATCACTAGTATAGTTGGCCAGGTTCTGAGCCATAATGATATAATTGGAAAGTGAGATAAATATTGGAAAGTGAAAGGTGTCATAGACAATATGTCCTAGACAATGTAGGCATTCGTGTCATGAAAATTGGGAATTTATTATCTTGTGTTAACCATGTATCGAATACTAATGCTTTAGTTAATTCTTATGCTTGGTTTAGTATTTTTCTACTGGGCTGTGGCTCACCCTATATGGGAACTTCATTTTCAGGTTCAAGTGGTTCATTACCTCCAAGGACATAGCTTGTGAGGATTTGGACTCGAAGATTTGTTTTTATTTATTTGTTTTTATTTGATACATGTAAACATTCAAGCCTAGGGCTTTATTTGTAATGAGTTAGACTCTTATTTCTTTGTGTCCAAGTGTTGGCTTGGCAAGATGTAAGCCCGTAGGGCATTTATTTTGATGTTACATGTAATGCTTTTATTTAGTAATACTCTGATGGATAATAGAATGTTTCGTTTTCTATTATTAATGCATGTCAATCTTAAATATGATGGGTTTTAATTTGAGGGCGTTACAATCTCGGTTTAACTTCAACTTGTAAACTTTTCTCAAGTTTCAATAAGTGTTAAACATGATCTCGGTTTAACTTCAACTTGTAAATTTTTCTCAAATTTCAACAAGTGTTAAAACCATTTTCTAACTCTCTGCGCCCTAATGTGAACTTAAGTTCCACTAAGGTTCTCATTATACATGTATTCTGGAAACGTCATTAACTATCATATTGGTCACAAAAAAATCAAGCTTTATTTATTACTTTGGCTAACAATAAAGAACAAGAAAATTTAATGATAAAAAAACTTAAGATTGCAAGTATTCCAAGGCCTTGGCAACTCTTTACCCTCATTATCTTCAAGCCGATATGCCCCATTTCCCAGTATCGAGATGATTCTGAAGGGTCCTTCCCAATTTGGGCCAAGCTTGCCCTCTTTGGGATCTTTCTTGTTGCCGACGACTTTTCTCAAGACGAGGTCACCGATTTGAAACTCCATTGGGTTGACCTTTTTATTATAAGCTTTGGCAAGCTGTTGTTGGTATGCTGCGAGCTGAATTGCAGCTTTCTCCTTTCTTTCTTCTAGAAGATCCAGATCTCGGGCTAAGAGTAAATCATTAGTCCCGTTCTCTACTCCTTGGGTTCTGATCCCTGGGATGCCAACCTCCAGCGGAATGACAGCTTCTGTGCCATAAGCCATGGCAAAGGGGGATTCCCCTGTTGATCTTCTCAGCGTAGTCCGATATGCCCAGAGTATACTGGGCAACTTATTCGCCCACTTTCCTTTTGCTGCCTGCAGTCTCTTCTTTATCCCATCCAAGATAACTTTGTTGGATGCTTTTGCTTGTCTATTGCTTTGGGGAAAGCTTGGGGTTTGAAAAGTAATTCTTGATTTTGAATTTTGCACAGAAGCTTTTGATTAGCTTACTATCAAATTGTGATCCGTTGTCTACAACTATGGCTCTTGGAATCCCAAACTAGGTGATGATATTCTTCCATATGAAGCTCTTCACATCCACATCTCGAATCTTGGCAAGGGGTTCAGCTTCTATCTACTTGGTAAAGTAGTCTGTTGCCACCAGCAGGTACTTCCTTTGTCTAGTTGCTTGGGGGAGTTGTCCAACGAGATCCATGCCCCATTGGACAAACAGCCAAGGACTGGATACTGAGTTTAGGTCTCCTGCTGGTTGGTGTATCAGAGGTGCAAACCTTTGGCACTTTTCACACTTCTTTACATAGGCTTCTGCATCTTTTTGCATGTAGGGCCACCAATACCCCTGGGTAATGACCCTATGGGCAAGTGGTCTGCCCCCAGCGTAGCTTCCACATATTCCTTCATGTATTTCGTATAAGAAATCTTCAATTTGTGAAGGATGTACACACCTCAAAAAGGGTCCAGTAAAGGATCTTCTGTAGAGATATCCCTCTGCCGTCAGACTGAATCTTGCCGACTTTAATCTGATCTTGTGTGCCTCTTTGTGATCATCTGGCAGTTTTCCTTCTTTCTGGAATGCTACTATTGCATCCATCCAGCTTGGTCCCATGTCCACACACATTGCTTCACTCTTTGTGGTGAGTGGTTCGATGCTCGGGCCCGACAAGTAGTCAATCATTATCATCCTTGCTTTTCCAGGTTGTACTGCACTAGCCAGGTTGGCCAGTGCATCAGCGTGACTGTTATCATCTCGGCTAACCTGATGTAGTCGGCAGTTCTGAAACAAGGCCACCAACCTGTTGACCTCCTTTGCGTAGGCCGACATCCTTTCGTTTCAAGCTGCAAACTCGCCCATTGTCTGGTTGATTATGAGCTGGGAGTCATAGAAGACTATGACCTCATTTGCTTTTACTGCTGCTGCCAGTTTTAGTCCTGCAATCAATGCTTCATAATCTGCTTCATTGTTTGAGGCCTTGAACCCCAAACGAATGGACTGTTCCAATATTTGTCCATCTGGAGATACCAGTACTAGTCGAAAGGAGTCGCCGATGTAAATGCTACAGGGTTTGAGTTTTTCCTTCTTCCTTTGTTCCGTTGCCCTTGGCTAGGCTTCTCCTTGCTTGCTTTGACATCGTTCACCTTGGCTTAGCGGAGCCCGATGTATGATGGATTCTGGTGTGAACTCGGCCACGAAATCGGCCAATACTTGGCCTTTGATTGCTGTTCTGGGTCTGAACTCTAGGTCATACTGACCCAAGGCCACTGCCCATCTGGCTATTCTTCCTATCAGGTCTCGCTGCTGCAATAGGGGCTTCAATGGATGTTCAGTGAGCACCACAATTTTATGGGCTTGAAAGTAATCGTTCAGCTTCTTTGAAGCCATTATCAAAGCCAGCGCCAACTTCTCTAGGGGTAAATACCTAGTTTCTGCATCAGCCAGGGTTTTGCTTACACAGTAAACAGCCCTTTGTTCCCCTTTTATTTCTCGGATTATCACTGTACTTACCGCATGTTCTGAAGCTGCCAAGTATAGGAACAGCTCCTCTCCAGGTTCTGGGTTTGAAAGGACTGGAGCTGTGGTCAGATACTTCTTCAAGTTGGCCAAGGCGGCTTCGCACTCCTCGGTCCATAACAAGTCTGTGGCTTTCTTCACTAAGTTGAAGAAAGGTTTGCACTTGTCTGAGCTTCTACTTATGAACCTATTCAGGACTGCGGCCCTTCTAGTCAGCATTTGCACTTGTTTTGCCGACGTTGGGCTCTTCAACTCTAGGATGGCCTTGATCTGATCTGGGCTGGCCTCAATGCCCCTTCTGGTCACCAGGTATCCCAAGAACTTACCAGATCCAACTCCAAATGCACACTTCGATGCATTGAGTTGGAGCCGATATGTTTTAAGGATTTCAAAAACTGTTTTTAGGTCGGCCAGATGACCCTCAGGTTCCTTGGTCTTCGCGACCATGTCGTCGATGTAAACTTCCACCGTTCGGCCAATCAGGTGTCTGAACATCTTGGTTACTAATCTTTGGTAAGTTGCTCCTGCGTTTTTCAACCCAAAGGGCGTCACTCTGTAGCAATACAGCCCTTTTGGGGTGATAAACGCAGTCTTCTCTTCATCTGGGGGGTACATAGCTATCTAATGGTATCCCCTGTAGGCATCCAGGAAGCTCATCCTTCCATGCCCTGAAGTGGCGTCTACCAGTTGGTCAATCTTGGGTAGAGAAAAACTGTCTTTGGGACAGGCCTTGTTCAGGCTGGTAAAGTCCACGTAGACCCTCCATTTACCATTCTTTTTCTTCACCACCATTGTGTTTGACAGCCATGTCGGGTAATTTACCTCTCGAATGGCCCTGGCCTCTAGAAGTCTGTCTACTTCCTCCTCCACTGCTTCGACGTGCATCAACGTCGATCTTCTTACTTGTTGGATTATAGGTTTGGCTGAACTATCAACATTCAGTTTATGGAAAGTGACCTCGGGGTCAATGCTAGGCATTTCGTAAGGCGTCCGAGCAAACATCTCAATGTTTGCTCTCAAGAAAGCTTCCAACTCTTTCTCCTTTTCTTCGGCTAAGCCTGAGCCGAGAAGAAAGAAGCGTTCTTTATCCCCCTCCTAGACTAGGATTTTCTTCAGTGCTTCTTCACTCTTCTCGGCTGGCTCCTTGCTGACATCCTCTAGGACTTCCACGTCTTCGTTTTCAATCTCTGCCTTCTGTGGTTCCCGTATGCTACAGGTGGATTTCATTACAGCCATGGAGCAATTCTTTGCCTGCAGCTGATCTTCTCTAACCTCCTCTATCCCATACTCTGTTGGGAACCGCAATAGTTGATACAATGTTGAGGAAACAGCCCCCATTGCATGCAACCATGGCCTTCCCAAGATAATATTATAAGGGGAGGGTGTGTTGATTATGGTGAACTCTGTCTTTATCTTCTTCGTGCCAGCCTGCACATCTAAGCTTACTGCTCCCAGTGGCCATGTTGGCGTTCCATTGAACCCGACCATTGGGCCATTGGATTGTTCCATATCGTCTGGGTAAAGGCCAAGCTCCTTGTAACATCTGACATATATGATGTCACAAGAGCTGCCTTGGTCAATGAGGATGCGCTTTACTTGGCACTCCCCAACCTGGAGGGATACTACCAAGGCATCGTTGTGCGGATGTTGGACCATCTCAAGGTCGGCTTCAGTAAAGGACACTACTGGTCCCTGACACTCCTCGGCCCGATGTCGTTTCTCCCCGACCTGGTATACGTGCTGCAAGTGCTTTACCTTCTGGGTCTCCCCCTGTATTTCGTTTTCGTTGACCTTCGAATGAATTACGTTAATTACCCGAGGTCCTCCTGCCTGAGGTTGCTGTGCTGGGGGAGGCGGAGCTGCTGGTGCCTGAGGCAATCTTGCCTGCTCTTCCCTTGTCCTGGCCTCATCTACAAGGTCTCTCAAATGACCTTACCTTACCAGGTCTTCCAGGTGTGCCTTCAGGGCTTTGCAACCCTGAGTCATATGTCCATCTTCATTATGGTAAGCACAATGCTTACCCAGGCTTCTTCTCATAAATTCTCTTGGTATCCTAGCTGGTGCTCTGAAATAGGACTGGGACCGAATTTTGTCCAGGACTTTGTGAATTTTGATTTGGAACACTGTTGTGACTGCCTGTGCAGCCCTCAATCCTACCTCTTGCTTGTTGGATCCATTGTTACCTCGGCTTTGCTTCGGTGAGTCGTTCCCTTTCTCTTGCTTTGTCTCCTTGGCTCCTGACGTGTCTTCCTCGGCTCTGGCATACTTCTCAATTTTGGCCATGAGCTCTTCCATGCTTTTTGGCAATGTCTTTGCCAAAGACTTTCGTAGTGGACAATCATCTTTTAGGCCGTTCTTGAAAGATACGACCGCCACCTCTTGATTGCACTCAGGTATTCGGTTGAACACTTCGTAGTATCTTTTAGCATAGGCCCTAAGGCCATCATCCTTACTGATTCTCAGAGCCATCAAGGCATCTACCCTTAATGGCTGTAATTTGTTTGTCACGAACCTAGCCACGAACATCTCGGCCAGGCCTTTCCAAGTCTTCACACTTCCTTTTGGCAGTTTGTGAAACCAATCTGATGCGATCTCCCCGAAGGATGAGGGGAACACCTTGCAGAGCAATGGCTCGTTCCCAGTGTATAGTGCCATCGAGTTCAGGTATAATCTGACATGAAAATTGGGGTCCGTCTTTCCGTTGTATAGCTGGAACCTCGGCATACTGAATTTTTTCGGGACCTCTACTTTGTCCAACTCTGCCGAGAATGGTGTTTTCGGCTTAACAGGGGAAGTTACCTCAGCATCCTGTTGCTTCCTCTTGAGGTAATCTCTCAAGTCCTCTTTGGTCTGCCCGGGAGCTCGGCTATCTCCCGACTTCGGTCTTTTTGGCGCACTATTCTCAGCTTCGTTGTGAGCCCTTTTCGACCTTTCTCCATTAGATGTGTTGAAGCACAGCGCCTGCCTTTGAACATGCCGATGTTCTTCGGGGTTTGCCTCCTTGGTGCGATGCGTCCTTCGAGATTCTTCCCTCCTTGACTCTTCTCGCCCGACCTCCCTTGAAGGCCAGTGAGAGTGTCTTCCTCCCGGTATGTCAGAGCTATAGGATTGTTTTCCTCTCCTTCGGGTATTGGTCATTGAATCGGCGTGTCTCTACAATGAACGGTGGCTGGATGACGTTGTTTTGCATCATGAAATTGACGACCGATTGCAGGCCGGCCAATTTGTTCGCCATCTCTTTCACCTCTTTATCCCTCCGCAGACATCTATCCTTCCATACCTGGAGGTTGTTCTCGTTGTAATACCCGCTTCGATCTGATTTCTTTGGTTCGTCGCCCTCCTGGCCGATGTCTTTCTTGCCATGATTCTAACCCTGAGTCTCTTCGTTGCAACCATCTTCCTCTATGTCAAGGTCAACGTGTTTACCATTCCTAGCAAGGGTTTTATCCCCAACCTTATCCGTCAGTCCGTCGCTGGCCATCTATTCTCCTTTCTTTCCCACAGACGGCACCAAATTGTGTGTGTTGATTTCTGACCACACTGCCAACTCAATATTCAGCTGGAGAGCACTGGCAGAATAGATGACGCCTGAATGACCTACAACAGAAAGAGAAGATTTCGGCGGTGGTTCGTCCACCCGAGGGCACTCCGACGATCAATTCAGTTATCTCAAAGATAATCAATAGTGCTTAACTCACTGTTCAGAATATAAATTGCGTACCTTAGACCCATGGGGGTGCCTCTCTTTTATAATTAACTCAATCCTTATCCCAACAGAAGCCTAGCTTCAATGGACTCTAGCTCAGTGCTTATCCAGGACTCTTCATTAGATAGAGATAAACTCCTTAAGAGCTTTATCCTTATCTAGGCTGAGTCTCTTCCTCATTCTAGGACTCTTGTCCCTTATCCGTTTATCCCAGATTTCGATATCTTCGGAGATAACCTCGGCCTAGCCGAGGTCATCTTGGCGTTATGTCCAGGACACGTGGCACCTCGGCTGACACGTCGGTGTCACCTTGGCCACGTGCTGATACTCAGAAAATATATCCCCACAGATAGTGATACTTATCACATAATAACACTGTTACATCCAATATTTACTCAGACTTAGGCCAACATTGTTAGATTTGGTTTGGAAGACCCATATTCTATCTGAAATAGCACAACAACAAAACTCACAACTTTTCCATTACCTAAGGCAGTTTTCGTGCCAATTCCACCGTTAAAACTTTCGAATGTGCATTTTTATCATTTTTTTTGAAAATTTTCATTTGACAATAATATTATTTAGAAATTTCAATTTTTGATGTCATTTGTTTTGAAGAGTTTATATTACTTTCTCATATCAAATTTGAGCCTAAATCCAATTTTTTTAATTTTTTTTTTGGGGTAATTTTTCTTCCAACTAGCCACTAAATGGGTGGATACCAATTTGAGCACCTTGCTCAATTTGATAATAGTCTTGGATAGAGATTCAAACTGTATTTAGATCATAAATTTTAGTAGGAATTTGAAAAGAGAAAGAGAAAAGATGGATGAAATATAACTATATTTTATTCATATTTCACCTAACTTTTTTTTTTTTTTGGGGGCTGCAAAATTCATTTACCTCATTATGGTTTAAATATAGTCAAAAAGTTCCCATGTGATTTTGGATTAAAGTGTCATCGTTAATTTTTCCATCCAAACTAACAGAAAGTGTATGACACACACCATTCTTTAAAGTGAGCTTAATTTTCTTTATATATAAAGAAGAAGAAGAAGAAGAAGAAGAAGAATAAGAAGAAGAAGAATAAGTTGAAAGCAACACAACAAAAAGACAATTTTATCCCCCATTTTATCCAAACCTAAAATTAGATTAAGATGTTAATTAAAATTAAATTAAACTAAAATATAATTAAAAATTGATCTAAAATATAAAATATAATTAAGAATTGATTTAAAATTTAATTAAATTAAAATATATATTAAATAATAATTAGAATTGATCTAAAAAATAATTAAATTAAAATTAGATTAAGATGTTAGGAATTACAATAAATAATTAAGAACTCATGATTAATTGTGATCTATAAAACATAATTCGATTAAAATTTTAATAATTATTATAAATAATTAAGGATTTAGGATTAATTGTGATCTAAAAAATAATTAAATTAAAATTCGATTAAAAAGTTAAGAATTACATTAAATAATTAAGAATTTATAATTAATTGTTGTTTAATTGAATTAATATTTGAAATTAAAAATTATGTATATGAGAGAAAAGAGAGAAAGAAAATAACAAAAAAAAAACATAGAGTTCGAGGATATTATAATCATTTCACATCTATAGTTAATAGTGCTAAAGGTTAAACTTTCGTTCAAAATCACATGGGGCTTTTCTGACTATATTGAGCCATAGAAGGGTAAAATGTATCGGGCTCAAACCATAAGGGTTATAATGATATTTTCCCTTTTCAAATTTTTACCCAAATTCATGATCCAAACACAGATTTTGGAGATTATGAAACTAATAGACTTAAGATGGTAAATGCACCATTTAGGCTATATTTATATCATGAATTTAAATAGAGATTTGAAAATGAAAGAGAAAATGTGAATAAAATGTAAATATAATTATATTTCATTCACATTTCACTTATAATTTTTTTTTCTTTTTAAATTTTTAATCATATTTATAATCCAAACAAAGTGTTGAAATTGGCAAATAGCAAGATGAATGGGAAATCGAAACAAGCACAACCAAATCATTGAAAAAATCAAACAACATTCCTATATATGAACTCAACCAGTATCAAAGTAGAAAATCTAGACTAGAGTTGTCCTAGACCTTTGCTAATTTGATCATAACATAATATTATCATTATATTAAAATTTTACTCATTGTGTAGATGGAATAACTCTATTGTCATAAATGTCATATATATATATATATAAATTCAATAAACAAAAAAATTACCAATTTTGATGATATCTTACCAAGATTTAAGTGATAATTTCTAGATATGTTTTATAGAACAAAGACTAGGAATTGGCTCTTTACCTACCGTGACTATGATGTCCCTGGTCGAGTTTTGCTAATTTCCACCTTCCACTCCTGTTGTCAAAAAAATAAATAAATAAAATTTAAAAATATATCCCCCCCAAAAATTTACATGTTATTTAATGGTTTTCTCAATAATTTCTTAGAATTTTAAATGAAGAATATTGGGGATAAAAAGTAGGAAAAATTACATTTCAGTCCTAGTTTCAAAAAAAATTATGAATTTATAAAAAAGTTTAAGATTTTAATTATTAAAATTTAAAAAATTTATCAATGACTGGTAATTATTAATTATTAATTATTTATGACTGATGTAATATTTCTCCCAAATAGTAAATAGTGTGGAATGTGGTTGTAATTAGGAATGGTCATTTTAACTTGTTCTGTGAAGACCTATCCCTACTAGATGTACCCAATCTATTGAAGAGATGGGACGGGAGAGGGCTTTTTTTCCCATCCGAAGTGAAAGTAGGGTTGAGGCTGGCAGTGCCGGCCCTGGGCATTGGCCAACAAAGCCATGGCCTAGGGCCCTTCAAAATAGACCTAAAAAAGGAGACCCATTTTATTATGGTATAATGTAATATATTAGGTATGTTTTAAGTTAAAAAAAAAAATTAAAGAAAAAATATAAATTAACTTAAAATAAATTGACCTATTAAAAAATTAAAAGGTCCATTCAAAAAAATTAACATTGTAATCCACTAAAAATAGACCCAAAAAAGGGCCCTCCTATTATAGTTTATTGTAATATATTAGGTATATTTTAAATCTAAAAAAAATTAAGGAAGACCCAAACTAATTTAAAATAAATTGACCTATTAAAAATTTGAAAGGCACATTTAAAATAATTAGCATTGTTATTCATTGAAAATGATTTTGCAAAAAAATAGATTATGCAAATATGATTAATTTATTTGCTTCTAAAAATGCAAGAAGGGCGAGGATCAAACGACACTTATTAATTGTTGTAATGTAATATTAAGTATTTTTTTGTAATTTTGACACAAATTTTGTCTTTTATCTTCATTTTTTTTTTCATTTTTTTTCATTCAATGAAAAAAAAAATGTGAAGGGCCCCAAAAATTTATTAGTTGATTATTGGCTTTGGGCCCCGAAAATCTCAGGGCCAGGCCTGGAGGCTGGGGTAGGAGATGCACCATCCAATCCAAACCCGACCTGTATATAATTAATATATATTATATATAATAAAAGATTATAAGTTTAACTATTCAACTTAAAATTGGGACTTATCAAATTAGAAAATGCATTCTATTACGTATTTTTGTGATAAATATTACATATTTTTCTGATAGAAGTTATGACAATTTGTGATTCATAAATAAAATTAAGCATTTTATGGTAGTGCTACACATTTTTTTACACAAATATTTTCTAAGTACAAAATGTGTAATAATATCATAAAATACATTATATTATCACAAAAATGTGTAACTCCATTTTTGAATCATAAATTTTTATAATTTTTATCAAAAAAATATAATATTTATCACAGAAATACATAACTAACATCACAAAAACACATGATGACATGATGAGATGCTATAGAATTTTCCAAAAGATTAAGGACCTTTCTTCTATTTATAAAAGTCTGAAAGTTTCCTAATACAAACCTGCTAGATACATCTAACAGTTAAACCAAAAAAAAAAAAAAAAAATGATTAAAAGAATAAAAAAGGAGATTTATACAAAAAGGAGTTAACATTATTTTAAGGTATGATTAAAATTTAGGTTGAAATACCAAGTTAAAGTAGACTAAAAAAAAAGGAGCATACATGACAATCAATAAGCTAAAAAAGAGACATTTTACATGATGTTGTTCATTACATCAATAAGCAGATTAACACAAAAGGAATTAAAACTGCCGTGGCATTATTTTTCAACTTCTACGATCCTTCTCTTTCTAGTTCTGTTCTTTCACCCATATTACTACTCTAGGCTTCAAAACTACAGTTACATCATGAATAATTGAATGGCTGCAGAACGTTGGGACGGTGTCTGCAGAAAAATATCTTTCGCGCGCGCGCACACACACAGATGATCGGAACTTTATTTCTCATGAACAAGAGAGCTGTAAACTGTATACCACATGTTGCGTTTGACAAATTCCACCGTTTCCTCTTGCATCCAAAATGAGAAAAGCCATAGATTATTAGCAACAGTGGCGGCTTCGGGAATCAATGATTAAGTTCTACAAATTCTATAAGGAAATTTTTTCACTCTTATCAATATTAAATATAACATTTGTTTTCTATAAATTTTAGTGCATTCATACTATTCTTTTTGTTAAAAAAAATGTAATTACAAAAATTTCTATAGTTCCTCTCAATGAATTTCCTTACTTTGGTTAGAGAAATTTGAAGGATATTTGGTGATTGATGGAGTGGACTCATTGAATTCGTTTTTGAACTTACTCTAGTCATGTTTGGGACTTGAACAAATATAGAGATGACCTAAATTTTTTTTAAAGGTATGATACTCTATGCTAAGTGCAATAAGGTCTTTTTTTTATTATTTTTATATAAGTTAATAGGGTCAATATTATCCATATATGATATATATATACAATAAAAGTAACCTATGGTGACAAAAAATAATAAAGAAAATAAATTTCGTTACTAAATAAGAGTAATTCATGACAAATTATAAAATTTTGTCACATGTAATAAAAAAATAAAAATAATTGGTGACAAAATTTATTTTCGTCAATAAATATTTTTTGTTAGGTGACGAAAAATTAAATTTTGTCATCGAAGGTTTTCTCGCTAAATTTTTTTTGTAGCGCCAAAATTTTGACTCTTGATGAGAAAAAAATTTGTCACCAATTATAAAATTTTTAGTGAGGAATATATTTTCATCACTAATAATTTTACATTTTTTTTTTGACAAACTCAATTTTAAAAATTTTAAGATTATATGGTGAGAAATATAATTTCGTCACTAATCAACTTGTTTGGTTTTGGGTTTCAAAAAATCTACTTTTTTATTTTCCGAATTATGTTTTCAATGAATTTTTTTAATATTCTAATTTTTAAAAAAAAAATTTAGACACACATAACATAAATATATTTAAAAAGTATAATATTTGTGAATTTTTTTTTAAAAAAATACAAAATTTCCGCCCTTTTTTTACACTTGAAAATATGAATTTTTACACTAAATACGAATTCAATAATTTTGAAGGTAAAATTTTGACAAATTAGTCGGAAAAAAAAAATTAGACTACTAATTTTTTCCTTTTTTTCTTTTTTGTTTTGTTTTGTTTATCAATTTTCCTCTCATATCTCTCTCTCAAAACAAAACACAAGTTAGTCCTCTTTCAGAGTGTTCTCCTCTAGCGCCACCGCCGACGTTGCCCGTTCTCCTTCTTCAGTGCCGCCGTCGACGTCGCATCTCCGCGCCTGTCCACCTGTCTCCTTCGGTGCCTCGTGTTCTCTTCCATCAGCGCCTCCTAATAACGAAAACTAGTAAAGAAGATAAATTTCGTCACTAAATAAAAATAATTTGTGAGGAATTTATAAATTTTGTCACATATAATAAAAAAATAAAAATCATAGGTGATGAAATTTATTTTCATTAATAAATATCTTCTTTTAGGTGAGGAAAAATTAAGTTTCGTCACCAAAAATTTTCTCACTAATTTTTTTGGGTGGTGCCAAAATTTTGGGACTTTTAGTGAGAAAAAAATTGATCACTAATTATAAAATTATTTATGAGGAATATGCTTTCGTTACCAAAATTTTTTAATATTTTTGAGATCTTCTGGTGAGCAAATAATGTTGTCACTAATTTTGATGGGAAATTTTTGATGTATTAAGCGGCAATGAAAACAAAAAAAAGGGTTTTAATTTTTTTTTTATCTCTTTTATGTTTATCAACTACTACAAAATTGGGTTTTTACAGCTTCATATTAATGACATACAGTAAATACAAGCTGTGATTTCTTAGTTTTATGACTTGTTTTTTTTGCATATCGTAAATAATTTCTCAACCACAACGTGTGTATTGCGTAGGTTGTAAATACTAATAATGATAATTTTTTTACGACTTGCAATGTTAGCCGTAAATAATAAAAAATTTATGACGTGCATATGACATGTCGTTAATTCATCAACTATACACAACACTCCTATATAAATTGATAAAAATATAAAATATTTCACAATACACAAAAAATTAACCGCTAAAAATTATACTTTTCACGATGTACAAAAAATTAATCGTTTAAAATAATGCACTTTCCATGATACACAATCCTAAAAGATGTGACTAAAAAAAATAGCTCCAAAATTAAAATTTCAGAGTGTCGAACACTACCTACCATTAGAACTCTCTCTCTCTCTCTCTCTCTCTCTCTCTCCATCATTTTTTCTTTGTTTCTTCTCTAGAATGACCATCACTACGACAACAAACCCTAGATTCTCCACCGCCTGCTTCTCTAACCCCGACCCTCTTTCTGGCCAAACCCTCACCTCCGACATCCGGCAAAGATCAGTCCCAGTTGGAGTGCTCCATCTCTATCCCACCCTCTCTCCATCTCTATCTCCATCTCTGCTTCACCTTCGCTCTCAATCTCTGCCTCACCATCTCTCTCCATCTCGAGCTGCCCTTTGAAACCCTCTCAAACCCTAATTAAAACCTTCCCAAACCGAAACCCCAATTCAAACCCTCGATGAGTTCTACATATGGCGATCAAATGATTAGTTCTATATATGGCAGTCCACTCTCATAACCGATGATGAGTTCTCTGCTTTATCAGCTAAAATTTTAAAACAAATAATGATTGATGAAGGGTTTCAATAGTCATCTAGAAGGCCCTAATTTGTTGGGGTTCAAGATCAATTCCAAGGGCTGGTTGATTTTTGATGGCCACGACAGTAATATGGCATCATTTGTTTCTTGATCAGCTCAGGTTAGTTTAGTTGGTCTATATTTTTTGCATCTCATTGGAATTAGATTTCAGATTGCTTCCTCTAGATCTCAATCTTCCTTTTAGTCATGCGCGTATATAATTATGAATAAATCTGCAACACAGATATCAATTTTGTAGAATTTGACATAAAATGTATATGAATGAATAAGATTTTTCATAAATAGAGTCCCATAAGATTTTTCATCCTAAGAGTCGTATGTTCTTTGCTGGAATATGTACTGTCACTTGAGAGGTGAGTTGCTTTCTATTATGGATTTTAAAGAGGGGAAGCTTCCTATGAGGTATTTGGGGGTTCCTCTTGTCTCTACTAAGTTGTGTAAAATAGATTATGATCAATTGGTTGCTAGGATTACTAAGAGGATTCAATCGTGGGCTAATAAAGTGTTGTCGTATGCTGGTAGAGACCAATTGATTAAAAGAATTTGTATTAGTAGAATTCTTAATTTTAATATATAATAGAATTTGTATTTGTTCAATTCATTTCTTAATGGGTTTGAATTTTTTTTTATTATTATAAATAAATCTTTGGGTTTAGTTTGATTATTGGATTAAAAAAGGTCAATTGATGGTGTTCGATTACAATTCTAGATTCTAGATTATTTGATTTTTTTCCACTTATTTAACTCAGAAAAAGTGAGATTACTTGTAATTGTTTTCAACTTAAGAATGTGCCTGAATTCATTAGAAGCTAAATAGTATAATGATAGTAGAAAGACATGAGATAAAGAGAGATTATTTTTAATTAAATTCCATGTATATATAATAATTTAGTTGCCATTTTTTTTTTTTAATATTAGCGAAGATATGTATCAATACTAACATTGAGAACACCAGGAAAATGAAATCTTAGAATACCACCATAGTGTATTTGCTAATCATTTTTCACATTGGTGGAGGTTGTGCCTCTTTGGGTTAGTTCAGACCATGGTTGTTTTGTTGTGGTTATGCCTCTAATTGGGTTGCTTCAAGCCATTATTGTTTAGTTTGGTTGTCAGGTGGAATGAGAGGTGTCACACTCTTCATGGTTTTCATGAAAATGTTGTTGGCTTTAGAATTTCGTTCTGAATTTTTTTTTTTAAATACAACTCCAAAAGGATGTAGCCATGGCTAGAACTCTGTTTTTGTGTATATAACCTACTCTACTATACAACTATATCACTATGAGATTGAATAAATGATGGGCATGACAACCCAATACTACACACACATGAGGCAAAGAAGATCTCATTCTTATGAGGTATTAGTAAGTTTGTTGTCCCCTAGTACATGGGACTAACTAAGGATGCCATTTATATACTTTTCCAAACATAGATAACATAGGATATCCATATGTATAAAACATTTCAATAGAGTCACTACTACAATAATGGTTAAAAGCCACACTTTTCATATTGAATTTAGATAAGAATCATGCTTAAAAGTAGCAAATTATGAGTACAAAACTCTAAAATTCTGCTCAAAGCTTGCTTTAGTCTGAATTTATGTTCAATGTTGAGAAGTATAGATAAGGAACATGAGGTTGCACCTGCCTTGATGTATAGATATTATAGCTTTCTTTGTTTTATTTTAAAGCTATTAAATATATTTTATAGTTATTTTTATTTTTTTAAAATTTGACAATTCTAGTGGCTTCTCTGAGCTGTGTTTGCATTGCTAAATATATCTATTGAATTATGGTTTTAACTTTGCATATCTAAACATCATTTATATTTTTTAGATTAGATATCACTCTCTTGAAGAAGAAATAGCCTTTGGACCTGGTTGTTGGTTGTGGGATTATTTAAGAAGTGGGCTTCTAGTTTTATGCATCCACTTTCTAGTGGTGCTGGGTTCTAAGACACATAATGGTTATGTTTACAAAATTGGAATTGTACGTGGTGTTTTTATATTATTTTTGTTACTCTATCAATGACATTTTATTTTACATGTTGGCCAGCTCTTTGGTTTGGTGAACACACTTCTGGAAAATTCCAAAAACACTACAGAGAAGGATCTTTCTATTCAAAGATATGTTGTCATTCCATTGTCTCCAAACAGCGGATTAACAGGATGGGTACCAAACTGTGACGCCCTGCACCATCTCATTCGGAGTATAGAGATGCTAGAAAGGTCCGCTAAGGTTCATTTGATGCTGTGTGTGTGTGTGTGCGCGCCCGCGCGTGCACACATTTCGTCTAATTTTTTTGTGCATGTTTCTAGTATATAGATCACCTTAAATCTAGAGCACAAACATATGCTTAATTTTGCTAAAGATTATGACCATTTGCCACTTATAGCTAAAGTGGAGGTGTTTGAGTATGCTCTGCAAAATAGTGAAGGAAATGACCTAGCAAGGGTATGTTTTCTTCAAGAAATATGCTGCATCTTTGGCTCTCTTGGGAATTCTACATCTTTGGTTAAGAAGTTGCACTTCTGAGAATCGGCTGGACAGGAGGACAAATTATACTAGAAGCTTGGTTGTCATGAGCATGGTATCATTTTTCTTCTCGTATTATTTACATCTTTTTCTTAAGACTAGCAGGATTCGGCTGTATATGTTTCCGCAAAATCAACACAATATGGCTCCCATGTATGATCTTATTTTTCAACCTTTTATGCTTTAGAAATGTTTAGATAAGAGAATGTTTTGAAGTAAATGTATGTTATTTGATTATACTTTTCTTTCTTTGGTTAGAACGATATACAAAGAAGGAACCTTGCAAATCACTAACTTAATTTGTGAATATATACCCAATACAATTGTGTGATTAGGTGTCTAAAGTATTTGAATGCTTGTGTACATATCTTTCATTGTGTAGATATATGATTTTTTGGGTACTGATATTCTTTCCGTCGTATACAGGGATTCTTTGTTATTCTTTCATGGATGCCTATATATTTTAAAACAGCAAGGCCATAGCTAGCCTAAAAGTTGTAGTTTATCAGCAATTTATCACATACTCAACAAGTGTACTGATTTTATGAGAAAGATGAAATACATGTCTCTTTGTTATAGATATATCATGTCCACCTCAGACAAGCAGCTTGGTCTTTCAAAAAAGTAAAAACATAACCAAAGACAACTTCTATTAATTTTGTTTCCAAAATGTATTTACTAGTAGTCATGGTCCATGTAATGGACTCATGAACATCATGTATGGTTGTCCAACTTTTTATTTTTTTAAATTCCTTTTTAATTTTGATTCAAACAGGCAATAAACCATCATTGATGCTGGTTTCACAAAATTGCATGTAACCTGGAAAACTAGAAGTTTGAATTGAAATATTTCCGTCTACATTTGTTTCTCTTGTCTTACTTCTGGATTTTCCTACTAATCATGTGATACAGTAAGCATCAGGTATTTCCTTACTTGCAGTCAATTGGTTTTGTTGGTCCTGGGATTGCGCTCAATGGTCTAACCATGGCAAAGCACCCATCAATAGCATCTGCTTGGCTTACTTTAGCTGTTGGGTTAAAATCATTTAGTCATTGTGCGTTCCTTGTGAGTCTTCAAGTTAGTGTACTCAGAAAAAAATCAATTGAAATTAAGAACAGCATAAATTCTGTTTTCACCTACGTCTGACCTTATTTTCATTCTTTTCTATGAAGCAAGGTTTCTTAAGAAGCAAGATTTCAAAGGACAATTTAAAGGAGGAGGTATCCCATGAACTCATGGATCGCCGTTTTGGTAAGTCTCGCTTGTTTTATGTTTTTATTTTTCTAATGTTTGTTAGTATATACTAATTAAAGCACAACAATTTCACTAATTATTAACTAAGATTTAACAAGTTTGAAGATGTATTTAATGAAAATAGATTTATTAATTACTTCTTACTCAACATGACCCTTGTTAAAATACACATTAACCAAAATAGAGACAAAACTATGTGTATATTTTTTTGTGTATTTTTGCTAGGCAGTGTTGGAGTGTTGGAGTTGTTCTAAGTAAGTGATGTGATTAATAGGAGCTTGTCATGTATAAAGGAACTTTTGGTTGTTAAGCTAGACTCATTGTGTACACAATTTGTATTGACATGGATGGAGATGCCTATACAATGTAATTGATAATATGTTAATATTTTTTTTGTTTATTTTCTTTGCAGATTGGTTTTTGATGACGTTTGGAAGTATACTTGCAAATCAAGATCAAATGTTGATTTTTTTTGTGAACTTCATGTTAGTTCATTTTAGGATTTGCTTTGATGGTTTTTTTTGTTATACCTAATGGATTATTATTAAATTTGTTGGATGGATATATTTTGATTTATAATATAAATTGTTTAATGAATTTTTTTATGGAGTGGTGTATAATAGCTAATGGATTTCTTAGTACATTTAAAAGGCTATTGAGATATGAACAAGGATATTTGTGAAATAATAATTTAAATTAAAATATAAAATATGGTACAAGTTTAGTGACGAATTGTTTTCCTCATTTGTATTTGTTATTATGATAAAGTGATTATTCGTCGTTAATAAATATTTTTTGTGACAAAATTTATTATAGTTTATATATGAAAGTTTTCATTAATTTTGTTATTTGGTGATTAAAAATTTCGTCACGTATATATATTTTTGTTGCGAAATATATTTTGTCACCCATATATGATGTTTAGAGACGAAAATTTTTGTCAACTTTACATTTTACTGTGACGAAATTATTTCCTCATCAATGATCAACATGCGTGACAAATTTATTTGTCAACTAAAGTTATAAATGTGGTACTGAATAACTATTTGGTGATGAAAATAGGGATTTTTGGTAACAATGTTTTATTGGTGACAAAAAGTTGTCACTGAAGTAATTTCATTAGTGATGAAATTATTTTTCGTCACGATACTTTTTAGTTACAAACATTCAATGACGAACCCGGTGACAAAAATATTTCCTCACAAATATTTATAGTGACGAAATTAGCTCTTTGGAAACAAAAAATTCGTCATCCAAGATCCAACTACTTGTATTTTCAGTGATTTTTCAAATTTTAGTGGCATCAATTGACTCATACCAATGTATGTGGTGCGACCATGGGTGCAACAAACAAATGTATTTTATTTTATTGGCATTGGGATGTTCGGATCAAAATCTGACTAATCTCTAGGATTGTAGAAGCGCTTGGCAAGGAGTTTCCCGCAAGTGTACCAAGCCCCAAGGAATTGTTAGCACTTTAGAGGTTTCGGTGGTGCTATACATACCAATTAGTATACTAATTAGTGTACCAAAATAGTTATGACATTGTCATTTAAAAATTACAACCTCCCATTATATAAATTATAAATACTTAAAGCCTCTAAAATTATGACAAATCATCCATTAGTATACTAATTAGTATACCAATTGGTTTATATAGCATTATTCAAGAGGTTTTGATACCAAGCCAACCTCTTGGGGTTTGCAACAAACAAATGTATTGGTGCAATCAACAAAGTAATCGGTGCAAATAGACAAAATAAATATTTAAAATATATTTTTAAGCAAATTTTCAAAATTGACAGAGGGGGTCAATTAACCCCATACTCTATAACCTAGCGCCGTCCCTGATTAACAATGAGAATAACTGAATAACTAACTCGCTTAGTTGAGTTGAGTTTAGTATTTCTGAATTGGTTCATTTTAAGGTTAAATGCGAAGTTGCTTTCATTGTCAAATATTAAAGCTTCTTTTTGTCATCTAGATGTGCTTGTGCATGTCATGTCATGGCTATTTTTATAAAAAAGAGCCGCATTTTTCTTGTGAGAAAGTTGAGAACTATCCATACTTTTGACATCTGCCTGAGCTCTCTGGGTTCCACATCACAGCCTCCTTTCGCCAGTTCTTCGGCAACTGCTGCTTGAACAACAGCAGCTCCAACCTCTACTGTTATATCTCAAATACTGCAATCATAAGTAGGTCATAGAAAAAACAAATTAGTAGAGGTTACTTTACCTTTATTTTATTAATTCATTCATAGGATGTCCCCAAATGGAGAAATATTTTCTTTGCAAATTTTACAAGACCTGGTTAGGAGGGATATATGATGAGTAAATCCAATTCAGGGATATATTGATGAGTAGATCCAACAATTCGACCCATGAAATCAGAGGTCTGATTTGTTAATTATGGATACTTTAAATAAAGAGAAAAGGAAACTTGATTGTAGTATTAGCCATGCAGTCAAAACAAATTGAAAAGGTTTTAAGGTTCACACACTCCACAAGGTCAGAGTTAGATCCAATATTAGTAGGTATGTAGTCTTTGCATAATGCAAACTAACTTGATTAGTGATTATTGATCGTGCTTTAACAAGCTATAACCAAAACCTATTGACAAGGTGTGCACACTTAAGGTAATAGGTTGAACCTTACCCACTAGAAGAAAATACAAGTATATGAGCTAGCTATAAAGCACTGACACATCAAATAGGTGCAATAGCTGCGTTAGATATGTACGGGACAGGGACAGGGACAGGGACAGGGACAGGGACAGGGACATGGACGTGGTGGGGACACATGGGATATGCTACATGACATGTCCATTTTTATGGTAATTTTTCCAGGGGACACAATAGGGACACCCAGGGTCTTAATTTATTTTTTAAAGCTAATATTGAGGGTTATATTATAATGCTTGGAAGTTGGAAACATCGGAGTTGAATTTTAAAATATAGATAAAGAACTCATATCAAACTATTGGCAACACAATACATATCTAACCACAAGTGCGAAATTGAGAAATTGGCTTCTAATAATCTTTGAAGCCTAACGCAAAAATATATCTAGTCTCTGGATAATTTACATTTAGTATTATATATATATATGTTAAATTAGTGTTGGTTTTTATTAATTTTAGTTGTTTGTGAATGTAATATTGATGTACATAAAAAACAAAAATATATAAAACAATTATATTTTTTTGTCGTATTCTCACCGTGTGACCGTGTTTGTGTTTTGATTTTTTTGAAATTGTTATGTTCTATGTTCTTGTTTGTATCTGTATCAGTATCAGTATCCATGCTTCTTAGTGAGCTAGTGTCCAATTGATTTCCAAATATGTATGAAAAGGTGATCCATGCTTCCTAGTGAGCTAGTTTCCAATTGACTTACAACTATATATGAAAATTTTAATGTTCCAATGGAGCTAAGAACAACAATACCTTCTCGTAGGAGGATACAAAATAGCACTCTGAATTGCTTCATCTGTAATATATGAAGCAAGGCTACAGAGAAAAAATATATTAGCAAAAGTTAGTTGATACTGGGTTCAACACCATGCAAACATTTTTCCTCCATAAAAAATTGAACCAATAACTATATAATTTAATCAACAATAAATAAGCAAGTATAAACCAATAATTACAGAATACAAGTCTGGCAGGAGATGGATGCACCTCTAGCCCCAACACTCTTTTTATAGCACTCAAAAGGACTCTTTTAGACCCGACACACAAAACGAACATATGGTCTTACTTTATTCTTTACTTCACATGACTCGCTCACAATACTATAGATATGGCAACACATATGATGACAGTAACAAGTGCCACCTCATTTAATGAGGGCACAGTTAACAATCCAATAAGAATGGATGAGCATGGCACTAATCCATAAAAGGCTATGTTAGAACAAAGAACGAAGTGGTCAAATTGTGTAGTATATACCATTCAGAAACTGCTTGTGACATTCCATCTGAAATCAAACGAGCACCTGAGAGAAGAGCTCCCATCCCAATCCTGAATCAAGTCAAAAAGGTTTACAATAGTAGTCATAAAAAACTAAGCACAATATATCAGTGATGTGAACATTAGCACTAACCCAGGAAACAGATACATGTTATTTGCTTGATTTACATGACCCACTTTTCCATTCCCTGACAACAAGTATATGATTGGCCAAGGTCAGAGTAATTGGACAACACTCTGAGTAAGACAAGTATATAGAAACTATAGAACTGTTGGTTGCATTGGCTACATAATGAGAGAGCAGAGTGAGACCAATTAATTTATTGATAAAAGACTCCACAACAATTAGCACCAATATAAAGAAACCATACCAAGGTCAACATTTTTGAAAGGGCTCCCGCTTGCAAAAACTATATTTTCTCCAGCATGATTGAAAGCATCAACAGCAGTGGAGAATGGTTTAGAGGGCTTCAATAGGGAAATAGTGCATTCCACAAATAAAATACAGATAATTTAGAGGGCTTGAAAGACAAACCATTCATCGTCGGATTTGACATTGCAAAAATGGCAGGTTTAGGGGAATCTGACTCTCGCATGGCCTAAAGCACTTGATTTATCAAAGAAGACATACGCTTTACCAAGCTAAAAAAGAGGATACACTTTGCCATTGTTGTGCATGGTGCCTTGCAGCTAGACACTAAGTGGAGAATGGTTTTTCAAACATAGCCAGCCATAGTTACTTATCAAGTAATAGGTATTTTAGAATGAGATCTAACTATACAGTAATGGTAATTTAATTATGAAAAAAGCCAAAATTGTGCACCAAAGGATTAGTAAATTGAGGGAAAAAACACCCATAAAAGTAGAGTAAACAAAGTGTTGTTAAATGCAAAAGGATAATTAAAAAGAACGAGGGTTGATGCAGTAAGAAAGAATGCAATTGCCATGGATTTAATTGAGGTATTGCTCTACAGAGAGCATTTTGGAAAAATATTCATGTAGTCAATTCCAAGACGTTGAATTTAGGTCTTTGTTGAGTTGAGCCAAGTGGATTTAACTAATAGTGATAATAGCAAATGACATCTTGATGAGGTATGCTTCTTTTTCCTAATAATAAATAATTGTAAGTTTTTTGTAAGAATTGGATTATTTAGTAGAAGTTGGGAAAAAGTAAAATGATAAAAGGGTTAATGAAGACTATCTCTAAAAGGTATTGCCTACATCTAGGAAACAAGAACAAACAAACTTGCAAAGCAAAGGAGTTCCGGAGGGGGAATGTTAATGTATTTTCCCCAACTAATACCATTTATCAACAACTAACCAAATAAATAGTACAGAACAACATGCCTTTCCAACTAAAACTAAGCAAACTTCACTGGTTCATTATGCTTCATTTGAAAGTAATGAAGGGCAAAGCAAACTTAAGGGGTTGCCCACCTGCTCATTGAAGATACCGCCAACTCCAGACAAACCAAGAAGCACATGAGGCTTCACTCTTTTAACCTAAACAAAATCCATTCCCCGCAATTAGTTTTTCTAAATTATGAAAGCATACACAATGTTCTGAAAGATAACATCAAACATCCTTGAGACAATTGCATGTACCCAAGAAGCAAGCTAAACCACCAAAGGTTTCTTTTTCACACAATATCAATCTATATCAGCCTTGCATCAACATAAGCTGCCAAAAAACACTCCAGTAAGATTTACCACTTCAACGAGATTTGCTCCCTCCCTAAGCCCCAAACCCTCGATCTCCCCAGTGGCTTTAGCGAATGGTGCAGCTGCTGGATCAGCACCCTGCATTTAAACCAGTACTTCTCAAAAAAAGATGAACCAAAAGTCAAATGGATGATTCCCTAAATATGTAAAAGAAACAACAAAGTTCAGATTGCCATATTATGAGATTTTCTTCTCAATCCAATGCAGATTCAATCCCACTATTCATTCAGTTACATGCAAATAAGTAATTGATTATCATTACTTTGAAAAAAGGTGAAATTCATAACACTATAAAAAAAAAATTCAAAAAAATCTCCTTCTTTACAAATATGTTCAACCATATGTTCTCCACATTTTATTAGAAGATAAATACCCAGTAACACATAATAAAGGCTAATACGGTAATTGACATTAGGAACAAAAAAGTTAGAGAGCAAGCAATATCTGTAGAACCACACATCTTTCTCAAGTAAGAAAACTGAGGACTTGCTTCAGCTCCTGCCATTCTTGAAATAGCCTGTGCAGCCATGTTAAAAACACCAAGCCCTGCATTGAAAGACAGAAAAAAGAATAAGAAGATGCAACTCACAACTGATATTACCTCACAGCTGATATTACCAACCACCCTAAACCATAAAGAAGTAACACTTAAACCAGGAGTACAGCCATTACAGTTGAACTTCATCAGTACCTTCCAGCTCCAACTACAACTATCTTTTGGTTCACAAAGTCAGTCAATGGTCAACCTTGTGCCCTTACGCTTCCAAGCAGTCCTGCCAGTGCAACACTAGCAGTTCCCTATACAACATGATGACAAGCGACAAAAATGTCATTATAATAGAGTCACCCTTAACAATCTTGAAGTACTTTGTCTTATTACATTCTTTACTATTTCCATGGAGAACAGCAGAATACAACACCAAGTATTCACCTGCATGTCATCATTGAACGTGCAGAACCTTTTTTGATACTGTTGCAGTCTTTCAAAAGCCCACTTCATTTGAAAATCCTCAAACTGATAATATTCGCCAAGCATCAAGTAATCAGTATGATATTGGTTACACATCAAACAAGATGTCATATTTCTAAAAGAATTAAACCTGCACAATAGCCTTGGGCCAACGGGCGTGAATTGCCTCCATAAATTCATCAACAATTGATAGATACTCCTCTCCTTCCAACCGAGGGTACCGAAGTCCCAAATCTGTCAAAGTAAAATCAAGTGAAAAATAAATCCTCACAAAGTTGGTTGGAAAAAATGGGTTTACGTAGTCTACTTACTCTGCTTAAAGACTAGAAAATGTGGAGAACAAAATAGAGTATATTCAGCATAAATGAATGTTAAGAATGGATAAGCATGAATGAACTTCAATGTTTAAAATTGTTGGAAGTCCAACCTAAGGTATTAGTAATGAAATTTAACTACGGAAATCCTACTTCATACAAGTAAATAGTCACTATTTTCAAATCTGAGAGGTTCATGATGCCTTTCTTACAAAATGAGAAAAATATGAAAATAATTGACAAGAAACAATTGTAAACAAGAAAATATTAGACTTGAAACCTTCGTGATGATGGAATTTAAATGGAAATCAATATTACAACACATGGAAGTATAGCCTTTTTATACAACTCCATTTATTTTATTTTATTTTTTGATAAATAATATACAACTCCATTTGAATGATAATAATTTGGTTGTAATAACTAGACACTCTTGGGCATTATTTGTGCACTTATGTACAGTCAGATTGTTTCCATAATTCCGTGGTTTCTATTTTCAGTGCATTTTCGTTTCTAGTTTGTTTAGGTAAGGTCATCCCAAAAAACGAAGATATATATGCAGGTACATATCTAATGAGGTGATTCTTATTTACATGTCTAGTTTTGTTAGACTTTAACTTCAAGTTCTGTTGGATCTAAATCTGAATTCACACCATAAAGAGTAATATTAAATAATTAAATCTTAGAAGTTTTATCCATGTTAAAGTTGATTCAAAGTATTAATTATGATTATCTTTTGAAAGCACCTCTGGATCTGCAATTAGCACCAAATGAAGTGCTTAATTCTATCAGGATTCAATGTCTTCTAGTTGAATTTAAGTTAAGAGAAATGAAAAATATACAAAGTGCTACATCCACTTCTATATTAGTTTGATTATATAATCTTTTTCAAAAAAAATTTGTATTGTTGCTTTCATCAGCAAGGACTTTAGCAGTTCTGCCAAAACCCATTTCAGAGTCACTAAACATTCCTACGTCATAATTTTTAATATAAAGTCACACTAAGACAGTCAAATATGGCCTAGGACAGGTTGCCTGACGAACAAATTTTGAGTAATTTTCGGGATGCATTAGATCAATCCATATTTTTCTATTGCTTAATAAACAAAAAAGATCCTATGCTAATTGTCAGCACCAATGAAGCTTCATAGTCTAATTGTCATAGTTCATTTGCATAGTACCCTCAAAAGATGACAAGAAATACTTGTCCTGGCTCACAGTAACTACATTTGACAAGAATATTCCACTGAGAAGATTTTTCTAAGTTTCCTGGAGTTCTCAGAATGATCAGATATGAACATGTATATCTCCATCAGCAAAACACTTCTATTGTATAAGCTAGACAATAGTATATTTACAAGGGAACAAGCATGTTGCTTAAAACATGTGTATATGACACCAAAATAATCACAGATATTGAGAAAGCGGACAACCAAATGAAGGAGATGCATGAAACTTTAATTAGCACAAAGCAACTTCACCTCTCCTCTCTGCATGTGTGAAGAGAGAGAGAGAGAGAGAGAGAGAGAGAGAGAGAGAGAGGCATCCAGTATTGCAGTATTCAAGGCCTATTACAGTTTGTAAGAGAGATAATAATCAATTATGTTAAAGAGCAAGAGATCTGATTGAATATATTCAGTCCCAAAAATGCAGCCTTTAAACTTCTATGAAGTATGAAATAATTGAAACAATAAAATATTAAATAAAGAAAAGGAACCATTGAACATAAAATAAACAGCACAAAGTCAATAGAAAGATGGTCTTCAAGAAGCTTTTGATTGTTGGTACAGCTAGATTGGTATAGAAGAAAGCAGAATGAACAGTTAGAAAAAACTGGATATATAATATAAGATAATAAATATCATAGTTACTAGTATCTTTGAGATCAGGTGGACGAGAAATTACTGTCAGTTCTCTACGCATCTAACCTTCTATCTCATATATATGCACTTTCATCAATATAATATCCACATCGATGAAAAATAGCCAATAGAAATATGTTTTGCAAAGCATGAAAATATAACAACATAACCAACATATAAGCAAGCATAGGTAACCTTCAATACGCATGATACATGCAATAGCAATATGCTATGATCCATATCAAGCATGGTAAGCATCTGTGAGTCAGCCCAGTACTAAATGTGTGTATTTACTTGTCAGTGTGCACAGGTGTTTATGCATTGACACACTTGTATACCAAATTTATTTTAGTGTACATCTATTTGTGCTATGCCTACATGAAACTGTACATAATAAAGAGAGATAAGTAGAGCATACTCTCTGTGGATTGATTCCAGCAGCAGCAACATACATATCAAGTTTTCCAATGGGTATTCCAGTTCCCTGGACCCCAAGATCACCTAGACCAAGAATGCGACTACCATCAGTCAGGACAATCATGTCAACCTGCAACACAGAAGAAGCCATATACCCATAATATGTCAAGTGCAATGATGAACATAACCTTTAAGCTGCAAGGAGTGCTGAACCAATTTTCATTTCTAAGCGAGCAAATGTGTTCATTTTGTAATGTATATATTCATTATTCACAGCAAACAATAATGCTACATTGAACACATTTTTATACCTTGCTTTGTTTACCATCTGATCTGGTACAAGTACAAAGCACTTTTTTAATGTATCACCAACAAGTGGGTAAAAAGAAATAAAGAGAACAAAATTGTACATTAATGCATTTTAGATTTCCAAAATACCAGATGACCAGGCCAGGTATAGATCATGGACATCATCTCTCCTTTATCTTTTTCACTGAAGTACATTCCCCGTGGGCATCTAAACAACCCTGAATAGTTTTGGCAAGCCAATCCTACTGTACGAGTACATATTATTGGAGCAAAATCTTCAATGTTATCTATAAGGACATGGAGAGAAAAGCAACAGCAATGCGTCATTGCTTCAAATTATTTCTCTCTAGCTAAAGAGAAATTATAATTAATTCTTAAATCACTTGTTGTTTACAAGCTGATACTTGCCACCAAACTTACTCAGTAGTATAAAGTCTCATTCCTATCATGCAGTCAATTCAAGATCCTCCATTTTGCTAAGGACAAACAACTATCATCTTGGCCTTGAGTATTTTTTTCAAGTGATCGATATGGCACTAACAATACAAACAACAAAACATCAAGACTATTACTTTTAGAAACAAAATATATTAGAGAAAAAGAAAGAGTGAAGAAGAAGAAGAAGAAGGGGGGGTTGTAGGCGAGATCTCATCAAAGGCTACTAGGGGTTGGGGTACACAGATAATATAAAAAAAAAATCCACTATCTCACATGCAAATTTTATTTATTTATTTTTATGAGAGCTCTACCTAAGAGGTTTCCTAACTCTAATAATAAACTTAAACTACAAACACAAATTGCATGGTCACAGACAACTTTATTTTCATCCGTGTATTTTTCTTTACTTCAGTAATCAATCTAACCATGGTGTGTTCTCGGCACACTTGGATTCAATTGTAAGATTGACTACCTGATATAAATTAGAAAGAGCACACCTAAGAAAAGTCTGAAACCATACAGCATGCCAAGTTTGAAAACAATCTACTCCTCACCAGCCAAGATTAAGCTGCTACAACTATGCTTAAGAATTTGGACAGCCAGATATATTACTTGATTTGGCTTATCTTCACCTTCACTAAAGATTCAAGGTGTACATGTTAAGTGCTATGACTCAGACATAATGCACCAAACATCAACATAATGTATACTCTTCTTCCCACAAAATTACGACCTTAAATTTCATTTCCAGGGTATTTTATTTTTTCATGTTCCATTAGTTAACAATTCATTGTTTACTAAAACCATAGAAAAGAAACCAATTAATATAGATAGAAGTAATACTGTATTTACACTTTAAATATCTGTTTCAAGACTCTAGTTGAGATGGAAAAATCTCCTTGCTAGAACTAAAGGAATACAAGACCTTTTACTAGCACATTAGTTTTTTCAAGACTTCTCTACTGCGTTTTTCACCTCTATTTTTTCAAATTAATCTGTGATCCTTCCTCCATTTAGTAATATATAGATTAATCAATAGTCATTAATAAAAACATTAATTCAACTTATTTATTTTGGAAGAGAGGAATTATAAGCGTTAAATGGTGTGTTTCAAGGCCTACACCTAATACATTATGAGATCCCAAGGAGACAATGTAAATTCCATCATTGCAACTGCATCAAATATTCTTGGTCCATCGCAAAAAAAGGCTATCAAATTAAGTTCAAGAGCTGAAATCCAGCACTTCATAGAATGTTTGAATGAAGTACAAGATCATTTTGCAGACCTAAAAGCAAGACAAACTATAAAAGCCAAAACACATGGAGCACGAAAAGTGACCTGTTTGGACTCGGAAGCTTTTGCAAGCAGCATGATGTCCCCATAGGAATGAGATGTTTGTACAGTTATAGTAACCACTCAAGACTCAGCAACAATCCAAGACCAGAACTGCTCTATACCATTAGTTGTTCTATGGTCTCTCTGGAAACATAGGAATGAGTGAGCTTTCTCTATGTCACAACCCAATTCCTCAGGTCTATGTGAACTCATCAAAATCAGAACTGCTCTCTGGCTCAAAGAATCTATAAAGGACTTTCCTTTCTCAGTTGATGACTATATGTTCAAGTGGAATCAAATCAGATGTTGAATCCAATGGTATCAAGCAGAAGTTAGGTTCTGATCTTGGTTTTATGGCTGCTCAGTCTTGGTGACTAGTTAAAGGGTGTGAAGGTTGATTTATCTGATGGTAATCTAGTAGCCTGGTATTCTGCTAGATGATGGTTATCTAATGGTCTGCTTTGCCTTGGTAATCTGTTACCTTGCTGATCTGTTAGCCTTGGTGATCTGTTATCTACTAGTCTTGGTTGATCTGATCTGCTCTGTTCTGTCTGATCTGTTATTTGCTAGTCTTGCAATCTGCTGCTATGCTGACTTCTAATGTTTGGTTTGCTTTGGCTTGCTCTGTTGTAGCTGTATTTTGGTTGTTTCTGATTCTGGTTTTTTATTTTTCTCTTCCTGTTGGTTTCTCACCAACTGAAGCTTCGAGCCTCCGAGCTTCTCTTTATTGATGTTCTATATCATACCTCGTATGTTTCCATCAATAAAGATTTATTTTGCCGATCAAAAAAAAAAAAAAAAAAAAAAACAATCCAAGACCATACTAGAGATATGTTGTCCTGCAAACCAAACAAGTCAAGTGTTAGTTCAACTTGTTGTAACAGAGTGAGTTCGGTAGATATTTTCGTTAGATATTTTGTAAACATGTGGAGTGTATATACCGTACTGTATCTCTGAGTTTTCAATCTAATGAAAATCATTCAGTTTCAATAACATCTTCATGTGTAACATTAAGAGAGGTAGCTATAGCATGGCTAGTCTGCATATATCCATCAAGGATGAATTAATAGATTAAAAACTCAATATCCACAAATAACTTAGAGAGAATGATATACATACTCAAGGCAGCTCAACTGGCAAATCAAGACAAATTCAAAATGGAGTGTGCTGATAGATAATCATCAAGTTCACAAAAATAGGATTCTTCACCATATTAGTTCTAAGAATCAACCATTGCAGAGCCAGAAACGTCCATTAAACAATTCACCACTAATATCAACCTTCAATTATACATAATGTACACTAATAAACTTGTATAATACACAAAACTGGATCAAGTAATTTATAGTTACCAAATTACAAATACCATAATGAAAGCAAAAACCACAATAGTTGATTTTTACAAAAATCTAATAAATGGCCACTTGCATCACTAATACTAAAATTCCATAAATAATAATAAAGTTAAACTATTGATTCCATAAATCATAAATGTATAATATTTCCCTTCACTAAAATTTTGAACAAATTTAATTCAAATATATCCTTTGAACATAAGGTTTGTTTAGTTAATTTAGTTGAAGAAAACAACACCCACTGTGTTTGTTGACAATTCCTTTTTAATGCCACAAGTTCTTCTCTCTCTCTTTTTTTCCCATTTTTTAAATATAAGCACAAATCCTCTTCTAAACTATCACATAATGCCGTAATCATCTCCTCGGATATTAGGATAATAGTGATGTATAAGGTAGGTAACACGTGAACATCTACAAAAGAATTCAAAGAAAGAAGAGAATGAAAAAGAATAAATAAAATACTAGAAGGAAAAAAAGGGTGACATGATTATATATTAATCTCTATGCTTTATGAAATTAGTTGATATTTTTTAGTGTACAAGATTGACCTTATTTAAAATAAAATTTTCAAAAAGTCTGAATAACAATTTCAGATTTACAAATTTCCAGTGAGGTCAATTGACCCAACTTTGTTATACATGGCTCTGCCCCAAAGAATCAAGGCAATACACCAACAACTACTAAAAGAATACAAAAGGGACAAATTTCCCAAACTAAAGACAGACAATAGGAAACTATTCCTCCAATTGTAATAAGTTAACATAGAGCACATAGAAGACACGAGGGCTGTTGCATGTGCAGTTACACCCAATTTTAATAGGTACCATATGCCATTTGTTTGGAACCAAATAACATGAAAAACGTAGACAACACATGAATGAAAAACTTTTTGACATAGATTAATCTTTAATATATATGAGGAACAAAATTTTTGTTTATTCCATGGAAATGGCCAAAATGTTTCCATTTCCCAAGAGACCGAAATGAAACACTAATGGAATAATAAAATTCTAGTGTTTTCATTGAAACACATCAAAACATAGTGAAACACACTGAAACATAGTGTGATATACAGAAAGAGTAATTTGTATCTATACAAATTTAGAAATTTTCATAAACATTTATTACTACTGCTTAAGTAAACTTTTAGTCCTTATTGGAAACTTTTGTTTAATAAAATTAAGTTATTTAACAATACTCAATAATTTTTAGTTCATAGTAACATTAGTTTTTTAATTCTTTTACGTGAATCACTATATGAACCTCAATTTGTTTAATTAATCAATTATTAGGCTTTTATACATTTAGATATATTTCAATTTATATTTTCAAACATTTCTATTTTATGTTCATTTCATAAAATATTTCCAAGATGTTTTTGTTTCTGTACTATTTGAGACAACCCTGAAACGAAATTTTGATCTTTGTATATATATTTTTATTTGAAATCCAAAGACCAGGAATCATCAATTTGCTAATTCTTTGAGCACAGATGCAAAAAAAAAGGGGCAGGCTTCCACAGACAAATGCAATAGACATAACATCACACAAATTCAATTACAATATTTTTACGGTGTGTTAAACATCCACTGGTTTTAAATTGCTTAGGAGATTAAGCATATGAAATACAAAATGTTAACAATATACAAAAAATTAACAAATTGTATGTAATGTGCCCATAAAAAACTTTGATTTATAAGAATATACTTAATATTAAAATATCAACTAAAGCCAACAAGGCAATAAAGATTAATCAAATAATGTCGATTCACCCTCTGAGCAAAATGGGTAGCATTTTCCTACTAATTTTCAAGGGATAAAATAACAGGAAGATACTTGACCTGTATAATTTAATAAATGACTTCATTCAACTTTTTACAACATACAAGTTATCCAGTAACCAAAATTCAAATTATAATATAGTCAAGGACACATCATATAAATGCATGTACATTTAAGCTGATGAATAATCAGTATTGATGATCTGCGAGAGTTAGTTATCAAAAGAAAAATAGCAAATTGGGGCATCACTATAACAACCTATATATATGAATTGCCACCTCATACAACATACTACCCAAAAATTTTACAAACAAAAATAGTGGGGAAAGCCGAGCTCACTACATTTTCACTAAATGCAACAATAGATAAATAAAAAATCACTGAACATACCTCCATGAAATTGTGAAACTATGAACATTCTAAACATGAGCTTTCCCAAAGCTATATTTCCCCTAAACAAAATGAAAGGCCATATGATGCAAGTTAGGTAAATATATTACAAAAGACAACACCAAAACGGTTTTAACTTAAGAAAATTCTTACTAGGATTAGTCAAAGTGTACATGGGGATAACGAACAATCACTGGATGGACAGGATATCCAGGGACAAATGCACCAAGTTGGAAAGAAATGTGAACTCTTCCATTTGTTATGGTTGCCTCAGAAATAAAAGCAGACGAGGAAATCTATCGGAAGAAGCCTTTCTTTGTATTCAGATCCTTAAAAGCACATTTCTGTATCAAATAATCCCTCATAGATTGATAAAACTTAATACTCTAAATTTTTTTCATACAAAAAATGTAACAACTCCAGATATACAATTAAAATTGCTTTCAGTTTCCATATTTATTAAACAACTCACAAAAATGAAATTTGGACACCTGATATGCATATGTTTGTTTGTAACTTTTTAAGTTAGCTCTTACAACAACAACAAAAAAAATTGTTTAATTTTTCTAAGCATCTTCAAACTACTTACATCACAACATTTCATTGTCTTTAGTTTTTTTATTTTTTATTTTTAACATTACCCTCATTTGACCGGCCAAAAAATTCTCTCTTCAACAAGAATTTATACCAGCTTAATCACTTTCAATTTGACTTTTCCCCGTCACTACATAGGCAACAACTTAACAAATACAAAAATATTTTATTAATGACTAGCCCAGAAAACCCAAAAAATTAAGATTTGATTTTCAAAATCAATTTTGAAAGATAATTTTCTAAAAATTTGTTTGGCTGTATATTCTAAAAATAGTTTTCAGAAATTTAAAAATCCAAAACTCATTTAGTTTTTAGAATCTGAAATAATTTTTAAAACTCTGTTTGGTTTTGGAGTTTTCAAAAATAATTTTTAAGTTTCAATTTGTATTTTATTGTTTTTAGTGAGCTTTTTAAGTATTTAATCAATGTTTTTCAAGTTTAGATCCACTCAATCTAAATACATCTAAAACGTATAAAATTAATGAAAAAATTGTTTAAAAAATACTAAATATTAACAAATTTACAAATTTAATACATTTTTGCATGTATTTTGTATTTATTAAATTTTTTAAAGATTTTTTAATTTTTTTAAAGTATATGCAGATTAGATGCATCTAAAAAATAAAAAATAAAAAATAAAAAATAAAAAAATAAAACAAATTAGCCAATATATTAAAAATATACGAATTAAAAATTTGAAAATCCAAAACCAAATAAAATTTTAAAAATTATTTACTCATTCCATAATGGTCCTCCAAATTTAAATTTAACATATTTTTTTCATTATTTTCAAAAATATTTTTTATTAATTGAAAATACAAATTCATTTTATTTTAAATTTTTATATGAATTTGCAAATATGATGTACTGCATACTTCAGCGATCCCTCATTCAAAAAATATTTGAAAATCAATAAGCAAAAAGACATTAAAAATTAGCAATGCTGGAAATCTTTACCATCAATTAGATTGTTTGATTAAGCTTTTTAAAATCTGTAAAAGTAAAAAAATAAAAATGAAAAACACTTATTGTTTTTCATATGATTTTTTGTTTTTAAAATCTGAAAATATTTTTTTAAATGTTTATATTTATAAAATTAGTTTATGTTTTGATACCTGGCAATTTGAGTGCTTGTAAAACTGCGGTGGGAATCTTCACAGCAGAGCTCATCACTCATCAAACAACATCGACTTGAGGAATGTGAGCTAAGTGGGGCCAATATTTTCCTTTCCCCTTTTCACACTTTCTTGCTAGTCTCTGACTTCCACGGATCCACAATCTCTCAAGTGAGGGAGGCAACCTTTGCACTGGTAAAGATTTGAGCCTCGGGCAACGCCAGATTTCAAGAGATTCAAGAGAGGCGAGGTTTTGAAACAACTTAGAAGACAGCTTCTCCAGATTTCGGAAATCCCTGATGCGAAGATCAATCAGAGAGGTGGGCAGCAACTTCCCATCTATTGGAAAGCTGGACCCTGCTGCACCTTCTTCTTCATCCTCTGCCGCACTAATTGGGCCAAAAATCGACAGTTCTGTAAGAGAGGATAAACTGTGCAAACCAATCTTCTTGAAGTTGTTCCAATGTGGAATATTCATCTCTAGTAATTGAAGAGAAGTGAGGTTGTTGATGCTCTGCAATCCGTGTGGTAGGGCCTTGAGTTTTTTGCATCCCCTGATACTCAAACCTGTCAGATTTGTTGCGGAGTGGAACCATCCTTCCGGAATGTACTCCAAATTCTTACACCCACTCAAGTACAATACACTGAGATTCCTGAGATTACTATTATTATTAGGAAGGGCATCTGGCAAGTATTTGAGCCTATCACAATCCATGATCCATACAATCTCAAGAGATGGACAGGTAATTTCCATCCCCTCCTCTACTACTAGCAGTGCCTCCAACTTTTTACACCCCCAAATCCTAAGCTTTTTGAGTGTGGGTGGTAGCCCCCCACCTCTGCACGATATCAAGCATGTGAGGGATGGACAATCACCAACATCTAACACTTGAAGATTATTGTTATTAATCTGTGTTGAACACCCGAATAAGGATTGCAGAGCCTCACAATTACATACCTCGAGTGTTTTCAACGTACAAGGAAAACCTGTCTCCGGAAAGGAGCTGAGACTCGGACAGTTATAGGCACACAACTTTCCAAGAAAAGTGAAGCTATGTAGCAGCCATGGCAGTTTCTCCAGCTTTTCACATTTACGTATTGTTAGATGCTCAAGCCTCCTCACTATGCAAGGGAGTCCCTCTTGTTGCTGCTGCTGCTGCTCATGTTGCCTTTTGTTGTCTTCATCCTCATCTTCTTCAAACAATGAAACAAGCTGGGGGCAGCCTTCGATTTTCAAACGTTGGAATGCAGGGAGACTGTGTTGCACTCTCTCCTCATTCTTCCACAGTGTCTTGAGTTCTTCACAGCTTCTGATCTCCAATGCTTTGAGTTCCATCAGCCCATGAGTAACCCATTTCGGCAAGAGCTCGAGTTTCTTAATCATCCCAATGCTCAAGGAAGTTATTGAACTCGGATGCTTACACTTTGCATTTGCCGATATCACTTCATCATCAACCATACTCCTCATCTCAAGGACCGCTTGAAGGCTTGTTAGAGGAACGTCATTCATAGCTATAGAGGTGAGTGACGGGTGGACAACCCTGGAAACTTCAACTAGCAATTGTGGGCACTTCGTAATGTTTAGATTATTTAAACAAGGTAGATCACTTGGCAACATTCCAACAAGTTTAGGACAATTTTCGATGGAGAGCTCAATAACATGAGTAAATGGTTCAACTTCCTTGTGATCTTCAAAAGTATACCAATAATCCCATTCGGGCATATCCTTAAAGCTTAGAGTCTCTAGTAATTGAAAGGGTTTTGCACCACCCTGCCCATAAAACTCTCGACCGACATGCTTTAGTACACTCATTCCTTCAATGTAAAGCTTTTTGAGGGACGGTAGTTGTCCTAGTGGTGGCAAGGATGCACAATTTCCACAATTATCTAAACTTAGGTCAGTCATATTGGAGAACAGAGGATCTCCTATCCAAGTCGGAAATCCTGTACCAAGGTAGCCTTTGATATGGAGCTCTTTTAAATCTTTGTGAGGTTGTAGCATGTGAAGCACTTCTGTTTCAACTCTTTCATCTCGTGAATTATCTGAGTAAACACTCCATTCCATTGATAACACATCTAACCCCTTCTTATCATTTAAATTCGCCTCCCTTGCATCTAATGGAACCACCACATTCTGTAACCCAGATAGGCAAAGCTTCCCCCGAAGATAAATTAAGTTCCCCAACTCTCTTAACTGCTGCCCATTGTTTTTAGTAACAATGAAATTGGACAATGTTTGAAGACTAGCCAACTTACCTATTCCCAGTGGCATTTCTTTTAAGGAATGTGCATTTGTAGTATCGAGATGACGTAGGTCAATTAGGTTTTCCAAGTATGTTGGCAACTTTTTCAGTTCTCTACATTCTCTTAACATCAATGTTTGTAGATTGTAAAGAGAGCCTAGTGATTCAGGTAATTCTTCAATGGAGGTGTGGGATAGGTTAAGATACCGCAGATGTTTCAAATCTCCAACCGAATTTGGAACTTCTGTGATGTTATATCTACTCATATTGAGCACCCTCAAGCGTCTTAGCTTTGGCAATAGATTAAGGGGAACATTGCTTGCCAAATAACAATTTAGACCGTTTAGTGTGTTAAATGGTAAGAAAGTTCGTAAGTGCATGGCTTTGTCAAAGATCTCAAATTTTTTCATACCCTCATAATACTTTTGCATGTAGGATGAATGTCGAGCTTTCTTTATATTTTTGCATTGCTCCTGATATTTTAATCTATCCTCCAATCTAAAACAAGTATCTCTTGCAACTACTTGAGCCAAATCATTGATGAGGTCATGCATCACAAATTTAGAACTTTTACCAGTACTTGATGGTTGGAAAAATGACCTTGACAACAATTCTCGAAAGTACTCACGTCCTACATCTTCCATTTGCTTCTCTCTTTGTTGTTGAATGAAGCCCGCCGCCATCCACAACAAGACTAACTCCTCTTCCTCAAATTCATAGTCGTTGGGTATTATTGAGCAATATTCAAAGCACTGCTTCAAATACGAAGGGAGATCATGATAACTTAATCTCAAAGCAGGAAGGATGTCACTTTTTGTGTGTGGTAAATCCCATATTTTACTACGCAATATATTTACCCATTCCTCATCTCGTACTTTGCTGCGTAAAAGGCCACCAAGTGTCCTAGCAGCTAGAGGCAAACCTTTACATTTCTCCACAATTTCCTTACCAATTGATACCAATTTTGGATTTGCATCAATACTTGTATTCGCAAAGGCATGTTGTGCAAACAATGACCAACAATCCTCATCTGATAGGATCTTAACATCATGAAGTTCAACAGTTGCCATCATTTTTGCAATGTCTCTGTTACGTGTTGTCACCACGACTTTACTCCCTTGGGCTCCATCACTGAAAGGTTTCTTCAAAACATTCCAAGCGTTGTAATCTTCGTTCCAGACATCGTCTAAAATAATTAAGAACTTCCTTCCAGCCAAAGCCTTCTGTAGTTCAACTTGAGCTTGATCCAAGTTATTAAAACTACACGTTTGGGAAGTCACTGAATCATAAATAGATTTTGTTATTTTCATAATGTCAAACTCATTTGACACACAGATCCATGCTTTCATATTGAAATGCTCCTTCACGGTTTCATCCTTGTATACCATCTGAGCGAGGGTGGTTTTGCCAATCCCACCCATACCCACAATGGGAATTACACCAAGGGTGTCATCACTTGATTCATCCCCCTTTACGAGCAACTCAATTATCTTACTTTGATCGTGTTCTCGGCCGTAAACGCGACGTTCATCAAATAAAGATGTAGAGTTTGGTCTTTGCCAAGTCCTAGTTGTAGGTGTAGGGGTGGTTCCAACAATCTTAACCAAATTAAGTTTTGAACATTGTTCAAAACTATTGTGCAATCTGGTATTGATCTCTTCAATCTTGGACTTCATTTTGAAATTAAACATAACATCTCTCGGCTTGAAATTAGGCATGAGGTTCCATACCTTGCTGGAACTAGCTTGGGGCAGCTTTGCCTTGAGCTTGTGTCGCAAAGCTTCGGTGGTGAACTCATCCACTAAATCATCCAAATCATATGCCAGATCCTGGAGATCGTCGAGCCACAGGTTCACGGTTCGATCGGTCAGTTGCTTCTCCTCCGCGTCAATCAGAAGAGCTTCAATTTGGCGCAGCATGTTGGTCCAATTGGTCAGCTGGGTATCAATACCTTCAAAGGTAGGCAATTTCGAGGAGGCAAAAGAGGTCATCTTCCCAGACAACAAATTGACGAAGCCAGAGACAAAGATCCCTTCTATAGGCATTGTTTCCGATTACAGAAGGAAAAGGAAAAAAACCAACAGATCAGAAGCAAAGCAAAGAGGTTGTTTACTTTTTTTCAGTGAAAAAAGCTTCAGCAATCTCAAAATGGCTATATTTTTGAGGAGAAGAAATTATTGAGCTGCGAAGAAGTCAAAAGTGAGTCTCCTTTCATTGGCCCCCTGTCCCTCTGCGAAAACAACATATAAATTAAAAATAAAAATAAAATACTGAAAATAAAAGAAGTTGAAAGAACCCAAATACTATTATATCATTGAGTGCTGAGAATAAAGTCAAAAAAGGCGTCTTCTTCTATCGCCTCCCGGTTCCTCTGCGAAAACAACATATAAATTAAAAAAATAAAGGAACCAAGTCCGTCGGTAGAACCCAATTATTTTTTAATATATTTTTAAATGAATTCATATCTCATCATGGTTTTTCTCAGTTGGTAGGGAGTGTACTTAGAAGTTTTTCAATCTTTACTCAATAATATGAGATTTTGGTTAATACATTTTTAATTTTGTTTGAATTTAAAATATAAAAAAATACTACAAGTAAAATAAAAGAGAAATTAAAGTAAAATTTAAAATCAATTATAAAAACTATCAGTGTGATATATTCATTATATTATTGGTCTTTATAATTTGTTTTAAATATTATTTTGATTTTTCTAATTTTGCACTTAATTTTTTCTGTTTCAATTGTTAACAACATTTGATGGAGGGACCATCTTGTAACAAAATTTAAAATGTAAAGACCAAAATGTTCAAATTAAAATTATGATAACTGAAATGACACTTTACTTAAATTATAGAGACCAATGATTTAATTTACAATTTAATTAAATTTTTTTTCTCTCTTTTATAAGAGATAATTGGACAAGTATTCTAACATGAATAATGTAAAGTAGTATTCTAAAAACACTAAATAATGAAAAATTTAAAATAAAAAACAAGTGGTTTAGATTATTATAATGAAACTCGTAATGATCTCTATGTGTTCGAACAATACATCGAGGATTAAATTTTTTATTTTTTATTATTTTTGTGAAGATTTGTCTGACAATCATAAAAAAAAATAAAAAATATAAAAAAAATCTTTTTTACAATAGAATTGACTTGATTTTGTTATTTTTGTTTTATTTTCTTGTCTTTGGTTGCAAGTTGACAGCTTGCCAATCCGTAGCCTTGGATCTTCAGTGGAATCAAGACAGGGAAAGTGGTAATGTTTAGTGGGTAAAATTAACTTAAATTGGTAGTTTTTGTATTTTGCCTCATATATCATTTTGATTCATACATTTTTAATTGATTTGATTTTAAATTTTATATTAATTTGATTCAATTAATAACGCCAATTAGTGTTTTTGAAGTAAAATCATTAATCACATGATTGAGACTGACTCACTTAGTTAAGAAAATTTATAATTTTATTTTTAAAAGCGTAACTCATGCTACTCATGTGTGCACTTTTCATAATTTAAAAAAAAAAAAAAAAAGTTAATGATTGCAGTCAATTAGGTTAAATTGAGATAATAAAAAATTTAAGATCAAAATTAAATTAATTAAAATTATAAAGATTGAAATGACACCAAAACTATAAAAACTAGTGGTTAAAATTTATACATGTTTATTTTTTTATTGTAATGAGTAATGAGACTTAAGACTTGATTTAATTTGATTTAACTTGGTTTGGTTTGATTAGCTTCGAATTAATCTCTATGAAAAAAAGTGTCAAAATTCACAAATTTTTATCAAATTATTTTGTATTTTCAAAATAAAAAAGTTCCTTTTTTATTGGAAGGATTTTTTAATTTTGCTATAAAAAAAAGAGGATTATTCCCAAAAGTAATTATAAAAAACAGTTTATTATACAAAATTTTCATATCAATTTCCGATTTTCTTTTTCTTTTTCTTTTACCAAACGAAAATGTAAAATGTTCCAATTATTTAATAGGATCTTTAGTTAGGAACAGATTCAGAATTTAAACTTTAGAGGATAAAAATATATGTAAGTTTTCATCAAAAATAAGTATTGAAATTTTAAATTTTAATTTATACCAACACAAAAAAGTGAATAATATTAGTATTAATTGCATATTCTTTATAAACATAATTGAAAACAAAAATATAATCAGACATATTTTTTTTTATTTACATTAACTTAACAAAAATCTTTACTATTATTATATCTACTCTGTGATGACCTAAAATAAATAAATAAATAATTTTATTAGAGAGATCATGATCAAAATGTGTGGGGGTAATGAAATATTTTGGCTGGGACAAATCTGAGTGGGAATGATATATATATATATATATATATCTCACATTAGAAGAGTGTTGGCTTGCTTTCGGTGGGAAAGTCTTTAATAAAGAAAACAAAAAGAGAGTGAATTATGCATGATGATGTTTTCGGTAGTGGAAGAAACTGTTTAAAGAGAAAATAATATACTATCTCTATCTCTCCCTCTGTTTCTCTCTATTACGTGTTTGATCAATCAGAATAATAAAACCCAAAATTTCCATTTCTCGAGCTTCCAAGGTTGAAGAAGACCGTTGGGTTTGGTTCCAAATCGTCAAGCACTTAATTGCACGTCTTCAAACTTCGAAATCACAGAGCAATTACACCCCAGTGAACTGTTGCAGAGAAAGGTTGTCTCATGATTGCTTTCTTCCATTCCAATCCAGTTCAAGATGCTTCATCACCAAGCAATTATCACATTTCTGGTTTTAATTTTAATTTTTTTTGCGTCTTCAATCAAAGCCCATAATAATAACCCAGCTCAATGCACTCGAACCTGTGGAACAAGAGGGAATCGGAATCGCGTCCCCTACCCATTCGGGTTCTCCGATGGGTGCGAAATCCGATTGGATTGCCGTGCAGACGGCGAAATCAGAATCGGGAAATTCAAAGTTCAGAACGTCACCGGAGATAGTATACTGATCAATTTTCCGGCGAAATGTAACAGAACGATTAACGAAACAGAGCAACTCTTCGGCACCAACTATGCCCTAACTTGGCAGAACGGGCTCATGTTGCAGTGCTGTAAATCTCCGATTGACGGTTGCTTGATTCCGGCGAGCATGTTGGAGGAGATTGAAGTTGCGGAGCTGTGGGTCGGGGATAAAAAAAAAAAGACTTCAGTTGTTACTCTGAAGTGGATCGAGGGTCGGAGTTGATGAGTTTCAAGAATTTGAGTAGTAAGACGAATTGTGAGTTCTTGTTCACTTCGATTGCTGTGGAGTTGAGGAACAATTCGGGTGTGTATTCTTGTTATTTCCGAAGGACTGCTTGGGACTTGGATAGTCATTAAATGGAAGAAAAGTAAACAAACATCAATGGTCTGTTTCTCTCCCTGTGGCGTGTAAGCTAGTTATTTGGCACTTAATTTTGTCAGAGAACGAAATTGAGTAGGGATATTGATGGTTGAAGAATTAGGTGCGTAATTCAGAAATTGAGACTCTTTAAGCTTTTAAAAAGAAGTATCATTTCTCAATCCATATTCGAGCTACTCTGACTTCATTCTTTGTGAGGTTACATTTGGAATGGATGCTAAGAAATTAAAGTTCTTGAGGCCAAAGTGAAGAGTTTGGTGAGAACAACATTTTGATCGGTGGAGATCGAAATTCAACAAAATTGAAAAAAATGGATTTTGCGTGTTTTCTCGTTAAACTTGAGATAGGGATTCCTTCTCATTCTTATGTGCTTTAACATAGACATTGAGTTATTTGCATAGATGAGTTGATTTGGAAAAGTTAATATTTGAAAGGTGTTATTTTCAAAAGATGGGTGTTGTTATTTTGGCTCATAAATATATATTTGGGTCTTAAAATGATAGTATTGATGTTATTAATAATATTTGGACCTTTGAGTCAATATTGAGAAAAATGGGGAAAAATACCATGTTTGGATATATTTGGGTCATTAGTGTAATTAATGACAACTGTTAAGGAAATGTGAAATTGAGTTGGAAATAATGGAATTAGCTCATTATGGGTTAGAATGGTGGAGTTGAATTTATTAGTCGCTCACTTTCAAAATGTTGAGATTTTATATCTGTTAAGACATTTATTATCTGTTTGAAAATAACTACTTTGGGCTATCGGTGCAAGATAGTCTTGATTGTTGTAGACAATGCATGATGATTAGGCAAACTAAAACTAATCAATTGAATATGTCATCGAATATAGTGACTGGAACAATGTATTAACTTTATGTATTGATTAATTGTATATGATCTAAGTTTATATGCATGTGTTGTGTGGGAGAAGATAGAGGATGTACTCCACGGTTTAGGGGAAGATAGGGGATGGACCTCTAAACCGGATTTTGTGTGACATTGATATAGCACTACAATGTGTATCAAGTGTTGATTATGGAAGTGTTTAAATTGATTGATATAGCACTACAATGTGTATCAAGTGTTGATTATGGAAGTGTTTAAATTGATTTGATATAGCACTAAAATGTATATCGTTATCAATTGTGAAGTATAGAAGTAATTCTATGTTATGTTGATACAGCACTGAAATGTGTATCTTTTGTAAAGTGTGAAAATAGTTTATGTGTTATCGATACAGCATTTAAAATGTGTATCCATCATGAATTTCGAAAGTGTTTTAAAGATGAGTCTTAATCTCATTAAGTTATGTGGCTAGGTGTTGAGCCTTATTTTCAAACTCAAAGTTGAAAAAGAAATGGGAAATGAAATGTAAGATGGACTTAATGTCATGAAACCAGAAATATTTAATTTGAGTCTTTATCTCAATTGAAATGGAAGTACTGTTGATATGAGATGTAATCTCACTTAAAGGGTATGGCCAGGTTCTGAGCCAGGATTATGAATTAAGAAATGGAAATTAATATGAACATGGATACATTTGTCATGTAATTGAAATGGATTATGAATGGATATATGTGAGTCAAACATCTATCGAATGCTCACGTTTGAGTTATTGCTCATATTATGTTTAGCATATCTTTACTGGGCTGTTAGCTCACCCTATACGGGAATATCATTTTCAGGTACAGGTGAGGTGTTACCTTCAAGGCAATAGCATGGATGGACTCTCGGGAAGCAAGAGTTCCCTATTTATGCTTTATGTGTTCATGTTTATTATTTGTAAAGCCAATGGCTTAAGATGTAATGAGTGAGACTCAATTTGTGTAACCAAGCAATGTCTTGGAAAGATGATAGCCTATATGGCATTTATTGGCTTGTTAAAGTATGTTGTTTCTCATATTTATTCTGCATATGAGTTATCTTTATTGTAATATTTTGGGGGCGTTACACTCTCTCTCTATTAAAGTTAATTATCTGAAATTATAATTTTTTTTTATTTTTTTTCAAACTTGAGAATTTTCTAGTGAAATGTAGACAAATCATTGAGAAACTACAAAGAAGGGTTATAGGCCACATATAAAATAGACACCATTGCTATAATTTTTAGGGAAGAGACTTGCTCAATGTTATTTTTCAATATATATATATTTATTGGTAATTGCTTTGTCACTACTCTCCTTCTATTAAAGTTAATTATTTGAAAACATAATTTTTTTTTTTCCAAACTTGAGAATTTGCTAGTGAAATGTATAGAAATGACTAAGAAATTGCAATATTTTTTTATTATTATTATTTTTTGGTGTAATTGCTTTGTCACTACTTTCTTCTTTCCGTGTGAGACCCACCATTGTAATTCACTTCCACCTTATTTTCACAAGGGTTAATTACAAAGATAACCTCAAGATTTCACGTGTTTTTAATTTTAAATCTTAGTGTTTCAATTTCAACAAATTAAATCTTGGAGTTCTATCTGTATTTCAATGTGCCCCTTCCGTTCATCTTCGTCTGTGTAAGGTAACAGATAATCGTTTTGAAGTTTAAAGTGAAAAATGCATGAAACCTTTTTTTTTTTGGTAATGAACCCTAATATATATATATATATATATTGTGTGTGTGTATATATAACTTACATATCTTATTCTATATGTACGTGTGTGCTTGTATATATGATGAAATTTTTTATTCGAATTTTGATTGATACTCCATCCATCCCATTTTATTGGTCTATTATTATATTTTTTGTTGTCCAAAAATGTATGTCCACTTTGAAAAGTCAAAAAATGAAAATAAAAATATTCAAAATCATTCCTTGTAAATAATTATAAATATATTTAAAAATGAAAGCTCTTGGTGGTAGTGATTTTGATTTGAACTCATCAAAGGGGTCGCTGGTTTGGACATTGGTGCTCATGGATTGGTGTTGGTCACTGGTGAAGGCGGGGAACATGGAAGAGGCTTTGGATAGTAGTTTGTTGAGAGAGATTGATGAAGGAGATGAAGCAAGTGCAAATGTGAAGGCTGTGGTGGAGAGGTTTTTAGCAGTTGGGGTTTTGTGCACTCATGCAATGGTTTCTGTGAGGCCTACCATTTTGGACGCGATTAAGATGTTGGAAGAAGATGTTAAGGTTCCTACTGTTCCAAAGAGGCTAACACCTCTTATGAAAAATTAAAAATCCTAGTGTATATGGTCTACATTGTTGGACAATCTTCATTGTATTTAAATAGATTAAATTCTGTTGTATACTAAACAAAAACAAGAATATAAAGAAATAAAGGAAATGAGAGAATTTGTTTGATTACAAAAATCAAACTAGATATAAATAAATAAATAAATAAAAACAGATTTTATTTTGTTACAAAAACAAAATTAAAATCTGATTTAATAAACAAATAAAACAGAATAATAAATTAAACAACTTACTTAATTAATTTCTTCTAATAAATATCTGATCAAGTCCAGTGTTTGACACTGTGTTCTTAAGACAGATTCGTCATCTCCTCAGTGCTTTCAGAATATGGACGTCTATCTCCTAGGATAAAATGATCAACTACAAACAATAGCAGCACTACAAATTGTTTGCCTAACGAACACACTAAGTGTTTATACTCTCTCACAGAAGAAAATAATGCAGCAATATGAAGAGAATGTTTGCAGAATTATGAATGACGAAAATTAGAGTTACAAAATCCAAATGAGGGCTGTCCTATTTATAGATGGATTGGTGGCTACAGGTTTTGAATTAAACAGGTGCAAACTTATTTGAATAGGTATGAAACTTGTTTGGTTTTGAATTTAAACAGATTTGAATATGTTGGGTTCATAATTCAAATAGATAAAACGTTCAGGATTTTATTTTACCAAAAAATAAAATTAAATTCAAATGTTTTTGGCCCAAAAAGATAGGTATTGGGCCAGACAAGCCCAACCTCACACCACGCACCCGCGCCTAAGCCCAGTTGACCGGATGGACGGCGGCGGCGCGTGTGTGGTGATTTTTGGGTCCAATGGGTCTAGCCCATTTTGCCCATAAGTTCCCTCTCTAAAAGACTTGGGTACCCCTTGGGGCACACCCCAAGTTCCAATCCCATGCCTTATAAACCCATTCAAAACTTCCCACCAAATCAATGTGGGACAAGCCTTATTCAAACCTTTAAGGATTTTCCACAAAAACTCCATTTCCATGAAGCATACTTTGGCTTCAATTTCCCATTCACTTGGTAATGGTTTTGAGCAACCAAATATACCACGTTAATCACAACGCGGCATAGAACGCATTACCACTTTGACCCGCCAACTTTGATGCTCAAGTCCTACCTAAATAATAGACCAAAGTTAGGAAAAAAATTTGGTTTTACCCAGAATTTTCCAACCATTTCCAACGTACATAACAAATATCATGCAGATATGTAAGATTCGGTGACATTTGTTGTTTTCATCTAGTGACAAATATTTTTAAGACATATTTGTAACTTGTATGAAATAGTTAGAGTTGGGTAAATTACACTTGACATCCTACACTCGATCTCATTTTGATCTCTTATTTTTCAATTACAATAGTTAACCCATTCCAGTTATTGTCAAGTTCCAATGTCACTCTTCCGTTAATTGGGTGTTGAGGCATTTGTTAGGGTACCTACGCAATTTTACTACTTTTCTTCTTCATTTCTAAAATGATTTTCTCTGCCAATCCTTTCATTCCTTCCCCCAACCACAGTCACCCCCTACCCTTTCGCCCATCCATTACCACCTCATGTCACCAAAGCTGAATGTGGCAAGGTTAGCGGCATCACAAGCTTGTACAAATGATGCACCGTCTATGTTGAAAGCTAAGCACATGTCGGGCATCAAGCCACCTGAAGCTTGAGTAGATTGAGGCCCCAGACAAGGAATAAAAAATTCATGATGAAAAAAAAAAAAAACATAACACAATGAATAATTGTGACCTAACCAAGAACAAATAGGTGGTATACGTACCCATTGAAGTTCACCGTCAATTCTCCAGACGATAAATGATGGAATGTCTATATTGTACTTTGACTAAAAGTGTAATGGATTTACTATTGCAAGTAGAAAAATGAGAAATTAAAGTGAAATTCGGTGTATAATTTATCCTAGAGGGCCTAGACCACAAGTTGGCTTAGTAGAAAAGGTGCTTCCTTACCAGGTGTGAGAGATATCTGGGCTCAAATCTTGTTATTTAATGCAATTTATCCTTTTCCTATTCTGGTCCTACACATTCAATTAAAAAATAATAATAATAATTTACCCTTAAAAGTTACCCGAAAAAGAAAATAGAAGAAAATATTTTGCATAAAAAAATTGGAAATCTAATAGATAGAAGAAAACTTAGGATCTATCTGAAGGGACAAACTTTACATTTTCCATGGTGTACTTGTATTATTACTAAGAAATCCGTACGTGGAATCATGCTTTAATACTATATCCTCAAAATGAAGAACTGTTAGTAAAAATTGTACTAAGTCTTGATCGACAGATACTTAGCAACAATTTTAGCCAAACAACCAAACAGAAAATCAGACGACTGTGTAAAGGTTTTAAAATGCCTTAAAAGTACAAGGACTTCTTTGGAACAATTAACAATCGAAAGAGTGAAGTATCCAAATAAACAAAGGCAACTCCAGATAAATTATCTAAGTTTACAAGAACTACAAGTCACAAATTACAAAGAAAACTACTCCTAAAAATAAAGAAAAGACTCTGATGAGTTTGATGATTTCTTGATCCCTTACTTATTCCTTTTTCAGCCTATTTATAGGCTTGACATTGCCACAAACTGTTGTTAACCATGTTGTCACAAATTACTCCACCATGATGATGATAATAATAATAATAATAATAATAATAATAATAATAATAATAATAATAATAATAATAATAATAATAATATGGTCATAATAGGTCTTTAAAAATGATTTATGGTCTGAATTGACAAACCAAAATCAATAAGCCATAATCAATGAGATTAGATTTGACCATGATCGATAGGTCACAATTGACAAGCCACAAGCAATAAAATTATATTTGGCCACAATCAATAAAATTAGATTTGGCCATAATCAATAGGCCATAATTGATAGAAAAAATATTTGTGGTGCAAACAATACCCCCAACTCTTTAAGAATGAGATGACTCGAATTCTTGAAGAGTTGTAAAATTTAAACTTGGCTTATGAAAATACCTTTTTCTTTTTTTTTTTTCTTTTTTTGTGTGTGTGTGTGTGCGCGCGTGAGGGGGGGGGGGTTGAACCAATTATGCGCCAATCAACAATAATTTCTTTTCACATCATTGACAATATCATATGGCCAATAAACTTTTCAACTATCGATATGATATCTAGACTCATAAGGTCAATTGGGAAAACAATATAAGCCTATAATTGGCCATCTAGATTGATCGACAATGACCTGATTTTGAAGATTTGAAACCCACAAAAAGAAAACATTCCAACAGTATGAGTCTTTCTTTGTATAATATCTCTAAACATATTTTTCCAAACAATATTGGCTCATTAACCATTTTATTGAAACCAAGTTTTGGTATGATCCACATATCCAACAAAGATTTTGAATAACAAAAGGCATATATGGCCTTAAAAACTCATACATGTTGACATCTTGAACAATGTCAAAAATTTTATTGTTTGAAATTTTTGGCAAAATCAATTTTTTCTTGTAAATATAAAATTTCATTCTCACGCGAACGCATTTCATCTTCACAAAACCAAATCATTTTATCTTGTACTTCATCTTGCCTTTGAATTCTTGTCATCATTCCAAATTAGGAAGATGTCCCACTGGGCGTATAATAATAATAATAATTGTGGGGAAACATTTTCAGAGTATCGACACGTGGCTAAGGTGATGTCGACGTGTCAGCTGAGGTGCCACGTGTCCTGGTCATGACGCCAAGGTTATCTCTGAAGATATCAGAATCCGGGATAAGCGGATAAGGCACAAGAGTCCTAGAATAAGGAAGGACTTCAAAATGGATGATGATAACACTCTTAGGGAGTTTATCTTTATCTATTGAAGAGTCTAGGATAAGCACCGAGCAGAAGTCCATTGAAGCTAGGCTTCTGTTGGGGCAAGGATTGAGTTAATTATAAAAGAGAGGCACCCCCATGGGTCTAAGGTACGCAATTTATATTCTGAACAGTGAGTTTAGCACTATTGCTTATCTTTGAGAGATATACTGACTTGATCGTCGGAGTGCCCCCGGGTAGACGAACGACCACCGGAATCTTCTCTTTCTGTTGCAGGTCAGCCAAGTGCCATCTATTTTGCCAGTACTCTCCAACTGAATACTAAGTTGGCAGTGTGGTCAGAAATTCACTCACACAATTTGGCACCGTCTGTGGAAAAGAAAGGAGAACAGATGGCCAGTGATGGACAGAAGGATAAGGTTGGGGACGAAATCCCTACTGGGAACGGTAAACACGTCGACCCAAACATGGAAGAAGATGGTTGCAACGAGGAGACTCAGAACCAGAATCACAGTAAAAAAGACGTCGGCCAGGGTGGCGACGCACCAAAGAAATCAGATCGAAGCGGGTACTACAACGAGGAGAACCTCCAGGTATGGAAAGATAGATGCCTACGGAGGGACGAAGAGGTGAAAGAGATGGTGAACAAATTGGCAGACCTGCAATCGGTCGTCAATTTTATGATGCAAAACAACGTCATGCAGCCACCGTTCCCACTGCACGACACGCCGATTCCAGCGGCCAATGCCCAGAAGGGAGGGCATAAAACAATCCCTGTATCTCCCCAGCACACCAGGAGCGAAAGACACTCTCACCGACCTTCAAGAGAGGTCGGGCAAGGAGAGTCGAGGAGGAAAGAATCGCGGAGGATGCATCACACCAAGGAGGCAGGAACATCGGCATGTTCAAGGGCAGGCGCTGTGCTTCGACACAACTAATGGAGAAAGGTCGAAAAGGGCTCACCACAAAGCTGAAAATAGTGCACCCAAAAGATTGAAATCAAGAGATAGCCGAGCTCCTGGACGGACAAAGGAAGACTTGAGAGATTACCTCAAGAGGAAGCAACAAAATACCGATGCCGAGGTTAATTCCCCTGTTAAGCCGAGAACACCATTCTCAATGGAGTTGGACAAATTTGAGGCTTCGAAGAGATTCAGTATGCCGAGGTTCCAAATATACGATGGTAAGTCGGACCCCAACTTTCACGTTGGATTATACCTGAACTCAATGGCATTATATAGTGGGAACGAGCCGTTGCTCTGCAAAGTGTTCCCCTCATCCTTTGGGGAGATTGCATCGGATTGGTTTCATGAGTTGCCAAAGAGAAGTGTAAAGACTTGGGAAGGCCTGGCCGAGATGTTTGTGGCCAGGTTTGTGACAAACAAGCTACAGCCATTAAGGGTGGATGCATTGATGGCTCTGAGAATTAGTAAGGATGAAGGCCTTGGGGCCTACGCAAAAAGGTACTATGAGGTGTTCAATCAAATACCTAAGTACAACCAAGAGGTGGCGGTCGTATCTTTCAAGAACGGCCTAAAAGATGACTGTCCACTACGAAAGTCTTTGGCAAAGACATTGCCAAAAAGCATGGAAGAGCTCATGACTAGAATTGAGAAATACGCCAAAGCCTCGGAAGATACATCAGGGACTAAAGAGACGAAGCAAGAAAAAAGGAACGGCTCACCGAAGCGAGGCCGAGGTAACAATGAATCCAACAAGCAAGAAATAGGACTAAGGGCTGCATAGGCAGTCACGACTGTGTTCCGAATCCCAATTCACAAAGTCCTCGACAAAATCCGATCCCAACCCTATTTCAGAGCACCAACAAGGGTACTAGAAGAGTTTATGGGAAGGAGCCTTGGTAAGCATTGCGCTTACCATAACGAAGATGGGCATATGACTCAGGGTTGCAGAGCCCTGAAAGCACACTTGGAAGACCTGGTAAGACAATGCCATTTGAGGGACCTTGTAGATGAGGCTAGGACAAGGGAAGAGCAGGCAAGACTGCCTCAGGCGGCAGCAGCTCCGCCTCTCCCAGCACAGCAACCTCAGGCAGGAGGACCTCGGGTAATTAATGTAATTCACTCGAAGGTCAACGAAAACGAAATCCGGGGGGAGACCCAAAAGGTAAAGCACCTACAGCATGTCTACCAAATCGGGGAGAAGAGACATCGGGCAGAGGAGTGCCAGGGACCAGTAGTGTCCTTTACTGAAGCCAACCTTGAGATGGTGCAGCATCCACATAACGATGCCTTAGCAGTATCCCTCCAAGTTGGGGAATGCCAAGTAAAGCGCATCTTAATTGACCAAGGCAGCTCTTGTGACATCATGTACGTCAGGTGTTACAAGGAGCTTGGCCTTCACCCAGATGATATGGAGCAATCCAACAGCCCAATGGTTGGGTTCAATGGAACGCCGACGTGGCCACTGGGAACAACGAGCTTGGAGGTGCAGGCTAGCACCAAGAAGATAAAAACAGAATTCACCGTAATCGACACACCCTTCCTTTACAATATTATCTTGGGAAGGCAATGGTTGCATGCAATGAGGGCTGTTCCCTCAACATTGTATCAACTGTTGCGATTTCCAACAGAGCATGGGATAGAAGAGGTTAGAAGAGATTAGTTGTTGGCGAAGAATTGCTCCATGGCAGCAATGAAATCCACCTGCAGCATACGAGAACCAGAGAAGACGGAGATTGAAGACGAGGATGTGGAGGTCCTAGAGGATGTCGGCAAGGAGCCAACCGAGAAGAGTGAAGAAGCACTGAAGAAAATCCTCGTCCAGGAGGGGGATGAAGAATGCTTCTTTCTTCTCTGCTCGGGCTTAGCCGAGGAAGAGGAAAAAGAGTTGGAAACTTTCTTGAGAGCAAATATTAAGGTGTTTGCTTAGATGCCTTATGAAATTTCTGGTTTCGACCCCGAGGTCACTTGCCACAAACTGAATGTTGACAGGTCGGCCAAACTTGTAAACTAATGAGCAAGAAGACCGACATTGATGCATGTCGAAGCAGTGGAAGAGGAAGTAGACAGACTTCTAGAGGCCAGAGCCATTCGAGAGGTAAATTACTCGACATGGCTATCGAACATGATAGTGGTGAAGAAAAAGAATGGTAAATTGAGGGTCTGCGTGGACTTTACCAGCCTAAACAAGGCCTGTCCCAAAGACAGTTTTCCTCTACCCAAGATTGACCAACTGGTAGACGCCACTTCAGGGCATGGAAGGATGAGCTTCCTGGATGCCTACAAGGGGTACCATCAGATAGCCATGTACCCCTCAAATGAAGAGAAGACCGCATTTATCACCCCAAAAGGGCTGTGTTGCTACAGAGTGATACCTTTTGGGTTGAAAAACGCAGGAGCAACTTACCAAAGACTGGTAACCAAGATGTTCAAACACCTGATTGGCGGAACGGTGGAGGTTTACATCGATGACATGGTCGTGAAGACCAAGGAAGCTGAAGGTCACTTGGCCGACCTACAAGTAGTCTTTGACATCCTTAAAAAATATCGGCTCCGGCTCAATGCATCGAAGTGTGCATTTGGAGTTGGATCTAGTAAATTCTTGGGATACCTGGTGACCAGAAGGGGCATTGAGGTGAGCCCAGATCAGATCAAGGCCATCCTGGAGTTGAAGAGCTCGACGTTGGCAAAACAAGTGTAAATGCTAACTGGAAGGGTCGCAATTTCTAAATAGGTTCATCAGCAGAAGCTTAGACAAATGCAAACCTTTCTTCAACTTAGTGAAGAAAGCCATAGACTTCTTATGGACCGAGGAGTGCGAAGCCACCTTGGCTAACCTAAAGAAGTATCTGACCACAGCCCCAGTTCTTTCAACTCCAGAACCTAAAGAGGAGCTGTTTTTATACTTAGCAGTTTCAGAACATGCGATAAGCACAGTGGTAATCCAAGAAGAAAAAGGGGAACAAAGGGCTGTTTACTATGTAAGCAAAACCCTGGCTGATGCAGAAACCAGGTATTTACCCATAGAGAAGTTGGCGTTGGCATTAGTAATGGCTTCAAAGAAGCTAAACCATTACTTCCAAGCCCACAAGATTGTGGTGCTAACTGAACATCCATTGAAGTCCTTGTTGCAGTAGGGAGACCTAACATGAAGAATAACCAGATGGGCAATAGCCTTGGGGCAGTATGACCTGGAGTTCAGACCTAGAACGGCAATCAAAGGCCAAGTTTTGGCCGACTTCGTGGCCGATTTCACGCTAGAATCCATTATACATCGGGCTCCATTGAGCCTAGGTGAACGATACCCGAACAAGCAAAGAGAAGCCCAGCCAAAGGTAACAGAATAAAGGAAGGAAGAAAAACTCAGGCCTTGCAGCATTTACATCGGCGACTCCTTTCGCTTGTTCGTCAATCGGAGTTTAAATCGACAAGGAGCGGGGGTAGGAGTAGTACCGGTATCTCCAGATGAACAGATATTGGAACAGTCCATTCGTTTGGGGTTCAAGGCCTCAAACAATGAAGCAGAGTATGAAGCACTAATTGTAGGATTGAGATTGGCAGCGGCAGCAGAAGCAAATGAGGTAATAGTCTTTTGTGACTCCCAGCTCGTAGTTAACCAGACAACGGGCGAGTTTGCAGCTTGAGATGAAAGGATGTCGGCCTACGTAAAGGAGGTCAACAAGTTAGTGGCCTTGTTTCAGAATTGCCAACTACATCAGGTTAGTCGAGATGATAACAGCCACGCTGATGCACTGGCCAATCTGGCTAGTGCAATACAACTTGGAAAAGCAAGGACAATAATGGTCGACTACTTGTTGGCCTCGAGCATTAAACCACTGATCCCGGAACGCGAAGCAATGTGTGTGGACATGAGACCAAGCTAGATGGACACAATAGTAGTATTCCTGAAAGAATGAAAACTGCCAGATTATCACAAAGAGGCACACAAGATCAGATTGAAGTCGGCAAGATTCAGTCTGACAGTAGAAGGACATCTCTACAGAAGATCATTTTTAGGACCCCTTTTAAGGTGTGTACATCTTTCACAAGTTAAAGATTTTTTATACGAAATACATGAAGGAATTTGTGGAAGCCACGCTGGGGGCAGATCACTTGCCCATAGGGCCATTACGCAGGGGTATTGGTGGCCCTACATATAGAAAGATGTAGAAGCCTATGTGAAGAAGTGTGAAAAGTGCCAAAGGTTTGCACCTCTGATACACCAACCAGTAGCAGACCTAAACCCAGTATCCAGCCCTTGGCCGTTTGCCCAATGGGGCATGGATCTCGTTGGACAACTCCCCTAAGCAACTAGACAAAGGAAGTACTGCTGGTAGTAACAGATTACTTCACCAAATGGATAGAAGCCGTTCCCCTATCCAAGATCTGAGATGTGGATGTAAAAAGCTTCATATGGAAGAACATAATTACAAGATTTGGGATCCCAAGAGCAATAGTTGCCAACAATGGAACACAATTTGACAGTAAGCTAATCAAGAACTTTTATGCAAAGTTCAAAATCAGGAATTATTTTTTCACCCTGAGTTTTCCTCAGAGCAATGGACAAGCAGAAGCATCCAACAAAGTCATCTTGGATGGGATTAAGAAGAGGTTGCAAGCAACAAAGGGAAAATGGGTGGATGAACTGCCAAGCGTACTCTGGACATATCGGACTACGCCGAGAAGATCAACTGGGGAATCCTCATTTGCCATGGCTTATGGCACAGAAGCAATCATTCCTCTGGAAGTTGGTATCCCAGGGATCAAAACCCAGGGAGTAAAGAATGGGACCAATGATGTATTATTAGCTCGAGATCTGGATCTACTAGAAGAAAGAAGGGAGAGAGCTGCAATTCAGCTGGCAGCATATCAGCAGCAGCTTACCAGGGCTTATAACAAGAGGGTTAACCCAAGGGAGTTCCAAGTCGGCGACCTGGTCTTGAGAAAAGTCGTTGGCAACAAGAAGGATCCCAAAGAGGGTAAGCTTGGCCCAAATTGGGAGGGACCTTATAGAATCACTTCGGTATTGGGCAATGGGGCTTATCGGCTTGAAGATAATGAAGGCAAAGAGTTGCCAAGACCTTGGAATACTTGCAATTTGAAAATTTTCTATCATTAGACTTTTTTGTTCTTTGTTATTTGCCGAAGTAAATAAATAAAGTTTTAGCTTGACTTCTTACACTTTTGACTAAAATGATATTGGCCGATGTTTTTGGAATACATGCATAATGAGTATCCAAGTGGAACTTACGTTAACATTAAGGGGCAAAGAGTTAGAAAATGGTTTTAACACTTGTTGAAATTTGTGAAAAATTTACAAGTTGAAGTTAAACCAAGATCATGTTTAATACTTGTTGAAACTTGAGAAAAGTTTACAAGTTGAAGTTAAACCGAGATCATGTTTAACACTTGTTGAAATTTGTAAAAAATTTACAAGTTGAAGTTAAACTGAGGCTATGTTTAACACTTGTTGAAACTTGAGAAAAGTTTACAAGTTGAAGTTAAACCGAGATCATGTTTAACATTTGTTGAAATTTGTGAAAAATTTACAAGTTGAAGTTAAACTGAGGCTATGTTTAACACTTGTTGAAACTTGAGAAAAGTTTACAAGTTGAAATTAAACTAAGATTATGTCAAACACTTGTTGAAATTTGAGAAAAATTTACAAGTTGAGTTAGGCCGAGATCACGTTTAGCACTTGTTGAAACTTGAGAAAAGTTTACAAGTTGAAGTTAAACTAAGGTTATGTCTAACACTTGTTGAAATTTGTAAAAGATTTATAAGTTAAAGCCAAGACTGTATTAAACTGAGTACTTATAGCCGAGGTATTTCACCCCGAGAAAATTACACAGATAAAGTGTGCATTGAAGATATGCAAAATATTCCAAGTATGGAATCATATAAGAGTAGTACAGAGAAGACAAAGATACAAGCATTCAGGAAACAAAGTTGTATTAAAAAGATGACATATCAGCCAAAGCTTACAATTGTTCCAAAAAGAAGAGAAACAAAAGTACAAAATACAAAGGAAAAAAGGACATCAAAATCAAGACTCTTTGGCAACACCAGATGGTTGGGTTTGAAGTTCAGAAGACTGTTGTGAGGACATATCGGCAACCTTTTCAGCCGCGAGCTCGGCATCTATTTCTTGAAAGGTTTGATCAATGCTCTTGTCGGCGAGAGGCACGTCCGATGATGCCTTCTCTGGAGTAGCATCCTTGGGAACCTCCTCACCTTCCTCATCTTAAGTCAAGTTCAGGACTTGCTCATTTGGACAAAGGGACTTGGCCCCAGCAGCCACCTTTGACTTCCTCACCAAAGTCTCCTCCTTAGACTCAGATTCATCGTCGAATTGACTTGGAGTTGGAGGGAATGGAAGAGGAATGACGTCGGCGTTCCGGAGGGGGGAGTCATCGGGGACTTCAAGCTTTTTCAGTAAAGCCATCCAACCAAGGGTAAAACCCTTGTTGCATGCCTGCTTTACCTGTTTCTCGTAATCCGCCGTGACATCGGCCACCCCCTCAGCATATGCCTTTTCATCGGCGGCCTTGAGCTCGGCGTCTTTTGTAGACAAGGCATCTTGAAGTTCTTTTTGGGCCTGGGCAATCTTCTCCTCGGCCTATTTCTTTTGGGCCTTAGAAACCTTCTTGATGGCCTTTGCAGAATCTACCCTCTCCTCGGCATCATCTTTGGCTTTAACAGCAGCCTCGGCCTAGTCTTCCAAAGTCTTCATTTTTTATTGTAAGCTTTTATTGGTCTTCTGTAGACTGGAGACCTCCCTCCTTTTGTTGGCCAACTCCTTCCGATTCTCAAAGGCTTACATTGAGATGGAATGAGCATGCTGGATGGCCTGAAAATAAACAGAGCAAAGGTTATTTGAAAAATTTTCTAAGTACAAAAAAGAAAGAAAGATACCAAGTGTGGAGACTTACTTGAATAGAACGCTGGAGCATCAAGGCGAAGTTCTCGTGCTCAGTCATCTCGGCGTTTCGGTCAAGATCGCTAGGGAGAAGCAAAGCGGTGCTAAGAGCGACGCCGACATGAATGTCATTGGCACTATCCTCAACAAAAACTGGCCTGTCCTCCAAAGTAATAGGTGGAGCCCATGGGGCACCAGCCTTCATGGAGCCCAACGTTGTGGCTAACTCTAACCTCAGCCTTTTAGACCGAGTTGATTGTGATAGTTCGGCCTCGGCAGACCTCTTCTTGGGGACGGAGGTAGTCTTCTCGCTTGAATCCAATTTTGAAATTGGCAAGGTGTCCTCAGTATCAATCTGAGTCACTGTTGCCTTTGGCTGAGCCTTGTTTATCCTTTTTTGCTTTGGCTTTGGGGATTGAGTTGGTGTTGGTTGAGCGTCTATGGTGGATGGAATGTTGGCCAGGAGATCTTTAGCAATCGCTTTTACGGCCCATCTCGGCAAAGAAAAAATGTCAGCCGGCCAAGCTGGGATATTGGAATCAGATATGGAGCCGAAGTTGACGGCTGCTCTGCTGGATCAGAAGTCGATCCTTGATCTGGCCGAGATGTAGAGGCAGCTTGAGGAGTCATGGCAGAAGGAAGAGACTCTTCTCTTTCTTCTTCTTCTTCTTTGGAATGTCGAAGAACCGATTTGTAGGTAGGAATGAAATTGAGCACCAAAGGGGCTCTCCGCCAGGATCGGCAATCAATAGTTTCCTCAAGTCTTTTCTGGGAAAGAAAGACTGGCGGAAGCCCTTTGGTGGTTGAGGAAGAGCTGCAAGGGAAAACAGACATTAGAACAAATAAAGTATTGAAGACTTTAAAAAACAAGTTAGTATGAACACAAGGCTCTTACCATTGCCCTCTACAAAAACTGTTCGATGAAGAGGGTAGAGGTGGAGGTCCTCGTCTGGAACAAACTCCCAGTTCCCCGAGGTAATGAAATAATCATTCCCAGCTCCCTTGTTGGAATCAGGGAGGTCGGCAACAATTTTATACTCTGTGGACCTCGGCTTGAGGTTATAAACATAGCCCGTATCTTTTTTAAGGCCACACATGGTGTAGCAGTATTAAATGTCGGCTAAGGTAATCCTAACATTTTCTTGTTTGGCCAAGGCAATTATACCATTTATGACTCAGTAGGAATTGATGGAAAATTGCATCGGGTTCAACTTATAGTAATGAAGTATCTCACGAAAAAGGATATTTAGTGGGAGCCGAAGTCCACACTCGATAAAAGCTACAACAGGGAAGGGCATAGAAACAGTTATGGGCATGATAGAGTCATCCTCCCCAGCCAACCTCAGATGAACGTCGGCCGGGATGTCAAACTCTCTCCTAAAGTGCTCTAATTTGGTCGGAGTATCTACCTTATGCTTCCACATACCCATGATATCGGCTTAACTGGAAGAGTTGAATTTCAAAATGGAATCTTTTGGAGGGTTTTAGAGACCTCGGCTAAAGCCTAAAAATATACAGAATTTGTGAGAAATCGTTTCGATTTTTTCTAAGATTCGTGGGTTCTACAAACAAATCCCAAACCTATCTATAGAGATGAAGATTGAAGGCACGAATTTGGAAAAAAACTCGGCAAACAGAAACATGAATGCGATTCAGAGTCAAGAACAGTGATGGATCATCAAGAAACACAAGATAAGAGTCTTTACAGGTGTGTCAGGCCAAGAACAATGGCAACAATCAACATGTGTGTGAACAGTGTGTATTCAAGAAATATATGGTGGAAAACAAGATACAAGTTGAAATATCAAAGATATGAACAAGGGTGTAGAGGCAGAGTAGTAGAGTTCAATAAAGCAAAACAGGAAACTGAAACAAGAAGTTAAATCGGGAAGAAACAATAACTCATCGAAGAATAGAAGCCGGTATTGAGTTCGCCGAAGTCAAACGAACGGCAGCAGCAGAAAAGATTAGTAAGAGCCTCACCGCCGGAGGAGGTGAACGACAGTAGTGGCAGAGCTGGGCAAGCTTGAACAATGGAGGATTTGGAAAAGAAGGCTAGAGAGAGAGAGAGAGAAAGAGAAAGCCTCAGAAACGATGGAGAAGAGTAAAAAGACGGGGGAATGAAGGAAGTTTTGTCAAAAAGGCGGCAGAATGGAATTGATGAGCCTAGAATGACGGATTTGTCAGACGGCGCATGCAGGCACGAGATGACTTACAAGCGCATACGGAGTACGATCCAGTAAAGGGAAAACGCGTGGATAAAATGGTTGAGTTATTATGCTTGACAACTCATACGCGTGAGGGAGCTCTTGGAATTCTTGTTTAGGACAAAAAGACATGTCGGCCTATATAATGATCTCGGCTGAAAAATTTTTAAACCGACGTACTGGAATCAAGTACTGATATAGGTTCCATCACCTCAGAATGCCGAGGTAATATAACCTAGGGGGCAGTTGTAGGGAAACATTTTCAGAGTACCGACACATGGCTAAGGTGACGCCGATGTGTCAGCCTAGGTGCCACGTGTCCTGGTCATGACGCCGAGGTGATCTCAGCTAGGCCGAGGTTATCTTCGAAGATATCGGAATCCAGGATAAGCGAATAAGGCACAAAAGTCCTAGAATGAGGAAGGACTTCAGCATGGATAAGGATAACACTCTTAGGGAGTCTATCTTTATCTATTGAAGAGTCCAAGATAAACACTGAGCAGAAGTCCATTGAAGCTAGGCTTCTGTTGGGACAAGGATTGAGTTAATTATAAAAGAGAGGCACCGCCATGGGTCTAAGGTACGCAATTTATATTCTGAACAGTGAGTTTAGCACTATTGATTATCTTTGAGAGATATATTGACTTGATCGTCGGAGTGCCCCCGGGAGGACGAACCACCGCCAGAATCTTCTCTTTCTGTTGCAGGTCAGTCAAGTGCCATCTATTCTGCCAGTACTCTCCAGTTGAATACTAAGTTGGCAGTGTGGTCAGAAATTCACTCACACAATAATAATAATAATAATAATAATAATAATAATAATAATATGGCCATAATAGGTCTTTAAAAATGATTTATGGTCTGAATTGACAAACCAAAATCAATAAGCCATAATCAATGGGATTAGATTTGGCCATGATTGATAGGTTACAATCGACAGGCCACAATCAATAAAATTATATTTGGCCACAATCGATAAGCCACAATCAATATAATTAGATTTGGCCACAATCAATAGGCCATAATTGATAGAAAAAATATTTATGATGCAAACAAGAACAGAACACAAAATTTATTAGTCTACTAGAAAAAAGACAGCTTGTAGAGAAATTTTGACTACTTAACAAAAATGAAGGCATGAATTGCAGTGTTTACCTGTTTGGTAGTGTTTTTATTTTCTACATTTTGGTTTTTTGCATAGTAGTCAAATCGGGATTGAATCGAGAATCGAAATGGGATTGTACTGCATCGCGAATTGAATCAAATCGTGAATCGTAAAAATTCATTCACCTTTTTTAAATTACATAGAAAAATATATCTACAAACTTAAATATTAAATACATCTACTATTTATGAAATATTTAGACTTAAATCAATGAATATATTGTTTTAAATGATAATCATGTGATCTAAGTAAAAAGTTAACAATGGTTCTCATATTTACTAATTCATATTTTCCCTTTTGGATACTATTTCTTGTCAATCATTCGTAATAATGAAAGCAAACAAAGACAAAATTTCAATTTCCAAGTAATAATAACTCAACAATAATGTTTTTTTTTTAATTTTTTATTTTTACATCTCACTTGATGAGTTTAAAAAGAGATTATTTCATTTTTATCTCTATACTTTTACACGATTTTCAATGACCCCCCAGACTACTCTTATTTTCACGCGTATCGCCATACTATTTAAATTACTATCAATTTTGCCCCTGCCGTCAAATTTGAAATGGAAAACATTAAAAAAATTACATTTTAGCCCCAAATTTCAAAATAAAGATGCAAACTCACCCTTTCCTACCAACAAACCACCACCACCAACCACTATGTCAATCCCTTCTATCTTCTTCCTCATAACTCCCTTTCGCCTCATTTTTACGTCATTGGATTCAACTCACAATCTAGTTTTCGTATCACATCTCACACGTCTCGTTCTTCCTCTTTTTGCATGCTATCGGAGCTCCGAAAGTTGATAAAAAAATAAGACTTTTCTTCTCATTTTTGACTTTTCTTGGAGCCATCTTTCGGACTTCATATCTTTATCGATTCTTAACGATTCTACTTCATTCTTTTGTCATTCTCCTCACCTCACTTCCTACTTTGCCCTACATTACCTCGCTTTCTCACTTCTTCGTGTAATGGGCGGTTTTGGTATGCCGAAAGTTGGCCAAAAACTGATTTCAAAATTTTCAAAACATTCATCTTTTGTTTCTTTCTTCTCCATCTTCCTCATTCTTCTTTTTCTTCACTTATAAAATGATGTGAAACATGGTTCTAGGTGGTAACGGAGCTGGTGATGGTGGTGGTGGTGGCAGTGGCGGTCTAGCGATGGCGACGGCGCTCACGATGATGGTGGTCGTGGAGTTTGAAGGTAGTAGTAATGGAATTTGCTTGTAAAAGAGGTGATGGTGATGGTGATGCTCATGGTGGTAGTGAAGTTGGTGGTTCGGGTGGTGATGAGAAGATAGTACAAAACTAAAATAGGCATTGGCATTTCATTCCAATTTTCAACATACCAAACATGTTCCAAATCTTATACAACCAGTGATTAAGTCTGAATATGTTGCACCTCATGAAACTGGACCAGGAGACCTAAAGAAATTATCTATTATTAGAAAACCACATTCAATGCTATGAATCACTGAGCTACTCGTGTGGGTTAAATCTATGGAACATGTCATATTTTTTCTAATTTCGACTGAAAATTTATCACTATCTCTATTGTCAATAAATATATGAACAAGCCAATCACCATTTAAAATTAGAAAAAAAAAAATTACAATAAAAAAAACATATATAACTATATATAGATGAGAGAGAAAATAGTTTTCTCAAAGCTTGAATACAAATACATGACTTTCAATTACAACATCACTTTTAAATCAATAATACCAATTTCATACAATACAATTAGAACAAAAACTAGGACCTCATTTGTGACAAATCTTTGCGATGACAAGTCTTCGATGGGTTGCATGTTGAAAGTCACGTTTGGTGTGTTTTGTTCGGGGTGGTGATGTTGGTGAAGTTGGTTCGGGTGCTGATGTTAGAGAAGTTGATGAAGTTGGTGGTTCGGGTGGTCGGTTACCCCCTAGAACCATGCTCTACATCATGTTCTAAGTGAAGAAGAAAAAGAAGAATGAGGAAGATGGAGGAGAAAGAAACAAAGGATGAATGTTTCGAAATTTTCAAAATTAGTTTTCAGACAACTTTCGGCATACCAAAACCACCCATTACACGAAGAAGTGAGAAAGCGAGGTAGTGTAGGGCAAAGTAGGAAGTGAGGTGAAGAGAATGGCGAAAGAATGAAGTAGAATCGTCAAGAATCGAGAAAGATATGAAGTCCAAAAGATGGCTCGAAGAAAAGTAAAAAACTGTAACAACGCCCGCGAGGGACCTCGCTACAGTTCGGACTCGATTTTGTCGCGGTTCCAAATCTTGAACCAAAGAGTCCAACCGCAAATCGCTTTTGAAGGAACACTGATTTTTCGAAACAACTGCCAAACATGGACTGCTTTGCCAGATAATGTAGTCGCCACCTAAATATTTTTTTTTAAAATGGGAAATTTAGGAAACCCTAACTCGGTGCAAAGGCCACGCGGTCCGCTATCACCAAAGTTGGCTCGAACTTGGGTACGATTAGGGAAGGTCACATCGTGAGCACTTCTTCGCCCGCCAAAGACCGCCTCTACTAACCATGATATCTGCTTTTGAAAACTTTGTGAGTTCTTATTCCTGTTATTAGCCTAGGTTACTATGTGATGCTCGCAAAGAAACAAGTATAGATCTGGCCGCTCAATTGGAACAAAACACTTCATGTTTGTTTGTTTGAAAATGGTTTGATGGTGCTACCCAAGTAGGCTAAAATGCGGATTTGCCACCCTCGGGTGGGCTTAGAAAACAATGATGTTGCCACTATCTAGTGGGCTTAAAACAAGCATTTGATGAATTGTTCCAATTCAGATAACTCAACCTCCACCCACAGGCATTCAAGGCAGTTATATCACATAAGCACATAGCCTCATGGTAAGCATGCTATTCATGGCAACACTCACACGCATGCAAGGATGCTAAAGCATAAAACTTACCGAGTACTCCAAGCCAAAACAGAAGCTGATTAGAAATCATGCATGATCCTAAGTATACAGAATGCCTAATGCAACACATGCAAAGATGCAAACTATAGCAGGCTCGGCTATTCTAAACATGGCATATGAGATGCAACAGCTATCAAGTACTCAACTTGGAATTGAAATACAGATGCAGTTTGTATGATGCGCCGAGTCTATATGCAAGCAAAACAGATGAATGATGCAAACATGCTGTCATACTGCTGTATGCTAATTGAAATATGCCCTATATCTAACCATCGTAAGCGGATAAATAAAAGGGAGAAAGACGTGGGGTTGGAAGACATACATCACACTCACACACCCTTATTACAATTATGCCTCACAGAGGGTCCTAATAAATATACAATCCTAATAAAAGAATATTACAGTATTTCTAATTAATTAACAAAATAATTACAAAAGAGTAACATCGCATGCAAGCCGTGGACCCGCTTTGCTATCGCTTCGATGATGAAATGATGCATGCCCGGATGCCTTTGCGCTGAAATCCACGACGGTGCCCGATTAGCCTCGCTTGCATTTTTCTTGAAATGCGTGCCGAAGTTTCGAAGGTTGTCGATTCTTCATTTTGTCGCAACAGAGAGCGTGAAAGGGCATAGCAATGTATTTCACAAATATATGCATGCCTCGATCCTCGTACACCAATCACGATCTCGATGCATGATGGCCGAGGAATCGGATTGCACAACTCAATATAGGATGAATGTATATGAATGCTACAATAAAACCTAACTCCATCATGGGTAATCCGGAGTGTTGGTGACTTGGGAATTGAGACCTGCTCACACCTGAGTACGAAACATGCCTCGCTTTCCGTGTCTGCTAACTCCTATCCCGAACACGATGCAATATGCATGGTATGCATGAAATGCAACTAACATATATCCTAGCATGCACAATGCTATGCAAATGAGATGTCTCGAAATGCGTGCCCACGGGCACGCAAACCGAGATGATAGCATAAAAACATGGAATGACATGAAAAATGATGTACAATTGGACTAAATGAGATATTTTAAATGCGTGCCCATGGGCACGCAAACCGAGGCGTGACATACGGGCATGAAATGGCATACGTAATGCAAATTGACTTACACTAACATGAGAGAGCCTCACCGCACTCACATAAGAGGCCGAAGATGAAAATGAGCTACCTCGAAAAGCGTGCACGCAGCACGCAAAACCGAGGCCATGATGTGAGATGCAAATCGGATAAACCGGCAGTTTCAAATGCGTGCTCACAGCACGCAAACCGAGGCGATGATGAAATGGAAATCGGATAAAACCGGCGTTTCAAATGCGCTCTACGTGCACGCAAACCGAGGCGATGATGAAATGCAAATCGGATAAACCGGCGTTTAAATGCGTGCCCACGGGCACGCAAACCGAGGCAATGATGAAATAGAATGAAATGGCATACGGAATGCCACGATGGGCTTACGCCAACATGAGAGAGCCTCACCACTCACATAGGCCGCCGGGGGAATAAAAAAGAAGTGCCTCAAAGTGCGTGCCCACGGGCACGCAAACCGAGGCGATGATATACAAGCATGAAAATGGTACAGAAATGCAATGATGGGCTTATACCAACATGAGAGAGCCTCAACCTACTCACATAGGAAGCCAATGAATGAAAAACGGAATGCCTCGAAGTGCGTGCCCACGGGCACGCAAACCGAGGCAATGCACTAAGGCATGAAATGACATGGAAAACGATATGCAAGCATGCAAACCAAATTTCAGCAGCTAAATGAAGGGGAAAACAGCCCCGAAATGATACGAAATGACAATCAATGCATGAAATCATCCCGAAATGTGATTTTACGTATCCGAAATGGCCTACGGCTATGCTAAACATGCAAGATTGGTACATGAAAGCATAAACAGTAGCAAGGCAGCCCCAAAAATAGCATCTTCTCAGTACAAAACAAGGCCAAATTGTGAGCATAGATATGGCAACAATGGCATGCAAAAATGCGGGAAAAGAGGGGAATTACAAAGCAAGTGGTATTTACAATGCTCAAACCCAAAAAACAGTTCTACAAAACTAAAGAGGGACCAAAAATATGTACATTTACAATAGATGACAGCCTCCAATTCAGTGTGTAGATATACTAAACATAGCATGCAAATAATGGGCCAAAAGAGGGTTATAAAGAGAGGTACCACAAGAAATGACCAAACAACTTAAGACCCTTAATAAAACTTGAAGAATGGACCAAAACAAGACATTTTCTAAGCCTGATGAAGGCTGAAATCCGAAGCTAAACAAGCCTAACAAGGCATGCAATTTTACGGAAAAAAAAAGGAGGAATACAAAGGAAGTACCAAAACCATTCATCAAATGGCCTAAGACTCTTAACAAAACATGATGAGAAGGCCAAAATAAGGCACTTTATAAGCCTGATGAAGGCTCAAAACAGTGACCAAATAGGCTCAAAGAGGTATGCAAAACATGGCCAAAGAGAGGTACAAGGGGAGGCCATTCATGGAAGCACCAAACAAGATTGGTCCCTTCTACAATGTTGTAGAGGGACACAAAATAAGCCCATAATCAGTTTATAGCATACTCCAAAAATAAATTCATATAGGCTAAAAATAGCATGCAAGTTTACGGTAAAATGGAAGAATTTCAAAGGAAGTGCATGCTAGAGCGACCAAACATGGTTGAGCCCTTCTTCAATGTTGAAGAGGGGCTCAACATAAGCCCACTAACAGTGTATAGTATGCTCGAAATCAGATCACTCAAAAGCCAAACAAAGCATGCAAATAAATGACCTAAAGGGTGATATTGAAGGAAGTATATGATGGAGACACCAAACAGGGTTGATCCCTTCTACAAAGTTGTAGAGGGGCTCAAAATAAGCACAAAACCAGTAGGGGTCAAAGCCCAAAACAAAAAGGAAATAGGGTAAAGAATTGATGCAAGAAAATGCTAGAAAAAGGGATTTAGTAACTTACCCTTGAAGACAAGTCTTTTGCCTCTTGCCTTGATGAAAGTTGCTTCTAAGCCTCTGAGGAACCCTTCTTGCTGCTGGAAATTGAATGGTGATGGTGGAGCTTAGGGTTGATGAAGGAATGGGCTAGGGACTTGAAGGTTTTAGGATTTTTGGAGATGAAGATGGAGGTTTTTGGAGATCAAGTATTGAGAAGAAATTGTCCAACCCCAAAGCAAAGGAGGAGTTGGACCCTTTAAATAGGCAAGAAAATGGTGTAAAAGGAGGAAAAGCACCCAAGCTTTCCTCCCAAAATATCCCTGATGCCCGAGATATTTTGAAAAATATCCTGACAAATTGAAAGAGCCGAAAGCGTAAAGTCGGCCGGCCAGTAAGTTCTGAGGTGGCCGTCACGGCCACCCCAACCGGGTCGGCCACCACTCACCTCGGCCGGCGGCCATGGCCCAAAATGAAGGGAAAAATTTCGCCGACCACCATGCAAAGGTGTCCTCCCATGTGTGTAGAATAAGGCCCCAAGGTCGAATCTGCAACTCAAGGTGAGTCACAACATAGAGCTTGAAGGAGAGGCTCAAAATGAAATGCACAATTACCGGCCGACCACCAACTTTAGGGTCCTCCCAGATGTGTGGAACAAGGTTCCAAGGTTGGAATTTGGCAACATTGAAGTAGAGTCACAACATAGAGCTTGAAGGAGAGGCTCAAAAGTGAAACTTTGAATTGCTGGCCGACCAAGAGTTCTTAGGGTCCTCCCATGTCCCCCGATCACAGATATGTAGCTTTGGTCAAGAAAATATCCCTGTGGTGTTCAACATTGGCCCTATGAGCAAAACGGGCGCCGAAGAGCTTAAACCGGTTATCTCGGGATAATTGCTGGCCTCCCACCCCCAAAGGATCTTCCCGGTGTTGAAACAGAGGTACCGCCAAATTTGAACAAAAACTAATGAGAAATGAACGCCGAGCTAAAACCGCAATTCGATCCCGAAAATGGGCCGCAGTGCCAAGTGGTGTTCAGCATAAGTGGGCATCTCATGACCCCAGGTCCCTCTAATGACAAAACAGAGGTTCCCGCCAAAAATCGAGAAAACCGATGCAAAATGAATGCTCGGGGCCCAAATCACGCGATTCGGTCCCGAAAACCTACCAGAAGCACCGAAGTGGTGTTCGCCACGGCGGGCATCAGGGCCCCAAAGGTCCTCAAAATGATAAAACAGAGGTGCATGCCAAAACCGGAGAAATCGGAGATGGTTGGGCGGTCCCAACCGAGGCACACGGCCTAACGGCCCAAAACCGGAACCGGCTCGAATGGGCAAAATGGCTCACGGCCACGAAATGTAGCTCACGGCCACCGGAGATAGTCTACAGACCACTCCCTTCCTCAGAAAGAAAACAGAGAAAACCGAGTCCGGTTCGCAAACCGAGACAAGGCATGAAGAGAGTTCTAAGTCCGGAGGCAAGGCGCGTCGCGACTCGAGACTTCGAACGAGCACAAGATGCAACATCACCGAAGCGCCAATCGGTGACGCTCGAAGTCTTAAGGTCGGTCAAAAATGGGGTGTCTACAGCCTTCTCTTGACGTAACTCTAAGTCAAGAAGTGACGGAGTGAATGTCAAACCCCAGAGACGACCCATTTTTGACAAGGCCGAAGACTTAGACAATCATACAAGACAAACAGAGATGTGTGCCCGCAGGCAGAGGGGGCAAGAATGCAAATGATAGGCACGGAGCCAGGTGATTATGCAAGTGCAACAAGCTGTAATGAAGCAAGTATTGACAAATAGATGCAACAGTTTGAAGCAAGAATGCAAAGCAACAACTACATTTCATGCGCTTAGGAATGCGAGAATTATTCAATTCTCGCCGTGCCTCACACGGAGAAGATACGATATCAGGCTGATTCGTCTGGGTCGCACTAAATTTCAAATGAACCGTACATACAATATCGCGGCTCGCAAAATAGAGAAATTCAACAAGAACAATATGCTAACAACATATATTCAATGCGATTCCTATGATTCGAAAAGTTTGGCACACAAAGGTCCGGTGAAAGGATGCATCACAATGCGAGAAAAGATAACGCGCGATAATGCATGCTCGAGCGTAGAAGCATGGTATATCAAGAAAACATGCATGACAATGCAAAACATTCATGAGAATGCAAATTATGAGCCAAATAATGACAAACGAGCACAAATCAGGATGCTTGTTTGTTGCGCAACAACGAGCTAAAAACGCCAAGATTTCGGGCGACAAGAACTCGATCATGCCTCTCGATTTACCTCCCGGAGAGGTCACAACATGTTTAGAAAGGATACACTCCGATTTTGATGAATAATGATGAGATACATGTCAATAATTGCAATTGAAGTTCCGGTGGAGCAATTCGGCGCCAGAAAGTGCACTTTTCTTCAACTTTTTCAGGTCCCGGGAACTCCGATTTTCCTCAAAATTTGCAGAGAGGTAGGGGAGGGGGTGAGGAGCATGGTCGGCCAGCCCACTACCCTAGGAGAGGCCATCGGCCAGGGGGAAAAAGTAGATGGTCGCCACCAGTTAGGTGGTGGTCACTACCACCGCCCAAAGTAGGGCATTTTGGTCATTTTCTAATATCTATATATATGCACCTCCATTGCCTCCAAATCACACCCCAAGTGTGAAATTCTCCTCTTGCTCTCTAAGCCATTTTCTTTCAGATTCAAGATTTTATACGCCTCTACCTCCCACGCAAGTTGTTTTCACGAAATCTTTCAGTTTTAGGCACTTTGAGCCGACCAAAGTTTGACTTCGGGCTTCTTCTCATTTTCACCACTTGAGGTAATTTTGTCTCAATATTTGGAAAATTTTCCCGGGAGTTGACTTTTGTTGACTTTTTCATTTCCCGAGAGTTGACTTTTGTTGACTTTTTCCAATTTTGGCTCGTTTTGCTCATTTTTGCTCATCTTTGCAGATTTTTCGACATGGCGGGTCATTTCCCTCGCGGTAGAGGTTTTCTAGGTGCCGGAGATGATTACGACATTATAACATTGCCCCCGAGGGTTCGCCCTTTCATTCCCGAGCGATATGCCCAATGCAGACATAGGCTTCCATGAGCCACTTTTTCATTATTTCACCGATTTCAACGATCGGGTACTGGGGATCTCCTTCATGAGAACCGAGCAAGACCTCTCCTACGATGTAGAGGTATTTTACTTTATTTCAGATCTTTCGTGGCATTTTGTACCTTTGCCATGCTTAGACACACAGCTTTAGCTTACAACACAATACTTGCATCCCGAAAGCATGTGACTTAGCCACTTGAATTTCACTTAACACACAATACATCGCCTCGATCAGAACGATAGTACACATTAGTTAGAAATTGAACACACGGCTCAAACATTGATTCACCGAACACACAACCAAGTTGAAAATGAACCCACAAAGACATAATCGACTAAGAGTAGAACACGCAATTCCCAAAACTCGATTTCATCAACACGCATTTCAGATTTTGAAGTGAACACACGTTTAATCGACTAAGAGTAGAACACACACTCTAAACTCGATGCATCAACACGCAATTTCAGATTTGAAGCGAACACACGTTTTAATCGATTAAGAGTAGAACACATACTCTAAACTCGATGCATCAACACGCACTTCAGATTTGAAGCGAACACACAACCCATCGATTAAGAGTAGAACACACAAATCTAAACTCGATTTATCAACACGCATTTCAGATTTGAAGCGAACACACGTTTAATCGATTAAGAGTAGAACACACACTCTAAACTCGATTTATCAACACGCAGCCTCAGATTTGAAGTGAACACACACCTAATCGATTAAGAGTAGAACACACAGCCCCAAACTCGATGCATCAACACGCAGCCTCAGATTTGAAGTGAACACACAAATCATCGATTAAGAGTAGAACACACGCCCAAACTCGATGCATCAACACGCAATTTAGATTTGAAGTGCTAACACACAACCTAATCGATTAAGAGTAGAACACACAGCCCCAAACTCGATGCATCAACACGCAGCCAGATTTGAAGTGAACACACGTTTAATCGATTAAGAGTAGAACACATGCCCCAAACTCGATTTATCAACACGCAGCCAGATTTGAAGTGAACACACAATTAATCGATTAAGAGTAGAACACACAAACTAAACTCGATTTATCAACACGCAGCCCAGATTTGAAGTGAACACACAAATTAATCGATTAAGAGTAGAACACACAAATTCCAAATACCAAATTTGCACACTCATTTTCACTTCATTTTGTTTGCACACGTTTCATTTTCATTTCATTTGCATACGCCATTTTCATTTCATTTGTCGATACACGATTCATTCTAAATGCAGTTAGCTCTCGACAAGGCGAGGATATGGCTCCACTGCCGCGAGGGAGTGGTATGCCGAGCTTCCGGAAGCTGTCCGGGACTTGGTTGACTTTGCAGGATTCGAACCATTCTGCAGGGGGTTATCACTCTGCCTTATCAGTAGGACATTATTTGTCGCTCAAGTGAGAGATGGTGGGACACCACCAATTCTTTTCATTTTTTCTCATGACCGGGATATGACCATGACCCCACCGATTCTCGCTATGCTCACTGCCTAGACCTAGGCGATGGACCTATTCCCTACGACGAGGATATGGGCCAGTGGGAGGTAGCTTGGATGTACCTAGTGGGGGCCCGCCCGCCTGTAGACAGAGGTACCGGAGAGTTCGGATACTTGGTTCTTTCCCATTTCCATGCCACAGATGGAGCCCCGAGTCTCCGAGGAGGTCGAGCAAGATAATTGGTTTCCTCATGTTCCTCTTGGCACCACTGCTTGCCGATAGAGGAACATGGTCGGGTTGTATCTATCGAAGGCCTGCAGACCTATCACAGGTCGGTCAGTATGATTGGGGCGGCGCTGGCCTGGCTACCCTTTACTGCTACATGAGCGCAGTCTCTCGCACGCGGGGGGACTTACTTGGCGGCTACTGGAGAGCTTGGGAGGTACATTCTGTCCTCTTGATTTACATTTTTGCTCCTCATTACTTGTTCACTGCACACACGGCCAAGACTTTGCATTCTCAGATTCTGCCTTTTAGCACATTGTATTCACATCCCGCACTGCTTTTCTCAGCTATGGGTATATGCATATTTCCCCACATTAGCTCCGGAGATGGAGGTGGCAGGACCTCCTATGACTCCATTTTCATTGATGTTTGAGGGCGAGCACTTATCGAGGCCTCGAGAGACTCTTCCATCTCGCGACAAGATTTCTTGACACCGTTGGGCGACAGAGGTATTTCGTAACCCCGCTTTTTTCATTTTCATCTTTGATCCGCTTTGTATTTCTTGATTTCGATTGATTTATGCAATCGTTATCCGCAGATCACTTGGCGCCTCAAGCGCTTTACGATGATCTCGAGAATCAAGACTCGGAGGGTCGACTAGTTCCCAAAGATAGGTTCTCGCCGAGGGACCACGGTAGGGCTTGGTTCTCGGGAACGCTTTCCGCCAGTGTGGGGTATGATTCTCAGACCTCCCGCCAGGCTCTCCACCCACTATGCGGATCGCCGACAAAGCTATCTCACGAGGAGGTCATTAGGGATATGCAGGCACCGATGCTTTATTATATCTTATTGAGGGAACTACGCCACCTATCGCCGCATATATCCGATGCCCCTTGACGAGAGTGCGGTTCCACCATCGAGGCCTACCGGGCGCATCATCTTCGAAGTCGCGTCTGCGTCGCAGACATCCTCTTCTAGTAGGGCTGGTGCATCTAGAGGTAGAGGCAGTTCGATTCCTCCTATCCCTCCGACTCTCGATCATCCTGGATGGCCAGATATGCCGACTGAGTTGACGAGTTGGCAAGATGGGACTATTCGATCCCGATCCCGTTGGAGCCTCCGATGCCTGGTCACAGATATGTCAGTGATCCTGACTCACCACCGGTATGTTCCACCATTTTCTTTTATCACATAGACATTTTGACAGTCGCGTATTTATTGATGAGTTGAGCTTGTATCTCAGCCCACCCTGGATTACATAGACCGATGCTCGGTGGTGGCCTCGCTGAGGGGATGGTCCTCACAGAGAGGCACAGATGTCCATCATGGGCTTCTGTGTACCCTTTCATCTCTCTTTCATTTATCATATTTCATAACATGCCGGTTTTGAGCATTCTCACAGACCGATAGGTCAGGTAGAACACATCTGGCACACACCCCACTCACATACTGTACTTGCACCTGCTTTTTATGTTTGAACTGATGTATTGCACTTCTCATTTTCAGATGCCTCCCGTATATGCTTCGACACGAGGTGGGCCACCCGGGCCTTCTCAGAGAGGTCGAGGTGTTAGACCTACTCGAGGTACTGGGCCCCGAGGAGCTGGGCCATCCAGGCCTTACCGAGGAGCTCGAGGAGCAGGGTCGTCTCGCAGACGCAGGGCACCCATTGTTGAGGATGAGGAGGAGGAGGAGGTCGCAGAGCGTGTGTCAGAGACATCTCCTGGGGAGGGAGGCTCCGGTCTTGGTTCCGGGAGCGGAGATGAGCCTGAGGGGGATCCGGAGGATGACAGCTCTGATCCGGATGGTGATGATGGTGCAGAGGTTATCCCACAGAAGAGGATGAGAGGGCCTCCACATTCTCGTTCCCGAGGATACTGATGTTATTTCCTGCTTTATTTTACTTTTTGGCTAGTAGTTTGTAGCACTTTGCACATTGTTAGGCAGTTTTATTTTCTGTAAAACTTGTACCTTTATTTGTTGTAAAATATGATGGAATGAAACAGCTTTTGAAAAGATGTTGTATTTGAAATTCTCAGCATTGCATCGCATCATTTTGCACAAAAATGGAATTGAATGGAAATGTGCCGTACGTATTTATCGGGTCAGGTAGTGAACCGACGCAACAAATTAAAACAAATCGACTTACTAAGAAATAACAGAATCTTAGCAAATTTACAACTCGATAAGCAAAGTACAATATTGTTAACGACTCAATAAACAAGACTTAACAAAATTGTGTAACCAAAGGGTAACAACTCAAAACATAAAATGCGACAGCTCGACAAACTTACAACTCGATAAACAAAACAACAACTCGATAACCAAAAACACAACAAAACGTATTTCAGACAGACGATCTGGATGATGGGAGGCCTTCGACATTCCCGATGCTTAGAAATGCTTCAAACTTCCTTCCGGCGGGCAAAACAAGACCAACACGAGGCCGACAACATTTTGTATCTGGAAAACAGAGGGTGGCTGGCCTACTAGAATAGGTGGCCGGCCGGCCACCCCTCCCGTGACCTCCAAAAATTTGACAAGTGTCCCTTGAATAGTGTTTTACCCCTCTATAAAAGCCCCAGTCTTGGAGCTTGTTCATTTCATCACCATCTCTCACAAAAATGGAGGCGTTTCTTGTGGAAAATCTCACATCTTGGATTTCTTCTTTGGATGGCTCGAAAAAGTTGAATTTCCGGGGGTTTGGCTTGAATGCACTATTCACGCTAAGCCGGACTCCACTACATCTTCCTTTCCTCCATGCCGCGGCGAGGTTTTGGAACCCGGTGACGCACGTCTTTAGCTTTGGCGGACAAGAGGTATGTCTGACTTTTGAAGATTTTCAAATCTTGATGGAGTCCGAGCGAGGCGAGGAAATTCTGCCCCAGCTTAATTTTAGCTATGCCCAGACCTTAGGGCGAATGTGCGGTCTCAACGCGATGATGCTAGATCTCGATTGGTAACGGAATGTTGATATCCCGAGCCCGATGCATCGATTCTCCGATGCCGTGACCGTAGCAACCACTATTGGCAAGGCTTCCGAAAAGACGCCTTTGTTTGTGCCTATTGTCTCATTTTCTTCGCTTGTCTCGAGTTCCGGAGGAGCTAGCGTCCGTTTGATTGAGATTGCTCAAGGCTTGAGGGAAGGAAAGAGTTGCCTTGCCATGACTCTGGCCGAGACATTGATGGGTCTGGATGCCTTCTACCGCCGGGAGACAACCAGGTTTGCAGGGAGTCCACTACTGCTACAGGTAATGTTTCCCACCCAAGCTCACATATGTATTTGCTCACATCACTGCCTCTGCCTCGATTTTTCTCACAAAACCATTATCTTACTTTTCTCTCATCGCACACCTCTCTATTCTTTATTCTCTCATTTTTCATCCCTCCCCAGATATGGTTGATGGATAAATTGCAAGTTGTGGACTCTTGCCCTGCTTACTCAAATTTCATGGTTACTTTTTCGCAACGCCTAGTCAATGCTCACGATGAGAACTGGTGGTTTGAATGGATGTGCAATTTGTCAGCCGAACGCATTGCTTGGCGCTGCCCTTGGCTTAATCTCCTAAGAATGAGCTACAAAGATGTCCCTAGTCGGGATTCGACCGATTGGCTTGACTCATCAGGTGTTCTATTTCCCATTCCGCATTCTCGCGCTGCCGCCACGATCGACTTGCCCACCGAGGGGATTGAGTATCCGCCACGCTTCCAGTTCGAGGCGACAAATTGCTCGACAGTCCGCAAAGATGGAGAGTTAGAGAGCTCGCCTCCGCCTACCTTCAGTTGCACTTTGTCTGACGAGGGCTGGGATTGGCTCAATGAAGAAGCACAGGTTGGGCCTAGGCCGCATCGAGGCTTCAACTAGCTCGAAGGGGCGCAGGGACACCTGACTCAACTATGCCCCAGATTTATTGCTTTATTAGTACTTTCAAGTTTTCTTTATGAGTGTAATAAAAAAGCAACTTCAATTGTATGCAAGAGCAAAAGAACTCTGTTTTGAAATCAATGAAATTGAAGGTTGTGGTACTGAAAATTCTCCACTTTTGGTCCAAAAATGGTCTTAATTGTGAAAAGATTACTTTGAACAAAGTCAACTTTTATTAAAACTTTTCAAAACCATTTTCGATATGGATCGAATCGACACACCCGAGATCTGCCAACGAAATGCACAACGCCAATCCTAGCAACCGAAAGTTGCCCTAGTTTGAAAAAGTGCCCCGCAATTCATAGCAACGGAAGTTGCCCTAGTCCGAATGGCATCGAACACTTCATGGCAACGGAAAGTTGCCCCTAGCCTGAATAGCACTGTACCGGAGATCACGATAAATGCTGATGAATAGAGATAGCTGAGGTGATCAGAATGGACAAAGTTGATCGGGGAAAAGATTGTGACTGAACTTCAAGATGAAGTCGCCACGATCCCAAAGATGGGAATCAAGTCTTACGAGTTCAGCTTAGGTTCGCCGGTATTTTCACTCTCCTTTGGCGCCTAACTTTTGCCAAGGCCGCCTTTATGGTTTTCAACCTTAAGTAGCTCAGCTTTTATAATTTCAAATTTTCTATGCTCCGAATTTTGCCTAGGTCGCCTTTTCGGTTTTCGCCCAGCGAGCCTCTCAAGGATAGTATTTCTTCAACTTGTCCATATTGATCGGTTGGGAAAACTCTAAGCCATCTAGATCCATCGTAACCACACTCCACCGACTGCATTGACTTGATAATGTAGGACCATCCAATTGGGTCCGAACTTGCCCTTGGGTCGTGGATGGGAGCTCGTTGTCCTTGAGTACCAAATCTCCTTCTTTCAAATTCTCGACTTAACCTTTTGTTAAAAGCCCGCGATTCTACGCTGATAACCTTGGACGTGGTACGTTGCTTTCAACCTTCTTTCATCGAAAAGCATGAGTTCTTCAACTGCTCGCCGCTAATCCGCTTATCCGCACTCGCCAATACTGTGAACGACGGACCTCAATCTCAATAGGCGTAATGTCCTCCATCCCATAGACCAATGAGTACGGAGTTGCCCCAAAGAGAAGTTCTCGATCAAGTCCTCAGAGTCCCCACAGAGCAAAGGCACCTTATCCGCCAATCCCGATAGGTTTCCACCATCTTCGTAGTATGCGCTGATATTCTTGTTGGCGGCCTCAATCGCCTCCGCTGGTTTGCGTCGATAAGTAGACGACTTATGAAAAGCCACATTGTATTTCTCCAACAAGTCAATCACCTCTTTCTTGAAGTGGGAACCATTGTCCAAACTATTTCATTTGGGACTCAGAGCGATGCATGATGTTGTTTCGATGAATTTTGCAACGCAGAAGCTTTCAACACCGCATAAGATTGGGCCTCAACCCACTTTGTGAAATAATCTATCGCTACAAGGATGAACTCATGCCCATTCGACCTTTTCTGATGTACCGATCACATCAATTCCTGCATGTAAAACGGCCATGGCGAAGTCATGTTGTACAGCTTTGACGGCGGTGCGATTTGCATGAATTTGACACTTGTGGCATCGCCGGACGAAACCAATACAATCCTCCTCCATGGTAGACCAGTAGTAGCCTTATCTGAGGATTTTCCTTGCCAGCATTACCCCATTCATGTGTGCACCACATTCATCCTCGTGGATGGCTTCCATCAGACGCTTGGACTCTTCAACATCAACACACAGTTTATGCATTCCCAGATGTCCCCTTCTATACAGTTTACCCCCGCAGATGATGAACTGAATGGCCAATCTTCTTATTGCCCTTTTGTCTTTGGCATTTACCTCAAGGGTATGCTTTTTCTCCAAAAGTTCCAGATGTCGTAATACCGTGGGTGTTCGTCCCCGAACTTCATCTATGGTCGCAATCGACTCATAGGCAGTGCAAATTTCGTCAATAATGACCGGACGATTCGACTCCACGGATGTCTATCATGGATGATAGAGTTGCTAAAGCCGCTCGCGAACTTGTTGTTCTCTTAGTAGATGAGTAAAACTTAGCTTTTCAAACCGAGGAATCAAGAAATCCAAGGTTTGGTGATACATCATCATATTTTCCTCTTTACTTTCCAGCCTCTTTAGCTTGAGACACAACAAGGTTCGAATCCCCAATGACGCCCAAATTGCCTTGCCCCTAATTCTAGGGTCGCTCTAAACCAAAGAATGCACGCCTCATATTCTCGCTTCATTGTTTGAGACTTTGAACCGAGTTTGAAGGCTAGAGGGATACGGAATTGCTCAAAAGCACGAACACTCCTATCCCATACCCATGCCGATTTGACGCCTCCGCCAAAGTACATCGTCCAAGTTTCTCGCCGATATGCAAAATTGCTTCATCCGGAATAGATACTCAATCGCTTCATCCCTCAACCGATGGTTTCAAGGAACTCGCCATCGCTTCTTCCTTTTTATCGACTTGCGCTACATATGTAAGATCAAATTCGAGAGCAACAAAGAACTAACGAGCTAGCTTTACCAGAAGTTACCGGTTTCTAAAAGATATTTGATGGGATCAAGTCGCTAAACCAACATTACAGAGTGAGCTAACAGTAGTGCCGCAGCCTTCCGGTAGCCCATACCAAAGCTAAACAAGCCTTTTCCAAAGGGCGATACCGGTCTCATATTCCAAAGATCTTCTTGCTCAAATAGTAGATGGCTCTTCCACCCTATCTTCTCGATTCTTGTGCAAGCATGCAGCCCATCGTGGTCTCAAGCATCGACAGATACAAAATCAACTGCTTTCCGGTTCTCGCCGGTGATAAACGGTGGGTTCTCAGAGATATTCTTTAACTGCTCAAATGCAATTGACATCGGCCGTCCCATTGAACTTTTTTCCTTTCTTCAGAGGCCAAAAAGTGGTTCACAAGTCAAGGTTAGTTTTGAAATAAACCGCCTTATGAATTGCACTTTACCCGTAAAGCCTCGCACCTCCTTTTCACCTTGGTGGTGGCATTTCTAAGATGGCCTTGATCTTGGAAGGGTCGACCTCGATGCCCCTTTGTGTAATCGTAAACCCCAAAGATTTTTCCCACAGAACACCAAATGTACATTTCGAGGGTTTAGCCGCAACCTAATTCCCCGATCCTTTGGAAAACTTATGCAAGGCGTGTAGTGGCCTCTCTTTCTTTGGACTTGACAATCATGTCGCCCACATACACCTCAACCTCTTTGTGGATCATATCATGTAGTATTGTGGTCGCGTCTGCTGATAAGTAGCCCCAAAGATTCTTCAACCCAAAACGGCATTACCCTAGAATGATGTTCTCCTGGTGGTGAATGCGCTTTTCTATCTTCCGCGCCATCACTATCCGGTTGTATCCCGAGAAGCCATCCATGAATGAGAGCAATGCATGCCCGCCGTGAAGTCCACTAACTCATCAATGTGCAGGGAAAGTCGCCCTTCTGACTAGCTCTATTCAAATCCCTAAAGTCTACACACACCGAATCCTCGCCATCCTTCTTCTAAGATCGAACAATGTTGGCCAACCAAGTCGGATATTCAGATACCAAAGCAGAAGCTCAAGGCCAATTTGCTTGGTGACCTCTTCCTTAATCTTGAGAGCCCAATCCGGCGATCCTTCGAAGCTTCGCTTGATGTGCGGGCCTCGGGTCAAGGGGGATCCGATGTCAGATAATCTCAGATCGATTCCTGCATGTCTTCGTAGGACCACGCGAAAACATCTTTGAAATCTTTTAATAAAGCGACTAAGCGCTCCTCCGAAGACAACGTGGACCCGATCTCGACCACCAATGGTCCTCCTCAAGACTAATGTTCACGTAAATGATTTCATCCATTAATGGCTTAACAAATCTCTTGCTCTTGCTCAATTAGACGCTAAAACCGAGGAACTTCGCCCTCGCTGCTTTTGATCAAAATTTTGAAAGTCAATTAATGCAATAAATTAGGGCACGTAAAAGTACTCGTAAACCACAGATAGTCCATTCTCATTAAGTTCATCCAAATCGCCCGATTCATCTGCTACAACAGACTAAATGAAAAGGAAAAAGACGACCGACAGACTCGCATCCGGGTTAACATCCTCAGAGTACTGCACTCAGACTCGAAGCCGAACCCGATTCCGACTCACTAGACTCGGTGGAATCAGATTCCGCCACTACCCGAATCTTTAATCGCCGGATAAGAACCCTCCTCAGATCGCCAAGTGAGAGAGGGTGCGATTGATGCATCCAAGATAGTCACTGGTCGGCCGCACTGCTTTCATCCCCAATCATGGACACCACGGTTATCCCCAAGCACTCTTGGTCGACGGAGGATCGAGAGGAGACATGCCAGCTACCCCCATTCAAGTTCTCAGGCCCTCGTGCTCCACCGCCTTTATGCCGCCAACCTCGCTTGTTGGGTCTGGCTCGCCTGCGGGCAACGCTATCCCCGGATAATTGCAGTGTCAAGAAGATTTCAAACTGCACGCGCTTCCTCTCGCTGAACCATGGTTCGGGAAGCCGCAAATGGAAAGTCCTCCTCCCGGACGAAGCGTCTGCTCAGGTACCCCAGATGGGCCTGTGGATTAAGTCAAAGGCTTCCCACTGCTTTCGCCTCGCTCGCTGCCATTTCTTTCCTTTCTCGCCAATTTCTTGGTGGGTAGATAGCCCACCCAAAGGTATGCGGTTATGTGGCACTTCGCCAATGCGCAACTCCTTTCCCGCCGCTTTTCCCAATCCCATCCCGGAATATGTTGTAGCTTGTTCATGAGGTAGACGGCTTGAGCGCCGTATACACACCCTCATTCACAAACCATAATATTTCGCACCACCCTGCCTCACCAAAGTAAATCCCGATATGAACATGTCTTCCATGCCGTGTTCGATCTCCAGATCGCGAGATATCTCCGGAGGAGGATGGATTGATGGATTCCCAAAAACAATGGCTACTCCCCTTCCAAAGGGGGATTTCACCATTTGATGTAGTGTAGATGAGACAATTTCACCGATGCAAACTGTGGTCGCCCCAAAAGCATGTTAAAAGATGCAGGACCTCCAAGACATGAAAATCTACCTCGTGGTTGTCCAGCCCAATCTTGGTTTGATTTTTACCGTCCCGTGACATCCCTACTTGTATTGTCATAGGCTCGATCACTTGAGTAGTCGGTGAAGTCCGCAGTTTTAACCCAATTGCATACGCCTGCTCGCCGGGCAGACATTAATAGCGGACCCAGATCAACAAGTACCACCGAATCCATTTGTCCTTGCATTCTACAGAGATGTAGAGGGTCTATTATGATCCACGCCTCAGCGGCAGCCTTATCCGAAAAGGTCAACGCCGGGAACCTCCTCCCGAAAGACTAGCCCAACTAGTTGTTCTCGGCGTAGTTTCGATAGAGAGTTTGGCTTTGTCCATAGCGTAGAGGACACTGCCTCAGGCACCCTTGAAGCCATAAGCGCCCCTGATGGAGATGTCTCGCTTGTATTTTCTTTTAACTGCTTCAAGATGCCTCTTCTTCAACTTGCTTCTCTCTCTTTTTCCGCTCTTTATCTTTCCCCGATGCCTCAAGTTGATCAAGGTGTGGGGCTTGAAATACCGCCCACTTCTAGTCATATGGTCCACTTCTTCGAGGTACTGTGTGTCCCTGTTGGCCACCGCCCAATCTTCGCCTCAGGTGGGCGAGATACAAGTCGCCATCTTCCCACCACATTCCATTAGCATCTAGCAGCACTGCCCTGTTCCGCTTGTTTGCGCTCTCAAGATTTTTCTCCCACATGCTCACAAAGATGTTCAGCTTTTTGTGCTCACAAGATTCTCAACCTCCTCATGGTTCTTGCTTTTCTGATCCTCTCGTAATCCCATTTCTTTCTTGTTCCTCCAAAGGTCAATTGTTCGGTTTTCAAAATGTCTTGGTCCCGAGCGAATTCTTCGCATCGGCGCCTCCCGATTCAATCTCGACCTTCGCCCTTCCGCCACAAATGGTACAATATCCGTTGATCATCCAACCACCCGACGACTTCGCCGACTTCAGATTCGAACCAGCTTAATTGATGCGCCCCGATTCTTGGTCATTGAAAATCGAGGTTGGCGAAGTCCTCTTCCATCGTTGTCGATCATTCCCCTCACGATTCAAGTTTGTCCCCCTGATCATACACAACTCGCCTCTTCCCATGCCCCACACTTAGCTTAGATCGCTCATTGACAAGATATATCCACTGGATCATAAGCTCGCCACTAAATTCTCGATCGCTCCACCCTGCACTCAACAGCTTTACTCTCCTCGAAGCCCCGCCTCCATTTTCGGTGGTCACCACCTTTGGCTCAGGTTGGGTTGTGGAGGTGTCCATCATGCACAAGTGAGTGCTATCAGGAAGGATCACCTCCGGCTTGGGTAAGTGGGAGGGAGTAATGTAGATACTAGGGTCGTAAGACACGTCCCCAGTTTGGATGAGATTGATTCTTTTGGGTGGATCTTGGTTATGTGCTGGGAGTGGGTTGGTTGTAACATTGGGTCGCTCGGGAGGCAGAATGATGTTTTTGTCAATGAGATCTTGAACCTCATGACGCAGCCTGTAACATTGGTCGGTATCATGACCATGCTGCTGGTGGTATTTGCAATATTTGGCTAGGTTGTGGGAAGGGGGGAGTGGATTTGGAGGGGGCCTCGGTTCCAAGGGTTTCAGATGCCCTTTCTCGACTAGAACCCCGGGGACTTTGGTCAAAGGCATATGTAGTGGAGAGAAGGTCCGCTGACACCTGGATTGGTATCTTGGAGCTTGGTTATCGCCTCCCAGATGCATCGAAAAGGTGTGGCCAAGGGCCGTGGTTGGGGAGGGGGATTGGTGGTGACCATTCCGACCTCAAGTTCTTGCATTGGTAGAGCCACTCGCCCGCATTGTTGTTACGGTTGAATGTTCTTCTGGTCGCTTCCCGATCTTGGTCAATCAACCCTTGCTTCATAGCATCCTCAATTTGCATCCCCATATCATGTAAATCATGAAGTGGGGAAGGAACTACAATCATTTTCTTCATAAGTTTTGGTTGAGATTGCGACAATCATCCGTATTTGATCTTTATCGCTTGGCCTCAAGGTCATCATCGATGCCTTTGCTCTCCACCGAGTAACAAAATCGAGAAAGACTCTTCGTTCTCGCTTTGTTGTCTCGAGATCACGGTTGTAATCTCGATCCGAGTATTATATGAATATTGTGCAACAAAGGCTTCGGCCATCTCATCCCAATTCCTCTTGACATCATTATCCAACTTTGCATACCAGTTGGCGGCCACTCCTGACAAGGTTCGGCCAAAAAGCGAGAGCTTCAGAATCAAGTTAGGCCCATTGGCCTCAAGATATCCGAAACAAATGTAGATGAACCATGGGGTCCCTGCACTCCATCAAACGGTCGATCCGGGGCATCTTAAATCTGTCCGCAAAGTCACGGCCACGCCAAGATAGCCGCCCTCAATATCTCGATGGCCTTCACCCCTGTGATTTCTTGAAGAGCTTTTTCCAACTTGCTCAATTTCAGAGTCGTTCGTCCACCTCGAACTCAAATGGAGAATCCGGTGATTGGGTACCATATTTTTGGACAACAGGCAGAGCGGGGCGAGCCACTGCTGGAAGACCCGTGTCCTCTTGGGTGTTTAGGAAGTTTGGCAGAGCTGCTCGTGGATTTGGGAGGGTATTCGGTGTTCTGGGTATTCTGGGATTTGAGGAGCATTCGCCGCCAGATATCTCGCCAGTAATGGGGCCCCGTGGAGGAGGAACTCGACGCTAGTGTGAAGCAGATGCGGCGCTCATTGCTGTAATCTGTGATCAATTCAGATCATGGGCCATGACAATGCCGCTTGCTTAGAAAATTCACCGCGGATAGCATCATCTTGCATTTGCTTCATGCTTTCATTCATCCGGGCGATCATCGCCTCCATTGTTGATTCGTTGTTCCATCTCAATAACCGCAAGTGTATATCTATAGCGTAAACAGAATCTCAACCCGATCGTTCGACACTAGAGTAGATCATTGCTTGGTGATCCGTGTTTCGACACATCAGGCCTTCTGGCCTTCTTCTCGTGATCGGGGTAAAGAGTAGAACATCGATGTCCGCTAACTAGATCTCTGACGGTTGAGTCGGCGACCTCGGTCCAAAGTGCTTGGGGTATCGATCGTTCGAAGCAATCGTATACAAACCGCCCTAGCAAAAAGATAATAAAGCAAAAGGAAATAAATGACCGTAAAAACGGCAAAGATAACAAATTTTAAATTAAATACACACAACACACAATGCATACAACACACAGCTTGATAAGCTCAAATACACTGCCCTCAACCATCGATCATATCCTCAGACATCGTTTCAAAATCAATCGATATCCGCAGACAACCGATTCTCGATAATCGAATCGATGCCCGCAGTTCGATGCCCAAACTCAATCGATACATGCATTCCCTGTAGAGACGCACTCTAGCAAGCACATAGCGTATAAGTGAGAGCCAAACACCCCTATGTTGGGGTAGGGTTTCGCCCTATTTCGTCAGAACTAGGGTTTCACTACGCACGCAGCTGCTTCAAACAACCTATAAACGGGTAAGCAACCCGCCCTAGTTTGGAATGGTCACTATGGATCCGAATATGCACTAGGTCGAATGGTCAAAGAGGGTGCCCCAGAAACCGGGTTTGTGTTCCCATGTCGTCAGAGCCTCAGAGCCGATCAATTTTACGGACATGACTTGACAAGACAAGCCTCCCAGCAAATCGCTCGAATGGCATATGGCAAACACGGTCCTAGGCGCACCAATGCAAATGCAATGCAAAGAAACACACAAGCGTAGTCAAAATCAGATATCATGAGTTCGAGTCAAGTTCTCTAAACTCCCCAGCGGAGTCGCCAGAAATCAGAATAACGCCCATGGGACCTCGCCATACTCGACTCGATTTTGTCATGTTCCAAATCTTGAACCAAAGAGTCCAAATCGCAAATCGCTTTTGAAGAAAAACAGATTTTTTGAAAAGTAGTGCCAAACATGGACTGCTTTGCCAGATTACAGAGTCGCCACCTAAATATTTTTTTTTAAAATGGGAAATTTAGGAAACCCTGACTCGGTGCCAAAGGCCACGCGGTCCGCTATCACCAAAGTTGGCTCGGGAACTTGGGTACGATTGGGAAGGTCACATCGTGAGCACTTCGCCGCCGGCCAAAGACCGCCTCTACTAACCATGATATCTGCTTTTGAAAACTTTGTGAGTTCTTATTCCTAATATTAGCCTAGGTTACTATGTGATGCTCGCAAAGATACAAGTATAGATCGGCCGCTCAATTGGAACAAAACACTTCATGTTTGTTTGTTTGAAAATGGTTTGATGGTGCTACCCAAAGTAGGCTAAGACGCGGATTTGCCACCCTCGTGTGGGCTTAGAAAACATGATTTTGCCACTATCTAGTGGGCTTAAAACAAACATTTGATGAATTGTCCCAATTCGTATAACTCAACCTCCACCCACAGCATTCAAGGCAGTTATATCACATAAGCACATAGCCTCATGGTAAGCATGCTATCATGGCAACACTCACACGCATGCAAGGATGCTAAAACATAAAACTCACCTAGTACTCCAAGCCAAAACAGAAGCTGATTAGAAATCATGCATGATCCTAAGTATACTGTAATGTCTAATGCAACACATGCAAAGATGCAAACTATAGCAGTTCGGCTATTCTAAACATGGCATATGAGATGCAACAAATATCAAGTACTCAACTTGGAATTGAAATACAGATGCAGCTGTATGATGCGCCGAGTCTTGCGGCAAAACAGATGAATGATGCAAACATGGTGTCATGCTGTATGGTAATTGAAATATGCCCTATATCTAAACCATCGTAAGCAGGTAAATAAAAGGGAGAAAGAAATGGGGGTTGGAAGACATACATCACACTCACACACCCTTATTACAATTATGCCCTCGCGCAGAGGGTCCGAATAAATATACAGTCCCGAATAAAAGAATATTACAGATTTCTAATTAATTAACAAAATAATTACAAAAAGAGTAACACTGGCATGCAAGCCAGGGACTGCCTTGCTACTGCTTCGGATGATGAAATGATGCATGCCCGGATGCCTTTGCGCGGAAATCCACGACGGTGCCCCGATTAGCCTCTCGCTTGCATTTTTCTTGAAATGCGCCGAAGTTTCGAAGGTTGTCGATTCTTCATTTTGCCGCAACAGAGAGCGTGAAAGGGCATAGCAATGTATTTCACAAATATATGCATGCCTCGATCCTCGCGTTACCAATCACGATCTCGATGCATGATGGCCGAGGAATCGGATTGCACAACTCAATATAGGATGAATGTATATGAATGCTACAATAAAACCTAACTCCATCATGGGTAATCCGGAGTGTTGGTGACTTGGGAATTGAGACCTGCTCACACCGTGAGTACGAAACATGCCTGCTTCTCGCGTCTGCTAACTCTTATCCCGAACACGATGCAATATGCATGATATGCATGAAATGCAACTAACATATATCCTAGCATGCACAATGCTATGTAAATGAGATGTCTCAAAATGCGTGCCCACGGGCACGCAAACCGAGATGATAGCATAAAAACATGGAATGACATGAAAAATGATGTACAATGGGACTAAAATGAGATACCTCGAAATGCGTGCCCACAGGCACGCAAACCGAGGCGGTGACATACGGCATGAAATGGCATACGTAATGCAAATTGACTTACACTAACATGAGAGAGCCTCACCGCACTCACATAAGAGGTCAGAAGATGAAATGAGCTACCTCGAAAGCGTGCACGCAGCACGCAAACCGAGGCCATGATGTGAGATGCAAATCGGATAAAACCGGCGTTTCAAATGCGTGCCAAGCACGCAAACCGAGGCGATGATGAAATGGAAATCGGATAAAATCGGCAGCCAAATGCGTGCTCAGTGCACGCAAACCGAGGCGATGATGTGAGATGCAAATCGGATAAAACCGGCGTTTCGAAATGCGTGCACACGTGCACGCAAACCGAGGCAATGATGAAATAGAATGAAATGGCATACGGAATGCCACGATGGGCTTACGCCAACATGAGAGAGCCTCACCACTCACATAGGTCGCCGCCGGATAAACAGAGGTGCCAAAGTGCGTGCTCACGCACGCAAACCGAGGCGATGATATACAAGCATGAAAATGGTACGAAATGCAATGATGGGCTTATACCAACATGAGAGAGCCTCAACCTACTCACATAGGAAGCCAATGAATGAACGAGTGCTCAAGTGCGTGCCCACGGGCACGCAAACCGAGGCAATGCACTAAGGCATGAAATGACATGGAAAATGATATGCAAGCATGCAAACCAAATTTCAGCAGCTAAATGAAGGGGAAAACAGCCCTAAATGATACGAAATGACAATCAATGCATGAAATCATCCCAAATGTGATTTTACGATCCGAAATGGCCTACGGCTATGCTAAACATGCAAAATTGATACATGAAAGCAAAAACAGTAGCAAGGCAGCCCCAAAAATAGCATCTTCTCAGTACAAAACATGGCCAAATTGTGAGCATAGATATGGCAACAATGGCATGCAAAAAAATACGGGAAAAGAGGGGAATTACAAAGCAAGTGGTATTTACAATGCTCAAACCCAAAAAAACAGTTCTACAAAACTAAAGAGGGACCAAAAATATGTACATTTACAATAGATGACAGCCTCCAATTCAGTGTGTAGATATACTAAATATAGCATGCAAAATTTGGGCCAAAAGAGGGCTATAAAGAGAGGTATCATAAGCAATGACCAAACAACTTAAGACCTTTAATAAAACTTGAAGAATGGACCAAAACAAGACATTTTCTAAGCCTGATGAAGGCTGAAATCCGAAGCTAAGCAAGCCTAACAAAACATGCAATTTTACGGAAAAATGGAGGAATACAAAGGAAGTGCCAAAACCAATCATCAAATGGCCTAAAACCCTTAACAAAGCATGAACAATGGACGAAAATAAGGCAATTTCTAAGCCCGATGAAGGCTCAAAACAGTGACTAAATAGGCTCAAAGAGGTATGCAAAACATGGCCAAAGAGAGGTACAAAGGGAGGCCATTCATGGAAGCACCAAACAAGATTGGTCCCTTCTACAATGTTGTAGAGGGACACAAAATAAGCCCATAATCAGTTTATAGAATACTCCAAAAATAAATTCATATAGGCTAAAAGTAGCATGCAAGTTTACGGTAAAATGGAAGAATTTCAAAGGAAGTGCATGCTAGAGCCACCAAACATGGTTGAGCCCTTCTTCAATGTTGAATAGGGGCTCAAAATAAGCCCACTCACAGTATATAGTATGCTCAAAATCAGATCACTCAAAAGCCAAACAAAGCATGCAAATTAATGGCCAAAAGAGTGATATTGAAGGAAGTATATCATGGAGACACTAATGAGGTTGAGCCCTTCTACAAAGTTGTAGAGGGGCTCAAAATGAGCACAAAACCAGTAGGGGTCGGACCCCAAAACAAAAAGGAAATAGGGTAAAGAATTGATGCAAGAAAATGCTAGAAAAAAGGATTTAGTAGCTTACCCTTGAAGACAAGTCTTTTGCTTCCTCTTCCCTTGATGAAAGTTGCTTCTAAGCCTCTGAGGAACCCTTCTTTGCTGGAAATTGAATGGTGATGGTGGAGCTTAGGGTTGATGAAGGAATGGGCTAGGGACTTGAAGTTTTTTAGGATTTTTGGAGATGAAGATGGAGGCTATGGGAGATCAAGTGTTGAGAAGAAATTGTCCAACCCCAGCAAAGGAGGAGTTGGACCCTTTAAATAGGCAAGAAAATGGTGTAAAAGGGGAGGGAAAAGCACCCAAGCTTTCCCTCCCAAAATATCTCGGATGCCCGGATATTTTGAAAAATATCCTGACAAATTGAAAGGGCCGAAAGCGTAAAGTCGGCCAGTAAGCTTCGAGGTGGCTGCCACCACCCCAACCGGGTCGGCCACCACTCACCCGGCCGCCGGCCATGGCCCAAAAATGAAGGGAAAAATTTCGCCGACCACCATGTAATGGTGTCCTCCCATGTGTGTAGAATAAGGCCCCAAGGTCGGAACCTAGCTACTCTGAAGCAGGAGCAACAACATAGAGCTTGAAGGAGAGTCTCAAAACTAAAATGCACAATTACTGGTCGACCACCAACTCTTAGGGTCCACCCAGATGTGTGGAACAAGGTTCCAAGGTTGAATTTGGCAACATTGAAGTAGGAGTCACAACATAGAGCTTGAAGGAGAGGCTCAAAAGTGAAACTTTGAATTGTCAGCCGACCAAGAGTTCTTAGGGTCCTCCCATGTCCCCCGATCACAGATATGTAGCTTTGGTCGAAGAAAATATCCCTGTGGTGTTCAACATTGGCCCTATGAGCAAAACGGGCACGAAGAGCGAAACTGGTTATCTCGATAATTGCTGGCCTCCCACCCCCAAAGGATCTTCCCGGTGTTGAAACAGAGGTACCGCCAAATTTGAACAAAAACTAATGAGAAATGAACGCCGAGCCAAAACCGCAATTCCAGATCCCGAAAATGGGCCGCAGTGCCGAAATGGTGTTCAGAAAGAAGTGGGCATCTCACCCCAAAGGTGTCCCTGAATGACAAAACAGAGGTTCCCGCCAAAAATCGAGAAAACCGATGCAAAATGAATGCTCGGGGCCCAAATCACGCATTCGGTCCCGAAAACCTACAGAAGCACCGAAGTGGTGTTCGCCACGGCGGGCATCAGGGCCCCAGGTCCCTCAAAATGATAAAACAGAGGTGCATGCCAAAACCGGAGAAATCGGAGATGGTTCGGTCCCAACCGAGGCACACGCCTAACGGCCCGAAAACCGAACCGGGTTCGAATGGGCAAATGGCCACGGCCACGAAATGTAGCCCACGGCCACCGGAGATAGCCTACAGACCACTCTTCCTCAGAAAGAAAAACAGAGGTAACCGAGTCCTGTTCGCAAACCGAGACAAGGCATGTAAGAGAGTTCTAAGTCCGGAGGCAGGGCGCGCGGCCGCGACTCTGAGACTTCTGAACGAGCACAGTATGCAACATCACCGAGCGCTCAATCGGTGACGTCTGAGTCTTAAGGTCGGTCAAAAATGGGGTGTCTACAAAAACGAGAAGAAAAGTTTTATTTTTTTTATCCACTTTCAGAGCTCCGATAGCATGCAAAAAGAGGAAGAACGAAACGTGTAAGATGTGATACAAAAACTAGACCGTGAGTTGAATCCAAGACATAAAAATGAGATGAAACGGAGTTATGATGAAGGAGATAGAAGGGCTTGAAGTGGTGGTTGGTGGTGGTGGTTTATTGGTAGGAAAGGGTGGGTTTGCATCTTTATTTTGAAATTTGGGGCTAAAATGTAATTTTTTTAACGTTTTCTGTTTCAAATCTGACGGCAGGGGCCAAATTGATAGTAATTTAAATAGTATGGGGGTACGCGTGAAAATAATAGTCTGGAGGGTCATTGAAAATCGTGACAAAGTATAGGGGTAAAAATGAAATAATCTCGTTTAAAAAATTCATTTTGTAAATGTAAGTACTTATATAAAATTGAATATGTAAGCCTAGAATATTGTAGAGAGAGAAAATATTTTTTTTGGGCTAAGGTTTGAGTATTTGAGAGTAAATTGGGATAGAGAAATTTAAAAGATGGCATATAGTAATCCAAAAGACCTTAAAAAGGTTGTGTGAACCCTTTTCTAACAAGAAAAAACAAAAAAGAAAGCCAAACATCGATTTTAACAATTCACGATTCAACGATTCGGTTCACCGATTCACCTACAATTCATAGCTATTTGCGATTCACACAACCTGTTCGTATCGATTACTCATTGAATCAATTCGAATCGTACGATTCTAATAATAGAGGTTTTTTGTCTTTTCAGAAGCAAAAACAACAAAAAGTTTAAAAATACCCATCATTTTTATTTCATTTTCATTTTGGTAAAAAAAAAAAGAATAATCAAACATTCAAAAACAATTTTTTTGGTGTTTCCTAGAATGTGGGTTGCTTTCAGAAATTTTTTTTGAAAACAATTTCCCAAACAAGTTTCTATATTTTCTAGAAGGTAAAATAGACAACAGAAAAGGTTAACACAATCAAACATGTGACGATATTCTATTGCAGGAAAAGGTGGTGTTAAGGGTCCGAAATGACAACAAAAGATAATGCAACAAAACCACAAGAAGATATTAGGCGTACCAGGTAATCTTGCCATTGATGCAGTAACACGCCTAACTTACGCTGAGGAAAAATATTGGGTTGCTGAACTAATAAACATACACTTGATTATAGGAAGGAAGAGGAAACAAAAAGGAAATGTTAGATTATTGCCAAGTGAATCTAATTGTTACTTGAGGATTAGAGTTTGTGGTATTTTCATTTGGAAATTTAAATACACAAAACAATCTATTTGTTAGAAGATTTATTCTTTTATGATGTTGCATCAATTTCAGTAATGATCATCATTACTTAGAAGAAAACCTGTATAATTCCCAAAATTTTATTCCACTGCCATAATAAATTGCTTTACTATGATATCCAAGACAAAACAGGAAAACAAAAAAGAAAAGGTAGAGAGACAGTAGTGCGTATGAAAGAAATCTCAAATGACATTTGGGCTTTAATAAGCTGAATACAAATAATTGGATTCTTATTTCATACAAAAATATTGGCTATGTCTATCAATCTCTGTGATCTCATTCAAATAATAGATTGAACCTCTAATGAACACTGGCAATATGAAAATAGCCGTCACTTGAATACAGAAATGAAGCCTGTTAAGGGAATTACAGATTCAAACAGATATTTCTGCTACCCATCATTCTTATATCTATAAATTACAAATGGCAAATAATTGAAGGCAACAAAGTAGAAATAACCACAGGACCATTAAACCCGCTTGCTTAGGAAGAGAGTCAGACACCGCTTTTACAAGATCCTCGTGGTTGGTAAATCGAATAGAACATGAAAAAGTTCACATTACCATGATTATAAAATTAAAATAGCAAAAGAGAAACATTGATATTGATATCCATTTAAAAAGCATTTGGGTACTCAATGAAAATGAAACTGTTCCATCTCAACTTGCAATATTTAATCCCTTTTGTTTTCCATAACATTTAAAACAAGTACAACATGTTTTATGTACAAAATTATTCGGAACATTATAAGAAAATATCATCAATTTTATTTCTTTTGTTGATGGATCCATTTTCTTTGGTAATTATCGAACTTTAACAAATGAAATAGATCCATGTGGATGCTTGAAAACAAAATGAATTGACTTGATTGAATATTTTAGATTTCTTTGCAAATGGGACCATATTACCAATGCATTTGGTTCTCTAGATGCTATGGCAATGGAGAACTCCATGGTGTATTTGTTGGAAAAAATGGTTAATATAGGCATATTTTGGGCCGACTTTGAGCCCAAAATTGAGTGGGCCCCAAACGTCTTTTGGGGTGGGTCCGAAGAGGTGAAGTGTTCCTTGCCGCGTGACAAGTCACACAGTGAAGACGGAACGTTAAAACCATTTATGAGTGAATGGGAAGTTAATGTCGTTTTTGGATCTAACATTAATTTTTATTTAGATAAAATTCATTTGAATTTTTTCAATAAAAATTATTGTGGCAATTTAATTTAATTTAATTCTAAATTCAAATTTTGGGTTCTTAAGTGGTTTTCTAAAGTTTGTAATTGTGAGAATTTAATTTAATTCTAAATTCAAATTTTGGTTCCTAAGTGGTTTCTTAAAATTTGTACATCTTCCTTTATTTATTAAACTATTCAAATAGTTTAATATATATATATATTCAATTAGTTTAAATATATATATATATATATCCCAATAGTTCCTTTCACTATTCCACCTACGGTGCTATTTTCAAAGCAATTTGAAAATATGTTCCAAGATGCAAACGATCAGCAACGGTACTATTTTCAATCATTTTGAAAATTTGTTCTTAGCAAACGGACAAATCAAATGCACCTGTTCAATTTGATTGTACACCTTTTGCCTTTAGATTGATACCTGTTCGGGACTGTTTGATGCCTATAAATACCATCAATTCCAACAGTCTTGGTGATCATATTTTCTATCCAAAAAACAGTCTGAACATTGCCTTTTTGCTGTCCAGATTTTCTTTTGTGCATTTTTCTTCATTATAGTTTTAGAATAAATATTTAGAGAGTATAGATCACAGGTTTAGTTCACCGAACAAATTTGTTTGAAGTGCTTCTACAAATTTGTGAAGATCATTGTATCCTGGGAGATAGACGCCACTCAACCGTAAGCACTGTAGCGGGGCGAATCTGTCTTAAGGACAGAGTGTCACATACTCGACTTGGTCTTAATTTTAATTCGGTTCGATAAATAAATCCGGTATGTTATTTATTTATTTTGTTTGAATTTATTTCAAGTTTTTTATTTACACAGAAGATTGTTCCAACAATCTTAAGACAGATTCGAATTATTCTGTTTATAGAATTTTTCGTTTGTTTCCTTTTCTCTTTCTTCTTTTAAGAAAATTATTTTCTGTGGATTTACAAAATAATATTCTGGTTGGAAAAACAAATAGTGATTATATGCTATTTGACAGATAGTAGTAATATATTGTCTCTTTTCTTTGACAACTAGTAGTACGATACTGGTATCATTAACAATTCAGAATATATTTTTGTGTAATTTTGTCAGAAAATTAATTTTGGTTTTTAGAAATTATTTTCTGAGTTTTCATTAATTAAAATTCTGTTTCAGTATTTTAATTATTGAAGTGTTACAGAAATTAATTTTCTGTATGGAATTAATTTGGTTAAATAAAATTTTATTTTATTTCCAAATTAATTGAAAAAATAAAAGTTATTTTCTTATTTCTTTTATTTTTACAGAATTTAATTTTCTGTGTGGCATTAATTTGGTTAAATAAAATTTTATTTTATTTCCAAATTAATTGAAAAATAAAAGTTATATTCTTATTTCTTTTATTTTATAGAATTTAATTTCTTATGTGGAATTAATTTGGTTCAATAAAATTTTATTTTATTGCCAAATTAATTGAAAAATAAAAGTTATATTCTTATTTCTTTTATTTTACAGAATTTGATTTCCTATGTGAAATTAATTTGGTTGAATAAAATTTTATTTTATTTCCAAATTAATTTGAAAATAAAAGTTATATTCTTGTTTCTTTTATTTTTACAGAATTTAATTCTGTGAATTTGGTTTAATTTTTTGTGTAGTGTAAATTCTAATTATAATTTTGTTTTATATATTAGAATTGATGGCTACTGAAACTAATGCCCAAACAAGTACTACTGTGGTGGCTGCAATTGCACCAACCCCCTCTCTTGTGATGACAGTACCAATAAATCATGGAGAGAAGCCAGAGAAGTTCTCAGGAACTGACTTTAAAAGATGGCGACAGAAAATGTTGTTCTATCTTACAACTCTGAACCTGGCTCGTTTCCTCTGTGAAGATGTTCCTATCCTGAAAGAGGATGAAACCGAATAAGCAAGTGGTTGTCGGTTGATGCTTGGAAACATGCCGATTTCCTTTGCCGGAATTACGTCTTGAACGGACTTGACAACACATTATATAACGTCTACAGTCCAATCAAGACAGCAAAGGAACTTTGGGAATCGTTGGAGAAAAAGTACAAAATGGAAGATGCCGGCTCAAAAAAATTTGTGGTTGGTAGATTCCTGGATTTTGTAATGGTTGATTCAAAAACTGTGATCAACCAAGCTCAAGATTTCCAACTCATCTGCATGATATTCAAGTAGAAGGCATGTCTCTCAGTGAATCCTTCCAAGTTGCAGCCTTAATTGAAAAATTACCAAAAGACTGGAAGGAATTCAAGAACTACCTCAAACACAAGCGCAAAGAAATTTCTATGGACAAGTTAATTGTGCGTTTGAGGATTGAGGAGGACAACCGCAATTTTGAAAAGCGGGCTGGTAAGCATTCTATGGTGTTTAAAGCAAATGTGGTGGAACATGCTTCAAAAACCAAGAAACGAAAGTCTTCTGGAGAAAGTTCATCACAAGGCTCTAAAGGGGGGGATCATAAAAAGTACAAGTTTAATGGCAAATGTTACATCTGTGACAAAGAGGGACATCGGGCCAAAGATTGCCGTAGCAAAGGCAAAAGCAAAAGAAGAACAAGCAAGAAGCCTGCTCAAGCCCACATGACTGAAGTGGACAATATTTCCAATGGTATAGATGATATCAATCTTTCTGCAGTTGTTTCCGAGGCAAATCTTGTTGGAAATCCTAAAGAATGGTGGGTGGACACTGGTGCTACTCGCCATATTTGTGCCGACAAAAAGATGTTCACATCTTATTCTATAGTGGACAATGGTGAACAACTCTTTATGGGAAACTCCTCAACTTCCAAAGTTGAAGGACAAGGAAAGATTGTACTCAAGATGACATCTGGAAAGGAACTCACTCTTAACAATCTGCTGCATGTACCGGACATTTGCAAGGATTTAGTTTCCGAATCTTTGTTGAGTAAGAATAGGTTTAGGCTAGTTTTTGAAAGTGACAAGTTTGTACTTACCAAAAACGGGATGTATGTAGGAAAATATTACATGTCTGATGGCCTTTTCAAGTTAAATGTAATGACCGTTGTACCTTCAGTTATTAATAATAATACATCTTCTTCTTAGTTGCTTGAGTCTTCAAATTTATGGCATGGTAGATTAGGACATGTTAATTATGGATCTTTGCGTAGATTAATTAATATGGAATGTTTACTTAAATTTGACATTGATTCAAATCATAAATGTAAAATTTGTGTTGAGGCAAAATTATCTAAAACTCCTTTTCATTCAATTGAAAGAAGTACGGAACCACTTGAATTAATTCATAGTGACATTTGTGATTTTAAATCAATTCAAACTAGAGGTGGGAAAAAATATTTTATCACTTTTATAGATGACTATACTAGATATAGTTATGTTTATTTAATTCGAACCAAGGATGAAGCTTTGGAAACTTTCATTCAATATAAGAATGAAGTTGAAAATCAACTTGGTAAGAAAATCAAGAAACTTAGAAGTGATAGAGGTGGTGAATATGAATCACCTTTTGGTGAATTTTGTAAAGAACATGGAATAATTCATCAAACCACCGCTCCTTACTCACCTCAGCAAAATGGAATTGCTGAAAGGAAAAATAGGACTTTAAAAGAAATGATGAATGCCATGTTAATCAGTTCTGGATTACCTCAGAACTTGTGGGGGGAAGCAATACTTTCTGCTAATTATATTTTAAATAAAGTACCCCGAAAGAAAATAAATCAAACACCTTATGAATTGTGGCATGGAAGAGTACCATCCTACAAATACTTAAAAGTGTGGGGGTGTTTGGCTAAAGTGGCTATTCCTAGTCCTAAAAAGACTAAGATAGGTCCTAAGACCATTGATTGCATTTTCATTGGTTATTCCAAGAATAGTAGTGCATATCGGTTTTTGATTCATAAATCAGAACATTCCGAAATGCATGTAAATACTATTATTGAATCTCGGAATGCATCTTTCTTTGAACATGTATTTCCAAATAAGACTGGACAAGAGACTAGTAATAAGAAAAGATCTTTTGATGCTATTACTAGTAATGATCATGAACATGATCAAGAACAAGAGTTAGATCAAAATGAGGAAGAGGAACCTAGGCGTAGTAAACGTGCTAGAACCTCAAAATCGTTTGGTCCAGATTTTCTAACATATTTGTTAGAAAATGAGCCTTTAACTTTTAAAGAGGCTATGTCCAGTCCTGAAGCTCCTTTATGGAAAGAAGCTGTCAACAGTGAAGTTGAATCTATCTTGCAAAATCACACTTGGGAATTAGTGGAATTGCCACCAGGTTGTAAACCTCTTGGGTACAAGTGGATTTTCAAAAGAAAATTGAAAGCGGATGGATCAATTGACAAATACAAGGCAAGACTTGTGGTTAAAGGATTTAGATAAAAAGAAGGTCTTGATTACTTTGACACATACTCACCGGTTACTAGAATAACATCCATTAGAATGCTAATTGCCATTGAATCTCTATATAATCTAGAAATTCATCAAATGGATATGAAAACCGCTTTCTTAAATGGTGAGTTAAATGAAGAAATTTACATGGAATAACCAGAAGGTTTTTCTGTTCCAGGAAAAGAAAAGAAAGTATGTAAATTGGTTAAATCATTATATGGTTTAAAACAAGCACCAAAGCAATGGCATGAAAAATTTGACAAGGCAATGATGTCAAATGGATTTAAAATTAATGAGTGTGACAAATGTGTTTATATTAAAAACACAGACAAAGGTTATGTCATTGTATGTCTTTATGTAGATGACATGCTCCTTTTTGGTAGTAATAATGATATGATTAAAACTACCAAGAAAATGTTGAATAAACATTTTGATATGAAGGACATGGACATTGCTGATTGTAGACGCGCCCGTGGGCTTCACTCTACAGTTCGGACTCGATTTTGTGTCGGTTCTAAATCTGAACCAAAGAGTCCAAATCCGGCAAATCGTTTTGAAGAAAAACAGATTTTGAAATAGTGCCAAACATGGACTGCTTTGCCAGATTACAGAGTCGCCACCTAAATATTTTATTTTTGGGAAATTTAGGAAACCCTGACTCAGTGCCGAAGGCCACATGTCCGTCATCACCAAAGTGGTCTTGGCTCGGGAGCTTGGGTACGATCGGGGAAGGTCAGCTATGAGCACCCCCTTTCGCCCGGTCCGAAGACCGACCTCTACTAACCATGATATCCGTTTTTGAAAACTTTATGCATTCTTATCCCGGTTATTAGCCTAGAATTACTATGTTATGCGCGCAGCAAACAAGTATAGACTAGATCGCCTAATTTGGAAATAAACATTGCATATCCGTTTTGTCTCGAAAAACGTGTTAGGTTTAGCTACACGCAAGTAGGCTAAAATGCGGATTTCAATGAGTTGTTCCAACTCGCAATCCAACCTCCACCCACGAGCATTCAAACAGTTTATCATGTAAGCACTTAGTCTCATGGTAAGCATGCTATCATGGCAACATTCACATGCGATATGCTAAAGCATAAAAAGCTCACCTAGTACTCCAAGCCAAAAGCAAGCTTATTAGAAATCCATGCATGGACCTAAGCATCTTGAAATGTCTAATGCAACACATGCAAAGATGTAATCTAGGCAGCTCGGCTATCCTAGACATGGCATGTGAAATGCTACAACTAACACGTATTCAATTTGGAATTGAAAGTACGATGCGCTTTGTATGATGTCTGAGCCCGATGCATGTCAACAAATACATGGATGCACGCATGCATAGCATAAGGTATGCTAAAATAAATATGCCCTAATCTACCATTATAAGCAGGTAAATAAAAGGGAGAAAGAAATGGGGGTTGGAAGACATACATGCCACTCACCCACACTTATTACAATTGCACCTCACTGAGGGACCCAAAATAATATCTGATCCGAATAATAAACAAATTAATTATTACAAAATTCTACTTATCAAATTAAATCAAAAGTAAAAAGGAAGGGGGCCTCAGCCCCGCCTCGGGATGCGCGAATGATGCATGCTCGGTCCAACTTGTCCGGAAAGCCCATACCGCACCACTGCTGCCTCTGTTTCACTGTCCTGCCTCCCTGGAAAATTGCCAAAGTCCCAGGACACCTTCCAAATTCACTGTAGTACACCACCGGCTAGAGGAAATAACCACCGGCTGCTTGAGATGGCCACCGGCTGCTGGGGAACTTATCGGCACAAAAAGATTGCCGGTCGGCACTAAAGAGTGCCGGTCGGCACTAAATTCCTGCAGGAGATGTTTTGGACAAAGAAACAAAGAAACCAAAGAAGGCATAGCATAGAATTTTGGGACAAATGTTTGCACCAACCATACTCCTTATCATATTTGTGACTCAAGGGAGTATAGTCCTTGGTTCTCGGACCACCAATCGCGCATTTCGATGCGTGATGGCCTAAGAGCCAAGTTGTGCACTTTCAATGGGATGAAATGCAATGCAAATGATCCAATGAAGGGGGACTTAACCTCTATCACACTCACTTCAAGAGGCTAAGTATGCATGCTCATGCAAGGCAATCCTAAGCATGTGAAGCTAGGTATGCAACATGGTAATGTAAGTAAACATTATATGTTAGGCATGCAACCGAGACAAACAAACATGCAAGGCATGGAACAAGCATGCAAATATATCAAACATGCAAAGAGCAACATGTTGAGAACAATGTATAGCATGCAACATCATGCAAACGGGACCAAGTATGTGACAACATACAAAGTAAGCATGCTACAACACATGGAGGAATGGACTTAAACTAGATTAGGCAGCCCCAAACAAGCCTAAAACAGTGGCCAACATGCTCAAAAATGAAGGCTAGAATGCACACACACATGCATACAATTATGGTCCAACACTTAGGCACAAACATGGCAACTCTCAAGCATACTTAAAGAGACCAAATATAGACTATGAGCATGCATTGTAAAGCTCTGAAAATCATGCTAAACATGGTGCCAAACCAAGCAACAAAGTAGGCTAAGCATGCATACAAATGGTCCAAGCATTAAGGCAAGCCAATGAGGCTTTGAACCACACTTAGTACAACCACACATGGCAATACTTAAGCAATCAAAATCAGAGTTTTAACACATAAAACTAAGCCCAAAGGACCCCCTAGATGGCATCTAGATGGTCCAAATTCAAAGGTATGCATTAAGGCCAAAACATGGAGCATACAACACATGCTTTTAAAGCACTAAAGAGACAACTAAGGTGAGCATACAAGCACACCAAAGGGACTGAAATAGCATGCTAGATGGTTCCAAACCACTAAAATGATGCAAGCAACACATGCTATATACTCATGCACTTAAGGCTAGCAAGCCAAAATGCAAAGTGGCCATATAAGGCATGTCATGGATGGCCTAAACAACTAAAAACAGATCTTATACATGACAAAACAAGCACTTTTCAGTTTATGACCAACCACAAAAACAAAAGCAAGATAGGCCAACAAAGCATGCAAGATTACGGTAAATCACATGGATTTCAAATCAAGTAGCACATGGAGTATGCAAACAATGTTGAGCCCTTCAACAATGTTGAAGAAGGGCTCAAAATAAGCCTATTCTTAGCTTACATCATGCTCTGAAACAGATTATACATTAGTCAAAAATAGCATGCAAAATGGATGGCATACAAGAGGATATTGAGATAGGTGCTAGATGCAGCCACCAAACAGCAAGGGGTCCTCAATCAAACATGAAGAGGACCCCAAAATAAGACTATTTGAAGTTTGGGTCGGAGCCCAAAAGTGCTTGCAAGCAAGGCTAAGAGATGATGCAAGAAAATGCTAGTTTGAGGGAAATAGACACTTACCCTTGAAGACCAATGAACCAGCAGGTTTTGATCCAAGTTTAGGTGCTCTTAAGCTCTGCAAATGACCTCCAAGTCGCTGGAAATGGAAGTGGTGGTGTTGTGCTATGGGTTGGTGAAGGAATGGTCCAAAAACAAGGTTGTTTGGAGGTGGATTGAGAGAGATATGGAGAGAGGGGGTGGTATCTATATGTATATATCAGATATACATATATATCTGCTGGTTTTTTGTTCCAAACCTCTAACCCTAAGCAATGGAGAGGAAGAGCTCTTATATAGAGCAAGCAAATGACTTACAAGAGAAGCTTCAAAGGGTCAAGGGCTTGTCCAAGAAGCTAAGATACCGGTAAGGCTTCTTGAGGAAGCCAAGACAAAGGGTCAAGGCTTCCTCAAGCCATGAGCAAAGGGTGCAAAATAAGGGCCAAAAGGTGCAAAATGGTGCAAAATAAGCACATGGATGCACGTGGGTCTGGTTCAGGCATCCCGGCTGGCACCTGGTGTGCACTAAGCTTGGGGGTTCAAAGAGTTCAGGTCGGCCGAAGGTGTGATCATCGGCCAAAATAGAGTGCCGGTCGGCACTCTTTTCTGCCGGTCGGCTAAATAGAGTGCCGATGGATGATTCCTTGGTCAAAACATGGCCGGTGGGTATGCAAATCGAAGCCCCGGAAGTTAGCTTTCCAATGGCGCAAACCTTGCATCAAAATTCCTCCTGTGTAAAAAGTTATGCCCTTTTCCGTGAAGTCGCGCAGACTCGATCCAACCGGGATGATCCCCTGCTTCAACCCAACATATCTCCTCCACCCGGACTTGGCTCTAGGAGATTCTTGAGTGCAAAGTGAAGCCCCGGAAGTCTTCTTTCCAATGATGGTGGCCTCATAGCTTAACTCCAAGTATTGAATTGAATAAGCCCGATTTAGCGAGGGCTGCTCGATTCCCTTCTACCCGGATCTATGCCGAACTTCTCCCAAACCAGTTTTCTCCTCTCCTTTCCTCTTTTCTTCAACTCCAAACCCCTAGACAAAGTGTTTTGAAGGGTTTGCCTCTCTCCTTGTCGGCGAATTGAACTCAATGCCTGCACATCTCTCAACACCGAGCAAACCATCGAATGCCCAAGTCTTGAGGCGGTCAAAAATGGGGTGTCTCTGATTGCCCCTCTTTGACAGAACTCGAAAGTCATAACAATGACGGGAGTGAATGTCAAAGCCCAGAGACGACCCATTTTTGACAAGGCCGAAGACTTGGACAAACAATCAAAATACAAATGTATAAATGGTTGTGCCCGCAGGCTGCCTACGTATCCCTTTGCAAGGAATCAAACCAGCGTAGTTCAGGGGCAAGATGCATAGTGATGCACAATGCAAGTGCATAACTTATGATCATGCAAAGAGAGCTGTAATGAAGCAATTATGCAAAATAAATGCAACATTTTAAGCAAGTGAATACAGTTCTAACTACATTTCATGTAATAGATAATAGATGCGATGCAAAAGAGAGTAGAATTGATGCAAAAGGGTGACAAATTCCAACCACGCTGGATTCGTGAGCGGAGGTAAGCAATTCCAAACATGCTGCAATCATGTGAGGAAGGAACAAAGAGAGAAACAAAGGGACATATCCCAAGGTGTTTGGAATGGTATGAGCATTGGAACGATTCCAACGCTTTTAACCGGGGAGAAACGAGGACGATCCCGGATGTTAGGGACGATCCCGAGGTTAGGACGATCCCAAAGATTAGGACGATCCGGAGGTTAGGACGATCCCAAAGATTAGGACGATCCCGAGACTAGGACGATCCCGCAGATTAGGACGATCCCAAAGATTAGGACGATCCCAAAGGTTAGGACGATCCCGAGGTTAGGGACGATCCCAATGATTAGGAGATCCCAAAGATTAGGACGATCCCAAAGGTTAGGACGATCCCAGGTTAGGACGATCCCAATGATTAGGACGATCCCGATGTTAGGACGATCCCGCAGACTAGGACGATCCCGAGGTTAGGACGATCCCAAAGATTAGAAAAGAAGGAGAAACATATGGACGTATCCGGTGTTCCGCGAATGAGAAACGAGACGTATCCCGTGTTTCGAAAGGTATAAGAAACGAGGGACGATCCCGGTTTGAAAGAAGAGAGAAACGAGGGACGATCCCTGTTTCGCAAAGAGAGTGTGCACAACAATGCGATTGAAACGTGCATCACAATGCAAGTGAAGTGGGTGCATAACAATGCAATTTAGAGTAATCATAACAATGCTATGAAAGTGCAGACACATGTAAGTAAAGAACACGCAACATCGTGTACAATGTGTGTGATGGGAAAATTGAACACATGTAAGTAAAACGATGCACGCATGCAAGCAATGTGTAATGAAAATGAACTTGAACACATGTAAGTAAAGCGATGCACGTATGCACGCAATGTGTATAAAAAGGAACTTGAACACATGTAAGTAAAGCGATGCACGTATGCACGCAATGTGTATAAAAGGCAATTGAACACATGTAAGTAAAGCGATGCACGTATGCACGCAATGTGTATAAAAGGAACTTGAACACATGTAAGTAAAGCGATGCACGTATGCACGCAATGTGTATAAAAAGGAACTTGAACACATGTAAGTAAAGCGATGCACGTATGCACGCAATGTGTATGAAAGGAACTTGAACACATGTAAGTAAAGCGATGCACGTATGCACGCAATGTGTATAAAAAGGAATTGAACACATGTAAGTAAAGCGATGCACGTATGCACGCAATGTGTATGAAAGGAACTTGAACACATGTAAGTAAAGCGATGCACGTATGCACGCAATGTGTATGAAAAGGGATTGTAATGTGCATAACGATGCAGGTGTAACGGGTGCATAACAATGCAAGTGGAATGTGCGTGACAACGCATAGTTGAAACAAAATGCTGAATAAGGGAATACACGCCTTAACGAGACCAGATTAAAACGCGACCTCCGATTTACCTTCGGAGGGTTTGTAACACATTTAGCTCAAAAACAGGCACCCTGCTCATATTAGAGAGAGATAACATCTGTTCGCTTTAATCGCCATTCGACTTGAAGCGAAGCTTACACTTGGAATCGAGATACACTCATACTTCGAGTAGTGACAAGGCCTGAGGAGGTACATCCGGAGTACAATCACGGAATTCGCTGAAGGTGAAATACACTCAGGTGCTTCAATTTTCCTCTTTTCTTTTGCTTTGCAGTCTGGAACCCATATAGCTTCATATAGGTCCTGATTTCACTGTTCACACTTATCGGGGGTGGACCCTGCAGTTTTTGAAAGAACAAATTCCTTTTTTACACAAATGTGGAGAATGGCACAGTACTCTGAGCACACAACAAATCATTTTTGAAATTGAGAAAATGAGTTCTCGACCGGGTATTGAGCCTACAACTGAACACAGTGAAAAAGACTCAACAAACAAAAATAAAGGTAAACAACCTAAACACATCTATTGACACTTGAAACGACTCAAAACAAGAATCGAGACAAACAAAACACAACGAAAGACTCAAATCACAAGACAGGAGCCTGTTTCACCGGTATTATTCCCACCCTTTCTTATTTGTGATTCTCACATCACTTGGCACTCAATCTCTAGTTTTTCGAAAAAGCCCTTTTCTCACTTTTTTCTCTCGCACATCTCTATTCTTCAATCTCTCATTTTTATCCCTCCCGGTGGTTGATGGGTAGACAAGAAGTTGCGGGCTTTTGCCCCTAGCATTCGCTAGATTCTCTTTCTTCGCCACAACAGGAACTTCCCCCACAGAGGGTTATGCTAACCCGGGTGTGCAGCAAATCTGCAATTGACATTGGTTGACGATGCTCTGCTAGGGAGTTTGGACGTGGTTAGATCTGTCCAGATGAGGAAGTGGAACATCCTAATCCATTCCAGTTCGTGCTTCGCACTTGACTTAATACCTCGTTGCTTGGAGGATGAGAGAGCTTTCAGCCCTTTTGCTGTTGACTTCAGTTGTGCCCTTTTCTGGCAAATATGCTGGCGACGGGGAAAAGACAGGAAGCCTGACTCAACTGTGCCCCTAGTTCATCATTTTGACCATTTTTTTTATTTTGCTTTCTACTAAAACAATTTTGACCAACATGAGAGTTAGATTAACATGCTTATTCGATTTTTGATTTGAAATCATGCAAGTCAGGTTGTAAGCACTGAAAATTTTCCTTTTTGGGTCCAAGAAATGGTCCAGTTTTGGAAAAATGGAATGATTTTTGAGAGAATAGTCAACCTCAGTAAAAATTCTCAAAAACTGTTTTGCAAACGGCCAATGCTCAACAAGCAGGGAACCAACTCTTTGAGATGTACAACCTCGGACCCATAGCAATGGAAAATTGCCCCTTGTCTGAAGGACACTGCGTGGCGACGGAAAATTGCCCCTTGTTTGAATGATGCCGCAGCACATTGTAGTCAGTCCTCGGAGTGATGAACACAACCAGACTCTCAGATACAGAGAAGACAAAGATGGCCAGAACCATCGCATGGACACAATCGAATTTGAATTGTTTTAGCGCTGGACTTCAGAATGAAGTTGCCTACGTATCCCAAACATAGGAATCAAGCCTTACGTAGTTCCGGGGTTAAGGTACACTCGGGTATTTAACCTCTCATTTTTTTATGCTCTAACTTTTGCCAAGGCGCCTATTGCAGGTTTTCGACCTTGCGAGCTTTGTTTTTCTTTCTTTTCTTCTTTTTTTTTCTATTCTTTTCATTCATTTTTCTTCTTCTTTTTTTTTTGCATTTTTCTTTTAGGCTCTAACTTTTGCCAAGGCGCCCGATGCAGGTTTTCGACCTTGCGAGCTTCTTTTTCTTCTTTCTTCTTTTTTTTCTATATATTTTTTTCTTTTCTTTTTGCATTTTTTGTTTGCTCTAACTTTTGCCTGGGTCGCCCTTCCGGGTTTTCGGCCCAGCGAGCCTCTCAAAGGGTAAAAGTGTAACAAGTCCATGCCAAATGGTTTTTGAGATTGAAGCCCTCGGTATCCGGGAGAGTGGCTGTTGTATTGATTTCTTGAAGATCCACCTTCGCTCTTCTGCTTATTCGACATTTTTGCCCCTAGTTTGAGGGGCTTCGATCTAGCTTTCCAAGCTTCTCTTGAAAACATCCGAACTTCTTGATTTGACTTTCTTGCCTCTTGTTCGAGGGTTGCTTTGAATCGCCACAGCCTCACATTGTGGTTGACCGTTGAACATTCAATGCAAGTTCAAGGTTTGAAGGCAAGGACTCAAGTCTCGAGGTCGAGCGATCCTAAACTGCACAATCTCAAGAGCGATTCCACACAAGTCTTCGCAGGACCGCGCAAAACATTTTTTGAAAGTTTTTAAGAAAGCGACAAATCGCTCGCGCTGAAGACAGTGTAGAACCAATCTGGATCAAAGCTAGGATCCTTCCCAGTACTCACACTAACAAGCATGATTTCATTCATTAAGGGCTTAGCACGCCTCTCTTTCTCTCATTTGATCAAAGTTTTGCAAATCCCGAGGAATTCCTTCCTCTTCGTTTTCACCGCAGTGTTCAAAAAGTTTTGAAAAACTTAAGTCGTTACAATGACTTCAAGGCACAAGAGAGCAGGTAGGATGCACTGCCATTTCATTCAAATCCTGGCACAACTAGCACACAACAAAAGCAAATGCGAGAGCGTGAAAATCACTGATGTTTCATTCAAAATCTGTTGGCATTACTGGCTCCAAGGCAGAAACAGACTCAAAGAAAACGAAAAGACAAAACGCGAAACAAAATGGTGACGCCCGAGGTAACATCCCCGGAATCACCCGACTCCAACACAACAAGACTGACTCGATATGACAAGGCAGACTTAACAGGATTGACTCAATACAACGAGATGGACTCAACAGGGTTGACTCGATACAACGAGACAGACTCAACAGGGCTAACTTGATACAACAAGACGGACGCAATACCCAAGTCAGAAGGTAGGATAAACAGCATTCGCAAATGCTCAAAATAGTGCGTGCCATCCATCACATCCGGAGTAAACTGAGCACCGACAGCAAGTGGTTCATCCCCTGATCACATAACAACACAGGTGTAGAGTACCCGAGGGATATCAGACCCTTCTGGAGCTATGGTTCCAAGACTACTTAGCAAAAGAGAAAATAGACATCACCTCAGCCTGATTTCACTAAAACAGATACGAGCGAAGGAACGATCATTCTAATACCATCATCGTTCTCAAATGATCGCCTCAAATCAATCGATACTCGCAGATATAACTGATTCTCAAAATACTAATACTGGTGTCCGCAGTCGATACCTGCATCAGAACCGTATATGCATTCCCTGTAGAGATACACTCTAAAAGCACATAGCAAGTAAATGAGAGCCAATACACCCCTATGTTGGGGTAGGGTTTCGCCCTATTTCGTCAGAGCTAGGGTTTCACTACACACGCAATGTTTCAAACAACCTAATATCGGGTGAGCAACGTCCTAGTTTGGAATGGTCACTATGGATTTCGATATGCACTAGGTCGAATGGTCAAAAGGGTGCCCCAGAAAACCGGGTTTGTGTTCCCATATCGGCAGAGCCGCAACCGTCACCTTATGGACATGCCTTGACAAGACAAGCCTCCAAAGAAACCGCCAGAATAGCAGATGGCCAACACGGTGTCCTAGGTGCACCAATGCACATGCAATGCAAAGAAACACATAAGTGTAGTCAAAACAGGATATCACGAGTTCGAGTCAAGCTCTCTAAAATCCCAAGCAGAGTCGCCAGAAAAGAGACGCCGCCTGGGCTTCACTCTGATTCGGACTCGATTTTGTGTCGGTTCTAAATCTGAACCAAAGAGTCCAAATCCGGCAAATCGTTTTGAAGAAAAAACAGATTTTGAAATAGTGCCAAACATGGACTGCTTTGCCAGATTACAGAGTCGCCACCTAAATATTTTATTTTTGGGAAATTTAGGAAACCCTGACTCAGTGCCGAAGGCCACATGTCCGTCATCACCAAAGTGGTCTTGGCTCGGGAGCTTGGGTACGATCGGGGAAGGTCAGCTATGAGCACCCCCTTTCGCCCGGTCCGAAGACCGGCCTCTACTAACCATGATATCCGTTTTTGAAAACTTTATGCATTCTTATCCCGGTTATTAGCCTAGAATTACTATGTTATGCGCGCAGCAAACAAGTATAGACTAGATCGCCTAATTTGGAAATAAACATTGCATATCCGTTTTGTCTCGAAAAACGTGTTAGGTTTTGCTACTCGCAAGTAGGCTAAAATGCGGATTTCAATGAGTTGTTCCAACTCAGGCAATCCAACCTCCACCCACAGGCATTCAAACAGTTTATCATGTAAGCACTTAGCCGCATGGTAAGCATGCTATCATGGCAACATTCACACACATGCGATATGCTAAAGCATAAAAGCTCACCTAGTACTCCAAGCCAAAACAGAAGCTTATTAGAAATCCATGCATGGACCTAAGCATCTGAAATGTCTAATGCAACACATGCAAAGATGTAATCTAGGCAGGCTCGGCTATCCTAGACATGGCATGTGAAATGCTACAACTAACACGTATTCAATTTGGAATTGAAAGTACGATGCGGTTTGTATGATGTGCCGAGCCTGATGCATGTCAACAAATACATGGATGCACGCATGCATAGCATAAGGTATGCTAAAATAAATATGCCCTAATCTACCATTATAAGCAGGTAAATAAAAGGGAGAAAGAAATGGGGGTTGGAAGACATACATGCCACTCACCCACACTTATTACAATTGCACCCTCACTCGGAGGGACCCAAAATAATAATACAGTCCGAATAATAAACAAATTAATTATTACAAAATTCTACTTATCAAATTAAATCAAAAGTAAAAAGGAAGGGGGCCTCAGCCCCGCCTCGGGATGCGCGAATGATGCATGCTCGGTCCAACTTGTCCGGAAAGCCCATACCGCACCACTGCTGCCTCTGTTTCACTGTCCTGCCTCCCTGGAAAATTGCCAAAGTCCCAGGACACCTTCCTAATTCACTGTAGTACACCACCGCTAGAGGAAATAACCACACCGGCTTGAGATGGCCACCGGGTGCTGGGGAACTTATCGGCACAAAAATATTGCCGGTCGGCACTAAAGAGTGCCGGTCGGCACTAAATTCTCGCAGAGACAGTTTTGAAACAAAGAAACCAAAGAAGGTGCATGATAGAATTTGGGACAAATGTTTGCACCAACCATACTCCTTATCATATTTGTGACTCAAGGGAGTATAGTCCTTGGTTCTCGGACCACCAATCGCGCATTTCGATGCGTGATGGCCTAAGAGCCAAGTTGTGCACTTTCAATGGGATGAAATGCAATGCAAATGATCCAATGAAGGGGGACTTAACCTCTATCACACTCACTTCAAGAGGCTAAGTATGCATGCTCATGCAAGGCAATCCTAAGCATGTGAAGCTAGGTATGCAACATGGTAATGTAAGTAAACATTATATGTTAGGCATGCAACCGAGACAAACAAACATGCAAGGCATGGAACAAGCATGCAAATATATCAAACATGCAAAGAGCAACATGTTGAGAACAATGTATAGCATGCAACATCATGCAACGACCAAGTATGTGACAACATACAAAGTAAGCATGCTACAACACATGGAGGAATGGACTTAAACTAGATTAGGCAACCCCAAACAAGCCTAAAACAAGGCCAACATGCTCAAAAATGAAGGCTAGAATGCACACACACATGCATACAATTATGGTCCAACACTTAGGCACAAACATGGCAACTCTCAAGCATACTTAAAGAGACCAAATATAGACTATGAGCATGCATTGTAAAGCTCTGAAAATCATGCTAAACATGGTGCCAAACCAAGCAACAAAGTAGGCTAAGCATGCATACAAATGGTCCAAGCATTAAGGCAAGCCAATGAGGCTTTGAACCACACTTAGTACAACCACACATGGCAATACTTAAGCAATCAAAATCAGAGTTTTAACACATAAAACTAAGCCCAAAGGACCCCCTAGATGGCATCTTGATGGTCCAAATTCAAAGGTATGCATTAAGGCCAAAACATGGAGCATACAACACATGCTTTTAAAGCACTAAAGAGACAACTAAGGTGAGCATACAAGCACACCAAAGGGACTGAAATAGCATGCTAGATGGTTCCAAACCACTAAAATGATGCAAGCAACACATGCTATATACTCATGCACTTAAGGCTAGCAAGCCAAAATGCAAAGTGGCCATATAAGGCATGTCATGGATGGCCTAAACAACTAAAAACAGATCTTATACATGAAAAAACAAGCACTTTTCCGGTTTATGTCAAACCACAAAAACAAAAGCAAGATAGGCCAACAAAGCATGCAAGATTACGGTAAATCACATGGATTTCAAATCAAGTAGCACATGGAGTATGCAAACAATGTTGAGCCCTTCAACAATGTTGAAGAAGGGCTCAAAATAAGCCTATTCTTAGCTTACATCATGCTCTGAAACAGATTATACATTAGTCAAAAATAGCATGCAAAATGGATGGCATACAAGAGGATATTGAGATAGGTGCTAGATGCAGCCACCAAACAGCAAGGGGTCCTCAATCAAACATGAAGAGGACCCCAAAATAAGACTATTTGAAGTTTGGGTCGGAGCCCAAAAGTGCTTGCAAGCAAGGCTAAGAGATGATGCAAGAAAATGCTAGTTTGAGGGAAATAGACACTTACCCTTGAAGACCAATGAACCAAAGAGGTTTTGATCCAAGTTTAGGTGCTCTTAAGCTCGCAAATGACCTCCAAGTCATGGAAATGGAAGTGGTGGTGTTGTGCTATGGGTTGGTGAAGGAATGGTCCAAAAACAAGGTTGTTTGGAGGTGGATTGAGAGAGATATGGAGAGGGGTGGTATCTATATGTATATATCGATATACATATATATCTCAGTTTTTGTTCCAAACCTCTAACCCTAAGCAATGGAGAGGAAGAGCTCTTATATAGAGCAAGCAAATGACTTACAAGAGAAGCTTCAAAGGGTCAAGGGGCTTCTCCAAGAAGCCAAGACAGCTGGTAGGCTTTTTGAGGAAGCCAAGACAAAAGGGTCAAGGCTTCCTCAAGAAGCCATGAGCAAAGGGTGCAAAATAAGGGCCAAAAGGTGCAAAATGGTGCAAAATAAGCACATGGATGCACGTGGGTCTGGTTCTGTGCATCCCGGTGGCCAAATTGGTGTGCACTAAGCTTGGGGGGTTCAAAGAGTTCAGGTCGGCCAGAAGGTGTGATCATCGGCCAAAATAAAGTGCCGGTCGGCACTCTTTTCTGCCGGTCGGCTAAATAAAGTGCCGATGGATGATTCCTTGGTCAAAACATGGCCGGTGGGTATGCAAATCGAAGCCCCGGAAGTTAGCTTTCCAATGGCGCAAACCTTACATCAAAATTCCTCCTGTGAAAAAAGTTATGCCCTTTTCCGTGAAGTCGCGCAGACTCGATCCAACCGGGATGATCCCCTGCTTCAACCCAACATATCTCCTTCACCCGGACTTGGCTCTAGGAGATTCTTGAGTGCAAAGTGAAGCCCCGGAAGTCTTCTTTCCAATGATGGTGGCCTCATAGCTTAACTCCAAGTATTGAATTGAATAAGCCCGATTTAGCGAGGGCTGCTCGATTCCCTTCTACCCGGATCTATGCCGAACTTCTCCCAAACCAGTTTTCTCCTCTCCTTTCCTCTTTTCTTCAACTCCAAACCCCTAGACAAAGTGTTTTGAAGGGTTTGCCTCTCTCCTTGTCGAAGGAATTGAACCTGTGCCCTGCACATCTCTCAACACCGAGCAAACCATCAGTAATGCCCACCTATCTATTCATATCACTACCACGACCAGTTGCTGGCATTAGCCACTACCTGCCACTTTTCGGCAAATTTTTTAAAGTAAGTGGTCCAACAATGATATAGTGGTAGTGGAGTAGAAATGAATAAATAAATAATCCTTCAAAACAATAATTGTCCTTCTCACCAAATAATTTCATTAATCATATCATTTTCACTATAATGATCAATTATCTAACCTAATATCATATCCTATTATCACTCAAATAACCTTTTATATATTAAGTATATATTTTTAAACACATGTACCAGAAGTCACAAGCTGAAAATTTCCACCATTTGGTAGCTACTAAAAGAAAATAAACTTACAAAGCAACCATTGATTTATATATTACAAGTTTACAAAATTGTTACATGAATCAAGTAATTCAAACTCTCATAGGAAACCTTAAAATTATTACATGGATCAAGCAGCCATCAGTTCATTATATGAAACAATACAAAAAAGAACTACAATCCAAGCGAAGCCTCGCCATTACAACTAAAGCAAACTAACACCATAACAAAACCACAGAAATTAAAAGTAAGAAAAAACCCAAAGCCAAACACTAGAAGCTTTAGGGGACACAACAAAAGTACATCAAACAACATCTGCAAAACACAAGAAACTAGAATTTCTAAATGGTTTAACTCAAACTTGCATGAGCTCATCTCCCAGAATTTGACACTTATTCAAGGTTTGAAAGGTATCAGAAGCAACATCCTATGTTTTCAGCACCATCCTTTAATTCTGACTCTATGTCTTTAGCACCATCCTTTAATTCTGACTCTATGTCTCCTTTGTCATTCAATTGTTGAGATGCATTTTTCTCCAACATTTTTCTATTGCACCTGAGTGCTTAAGTAGAAGCCAGACATGAGTGAGAAACTGTCCACCATGCCTAAGCTCTTGAACATGGTGATTCACCTCGCAGCACCTCGCAGCATAGCACAACATTTCTACCCATATATTACTCATGATCTCCCGTTTGTCATACTTCTCCATTAAACTACTGGCAAGTTCTTTTCCATTAGACTGTGCTTCTTTAAAAAATTTATCCACATCAGGATAAGCTTGCTTAAAATTTTCACTGTTGTTACACATTACAACAAAACTAACTATTTACGACTTCAACTTTACGACATACATCAAATGCATGTCGTAATTAGTACATTCTATGACATTTTTTTTTTCAACCCGTTAATGGCTTTTCAATAACGACATACATACCATGTAAGCCGTTAATTCATATATTTATGGCATATAAAAGTATGCCGTAAAAAATATATGTTTTCACGACTTAAAAAATATGTCGTAAAATATTCGCACTTAAAACGACATACATTTCATGTTGTAAAATATTATAACTTTACATGGCATGCATTAACATGTCGTGAAAACTTCGGGAAAAAAAAAAACTCAATCCGAATTTTTTTTTATGGCATGCAAAAGCAAGTCGTAAAAAAATGCATATTTTCACGGCATACAAAAATATGCCATAAAATATTCGCACTTAAAGCGACATACATTTCATGTTGTAAAATATTATAACTTTACACGGCATGCATTAACATGTCGTGAAAACTTTTGCAAAAAAAAAAAAACTCAATCCGAATTTTTTTTATGACATGCAAAAGTATGCCATAAAAAATGCATATTTTCACGACATACAAAAATATGTTGTAAAATATTTGCACTTAAGATGACATACATTTCATGTCGTAAAATATTATAACTTTACACGGCAAGCATTTACATTTCGTGAAAACTTTTATTTAAAAAAAAATTCAATCGGTTTTTTTTTTTTTGATTTAAAAAAGCTAACAATTTCCAACCAAGCTTTTCACCTTAAATTTTCCTAATTGAGGACAACGTAAAAAATAATTTTTACATTATTTTATAATTTAGGGTCTTCTTTTAAGGGATAATTGCACCCAGTGGGATTTTGAGAAAAAAAAATTACATATTGTAGACAACCCATTTTTGACCGTCCTCAAGACTTGGTTGTGCTTGTAGGCACACCCAACGGATGGTTCGATTGCTCGCCCAGCATTCGACTGTCGCGGCGGGACGTCACTGGTTCGGGTTTCCCGAACCTTGTATCCTTTTTGTCTCATTTTTGGACCCTGACCTGGTCCTTTCAGGGTGGCCCCTGTGGTGCACTGCCGGCCATGGCATGGCACTGCCGGCCATGGCTTGGCCCCTGCCGGCTACTTGTGAACACCTGCCGGCCATCAGTGGTTTTTGGGAAGATCTTTTGTACCAGCTGGATTCCTCATATCTGCCCTCCATACACGTGTATGGAGGGATGAAGCTCTTGCCAAGCTTGTTCAAGAAGCTTTAGCTTTGCATTCCTCTATATAAGCAAGGGGCTCCTTCATTTCAGAGGGTTCTGAGTTTTTGAAGGGCAAAAAGCTTTCTCTCTCTCTATATTGCTTGTGGTTAGAGCTTGGAAGTTGGATTTCTTTGCATTTTTGCACTATACCTCATAGCACAAGACCTCCATCACTCATTCAAACACCTTGAGGCTGTCTCTCAGAGGTTGGAAGCTCAGATTCTTGGTCCAAAGGCTGTCAAAGATTGGTTCTACAAGGGTGAGTCCCATTTTCCCTCTTTTGTGCACTATTTTGATCTATATTCTAGCTCCTTGTGATTACATTTTTGGGCTCCGACCATAACTGGAAATAGTCATATTTTTACCTCCTTTTCATGTTTGATTAAGGGCCTTTCCCTGTTTGAGGCTTCCTTCTTACCCTTTGTGTTTAAACTCTCTTTTAGGCCTTTTTTTGCATAGTATTTTAGGCTTATTTGTGAGCTGTTTTAGGTTTGGTCATAAACTTTAAAGTGGCTTTTTTTGAGCCCCTCTTCAACATTGTTTCAGGGCTCTCCTCTGTTTGAGGACAGCAGCTACCACTTGTCTCTTTGTCCCTCTTTTGGCCTTTTTCTTGCATGATAGTTTAGCCTCACTTGTATTTATTTTCGTGGCTTGATGTAAACTGTAAAGTGCCTTTTTTTTTAGCCCCTCTTCAATATTGTTGAAGGGCTCCTTGCCATTTGAGGCTAGCTGTTGTCCCTTATCTCTTTTTCCCCTTTTAGGGCCATTTTTGCATGATAGATAAGCCATATTTGTGATCACTTTTGGGACTTGTTATAAACTTAGAAAAGGCATTTTTTGACATCATCTTCATGTTTTATTGAGGTTCAATTTTTGTTTGAGGTCATATGCTATCTTGTATGCTTAGTTGCCTCCCATTTTGAGCCTTACATCCTAGCCCTCATTGCATGCCTTATTTGACCTTCTAGCCACTGGAATCCAATAGATTTTCAGTGGCTTGGCCATTGTTTTGAGCTTCCAAATTAGAGGGGGGTGACCCCCCTCTCACCTTGGCTTGTTTGATGGCCATCTTGGGCTTTCAAAGTGACCCCATCTTGCATGCTTCCTAAGCACATTCTAGGGTCAATTTGTTGAGTTTTGGGACTACCATATTTGATTTTCAAAGTTTGTTTGAGGCTGCCACATGTCTATTTTGTATGTGCTTAAGAGTCCCTTTGTATGCCATCTAAAGGAGCTCATCATTTTTGCATACCATGGTTGCATATCAGTGGTTATTTGGGCCTATTTTCACATGTTTTGTCCATTGATTTTTGACGGTTTGGTGAAATTCCATGTGCATCATACACTTGCCATGTAAACTATGTTTGCTAGTCAAAATCGCATGCTACTTTAGTCCATCTTGCTAGCACTTTTGGCCTTGCTTTAAATTGGAAAAGTCCATGTTTTAGGACTGCCTTCACTCTGTCTTCATGCTTCATGTTCAAATAATGCATGCTTTGTATAGCTGTAAGTCATTCCATGTGCCTAGTTTTGAGTTTCGGGTCTCACCTCATGCATCGGGTGCCATGTTTTCATGATTCGGGGCTGTTTAGCATCATATTTCAGTGCTGAAATTTGCATGTTTGCATACCATGTTCCATGCCTTACCATGCTTTGGTAGAGTGGCATTCGTGCCTTAGGTTCGGTCCTCGGTTTGCGTGCACGCGTGCACGCATTTCGAGTGTCTCATTTTCATCTAATGGCCACTTATGTGAGTGTGGCTGAGGTCCACTCGTGTTGGTGTAAGTCCATTATGCATTGTGTATGCCATTTCATTTCATAGCATTGTGTATGCTAGGTTGTATGTTAGCGCATTGTGTATGCCATGTTACCTCGTGCATCGTGTATGCCATTTCATAGCATTGTGCATGTTAGGTTATATCTTAGTTGCATTCATGCATGTCATGCATCTTGCATTGTGTTTGGGATAGGAGTTAGCCCGAACACGGGAAACGAGGTACGTTTCGTACTCCGAGTGACGGAACGTGTCTCAATTCCTAGTCATCGACACTCTGGATTATCTCGGTCTTGTTCTGTTTATATGTGCATTCATTCCATATTGAGTCATGCAAATCGATTCCTCGGCCATCATGCATCGATATGCGTGATTGGTGGCACAAGGATCGAGGACTACACTCCCTGAAGAGTAGTCAAGCATACATATGTGAAAATACATTGCCATGCCCATTTCCTGCTCTCTGTTGCAGCAAATCAAGAATCAGCAGCCTTCTAGAGCTTTGCACAGCATTCCGGCATTAATTGCAAATAGAGGCTAATTAGGGCATTGTAGTGGATTTCCGCGCCAGGCAGCCCGAACATACATCATTCATCAGAGTTGAGGCAGTCCCTGGCTTGCATGCCAATTTATTGCTTTCCTAGTTAATTTGTTAATTAATTAGGATTTTGTATTTATTTAATTATTATTTGGGACTGTATATTATTTATTCGGACCCTCGGCGAGCACAATGTTGTAATAAGCGTGCATGCATGTGATGTATGTCTTCCAACCCCACGTCTTTCTCCCTTTTATTTACCAGTTTACGATGGTTAGATTAGGGCATGTTTCAATTAGCATACAGTATGATAGCATGTTTGCATTCATTCATCTGTTTTGCATGCACCGGGCTCGGCGCATCATACTAACTGCATTTGTATTTCAATTTCAAGTTGAATACTTGTTATCTGTAGCATTTCATATGCCATGTTTAGAATAGCCGAGCCTGCTATAGTTGCATTTTTGCATGTGTTGCATTAGGCATTTCTATATAGTTAGGATCACGCATGGATTTCTAATCAGCTTCTGTTGTGGCTTGAAGTACTCGGTGAGTTTTTACGCTTTAGCATCCTTGCATGCGTGTGAGTGACTGCCATGATAGCATGCTTACCATGAGGCTATATGCTTATGTGTTATAACTGCCTGAATGCCTGTGGGTGAAGGTTGGGTTATCTGAATTGGAGTAAAGCATTGACTGTGAGTTTTAAGCCCACTAGATAGTGGCAAAACCATGTTTTCCAAGCCCACCCGAAGGTGGCAAAATCTACATTTTAAGCCTACTTGCGAGTAGCAAACCATCTTTAAAAAACAAACATGAAATGTTTTGTTCCAATTCAGGCGATCCAGTCTATACTTGTATGTTGTGCGCATCACATAGTAAATCTAGGCTAATAACCGGAATAAGAACACACAATGTTTTCAAAACTAGATATCATGGTTAGTAGAGGCCGATCTTTGATCGGGCGAGAGGGGGTGCTCATAGCTGACCTTCCCCAATCGTACCCAAGTTCCGGAGCTGAGGCAACTTTGGTGATGACGGACACGTGGCCTTATGCAATGAGTTAGGGTTTCCTAAATTTTCCAAAAATAAAATATTTAGGTGGCGACTCTGTATCTGGCGAAGCAGTCCATGTATGACACTTCTTTCTAAAAAAATCTGTTTTTCTCAAAACGATTTGCCGGATTTGGACTCTTTGGTTCAGATTAAGAACCATGACATTTGAGTCCTGAACTGTAGTAACCCCAAAAAGAACAGAACGAGACTCACCCTCTCGGGGCGTTCGGGGACGTCTACAGTTTCTGGCGACTCTATTGGGGATTTAGAGAACTTGACTCGAACTCATGATATCTGGTTTTGACTACACTTGTGTGTTTCTTTGCATTGCATTTGCATTGGTGCGCCTAGGACACCGTGTTTGCCATCTGCTATTCCTGAACGGTTTGCTGGAGGCTTGTCTTGTCAAGGCATGACCATAAGGCTGACCGGTTGTGGGCTCTGCCAGTATGGGAACACAAACCCCGGTTTTACCGGGGCACCCTTTTGACCATTCGACCTAGTGCATATCGAAATCCGTAGTGACCATTCCAAACTAGGACAGGTTGCTTAACCGATATAGGTTGTTTGAAACCGTTGCGTGTGTAGTGAAACCCTAACTCTTGACAAACTAGGATAGGGAAACCCTACCCCAACATAGGGGTGTTTTGGCTCTCACTTATCTGTTATGTGCTTGTTAGAGTGCATCTCTACAAGGTGAATGCATGTATTAGTTTATGAGTTTGGGCATCAGGCCTGCGGGCATCAGTCAATATTTGAGAATCAATTATCTGCGGGTATCAGATTTGTCCTTTGGGGCAGTGATTTGGCGGAACAGTGATCAGTAGTAGAGTACAGTTGTTCGGCTACACCTGTGTTTGATCTATTTGAATGAAATCTTTGCTTGTTTTTTTCCTTTCAAGGGGGTTGATACAGAATAGTCAGTGTTCCCCTTTTGCTGAGGCAAGACAGATATCTAATCAGTCATCGTTCAGCATAGCGGACCAATCATGACACAGAATTCAGAAGAGATCATGGTTATGGCAGCCGCGTTAGATCAAAGAACCACTCTGCAAAGTGAGACCGATGTTGATGTACCGCATCCACCCAGGTCGCCTGCAGCGTACCCGGTCTGGATCCCCCAGTTGTACCAGGCTCGCGAGCCCACCACATTTGAGTTGATGGGGATGATAGGTGACCTCTAGAGGTCCGTGGCAGATCTCGCTTACGGAATGTCAACTTTGCCACTAGCCGCACCATATGCTGAAAGTTTTGTACCACAGGAACCCCCGCTATTGGGACGGATTGTGATCGAGCTTAGCCAACCGAAGATGGCCTCCAACAATGACGTATCATCACCAACCCAAACCCTTGATCTGGCTGAGGCCAGAGGTAAGAACAAAATGAAGGCAGACACCGATCCCATTGAACGACTACTGTGGGCAGTCGAGGCTTTGAAAGCCGGGGGGATGAGTAAACAACAGGTGCTCGCGGTCACAACCAAGATCGTGAATGATGTTTTCCCCACTCCAGCTACAGGCAGTTCAAGCGAGCGGCAGGATAGGCCCCGTCATGCCAGAACAGTTCATCCCACTCCCAACTCCGCACCTACAAAAGATCAAAAATCCACGACCACACCTGCCAACCCTTTTGCTAGTATGTTTAGCGAGAATCCACAGGCTTCAAAGTATCTGCCTCAGGGGCGCAGAGTCTTTCATCCCCTCTACATGCCTTTGTCTAGGGCACTTCTAATTTTGGCTAAAAAGGGGCATCTTACACCCCTTGAGCCGCGGCCTCTCCCGAATCCTCTTCCAGCTAAACACGATGCTACTTTGTACTGCGCGTACCACCAGCAAACCGGTCACAGCACCGACAGTTGTTTTCGCCTTCGTCATGAAGTGCAAGATTTGATTGACGATAAGGTCATTCTCCCGCCTACCTCGGCCAAGTCAGTCACTACAGAGTTCTTGGATTTTGAGGATACTGCGAGTATGTGATCGGGGAGTGATCCACCTATGGGCGACCCGCGGCGTATTTTGGATGTGGCGTCTGGCACGCATTTTTGAGCATCTGTGATTGCTAGTTTTTGTAAATTCTGGCTTGGGTATCGAGTCGGTCTTTTGTTCTGTTTTGAGTCTGTCTCATTGTCTTGAGTCAGTCCTTTTTGCTTAAGGGTCTGTCTTGTTGTAGCGAGTCAGTCCCTTTTGTATAGAATGTCGGGTGATTCCGGGGTTGTTGCCTCGAATACCGTTTTGTAATTACTCCTTTTGCTTTCTTTTGAGTCTGTCTCTGCTGTGGAGCCAGTTGCAACCAGGAAATTTGAATGAAACAGCTGCAGCTATCATGTTTCCGTGCTTATTGCTATTTTGGGGAAGTTGTGCCAGAGGATTGGAATGAAACGGCAGCGCATTCCACCTATACTTTTGTGCTCTGAGATTCTTGCATTGACCTAAGTTTTTCAAAACTTTTTCTAACACTGCGGTGAAAACGAAGAGGAAGGAATTCCTCGGGTTTTGCAAAAATTTGATCAATTGAGAGAAAGAGAGGCGTGCTAAGCCCTTAATGAAAGAAATCATGCTTGTTAGCGTGAGTATTGAGAAGGACCCTGGCTTGATCCAGATTGGTTCTACACTGTCTTCAGCGCGAGCGATTTGTCGCTTTCTTAAAAACTTTCAAAAAACAAAATGCTTTGCGCAGTCCTGCGAAGACCTGTGTGGAATCGCTCTTGAGATTGTGCAGCTTAGGATCGCTCTCAGCCGCGAGACTCGACCCCTCACTTTCAAACCACGAACTTGAATTCGGAATGTTCAACGGTCAACCACCATGTAAGGCCTGTATGGCCAGATTTGAAGGAGCCCTCGAACAAGAGGCACCAAAGTCAGATCAAGAAGATCAGATATCAGGGCAAAAATGTCAGATATGCTCGAAGAGCCGAAGATGGATCCTTCTGCAAATCAATGCAACAGCCACTCTCCTAGATACAGATGGCTTCAAAACCCTAAAACCATTTGGCATGGACTTGTTACAATTTTACCCTTTGAGAGGCTCGCTGGGCCGAAAACCCAGAAGGGCGACCCAGGCAAAAGTCAGAGCAAGAAAAAGAAGAAAAAGATCAACAAAAAAAAAAAAAAGAAGAAAATCAAAAATGCGAAGAACAAAAAAGAGAAAAAAATGCAAAGAAAAGATAAAAAGAAATGAAAAGAATTGAAAACAAAAACAAAAACAAAGCTCGCAAGGTCGAAAACCTGCATCGGGCTCCTTGGCAAAAGTTAGAGCCTAAACAAAAGGTGAGGGTTAATACACGAGTGTACCTAACCCGAAACTACGTAAGGCTTGATTCCTATGTTTGGGATACATAGGCAACTTCATTCTGAAGTCCAGCCACAAACACTTCCAAATCAAGTGTGTCCATGTATTGGTTTTGAGCATCTTTGCCTTCTCTGAAGCTAAGGATTTGGTTGTGTTCGTCGCTCTAAGGACTGACTACAATGCGCTACGGTGCCATTCAAACAAGGGGCAATTTTCCGTTGCCATTCAACGCACCACGGTATCATTCAAACAAAGGGCAACTTTCCATTGCCATGCAGCTCTTTTCAAGCAAGGGGCAGTTTTCCTTCAAATCCGAGGTTGCGCATCTCGAGGGTAGGTTCCGTGCTGGTTTAGCATTGGCCGTTTGCAAAAATAGTTTTTGAGAATTTTTACTGAGGTTGACTATTTTCTCGAAAATTATTCTATCTTTTCCAAAACTGGACCCTTTTCATGGACCCAAAAGAGGAAAATTTTCAGTGCTCACAACCTAACTTGCATGATTTTCAAAATCAAAAAATTGAATAAGCATGTTAATCTAACTCTCATTTTGGTTAAAATTGTTTTAGTAGAAAGCAAAAATAAAAATGGTCAAAATGATGAACTAGGGGCACAATTCAGTCAGGCTTCTTGTCTTTTCCCCGTTATCAGCATGCTCGCCAAGAAGGGCACTCTACCTGCCAGGAAAGGGCACCACTGAAGCTAACAAAAAAGGGCTGAAAGCTCTCATATCCTCCAAGCAACGAGGTATCAAGCCAAGTGCGAAGCATGAACTGGAATGAATCAAGATATTCCACTCCCTCATCTAGACACATTTGATTATGTCCAAACTCCCCAGCAGAACATCGTCAACCGATGTCAGCTGCAAATTTGCTACACCCAGTTGTAGCACAACCCCTCTGCGGGAAAGTTCACTGTTGTGGGCAGAAGAAAAAGAATCTAGTAGAATGCTAGGGGCAAGAGCCCGTAACTTCCTGTTTATCCATCAACCACCCTGGGGAGGGATGAAAAATGAGAGATTGAAGAATAGAGAGATGTGCGCTGAGAGAAAAGTGAGAAAAGGGCTTTTTCAGAAAAAAACAGAGCTTGAGGGCTGAGTGATGTGAGAATCACAAATGAGAAAGGGTGGGAAATAATACCCAGAGAAACAGGCTCCCTGTGCACGTCCGAGTGCTGTGTCTTTTTGTTTTATTTTGATTCTTGTTTTGAGTCGTTTCGAGTGTTACTTGATGTGTTTAGGTTGTTTACCTTTTGTTTTCCGTTGTTGAGTCGTAGTGCACTGTGTTCAGTCGTAGGCTCAATACTCAGTCAAGAACTCATCTTCCAATTTCGAAAATAAAATCGTTTTCTGCTCCGAGTACTGTGCCATTCTCTACATTTGTGCAAAACAGGATCTGTTCTTTCATAAAACCGCAGGTTCAACCAGTCATCTTGAACAACGATAAAACCAGGACCTATCTGAAGCTATATAGGTTCCAGACTGCAAAGCAAAAGAAAAGAGGGAAAATGTTTGGTATCTGAGTTTGTTTCAACTTCAGTAAGTTCCGAGACTACATTCCGTGTGTACCTCTTCAGGTCTTGCCAATGCTCCGAAGTATGAGTGTGCCTCTATTCCCAAACTCAAGCTTGTTTCAATGACAGAATGGCAATCGAAGTGCTCCCTCAGAAAACCAGCCCCTACCAGATGCATCTTGGCTGTATTTGCAATGAGTTCCTAGGAGACCAACTGCGACGGTGGAAACTAGAGTTCGGACGGCTATTGCCTAGAACGCAAAGGTTCGGGATTTCCGAGACTAAAGTCTGGTTTAAATACCCAGGGGTCTATCCTCGGCTTGAAATCTGTATGGCAGCCCCATAGATTGAGATAGCATGTGAATGCGCCTCGATCCTGGATACTGAATCAACCTAGTCTGTCACCCCGTTGGAGAATAGGGAAAGTTGTGAACATGGCCAGGAAGGAAAGGTAGTAACTGCAGTTTGGAAGTACAATCAAGAAAGTGCAAGAAGAACCCACTCTTTACAGCTCAAAATGTTTCTGTGGAATTTTCAACTCATGTCTTCGATGTGTAGCTCATCGTCAGTCAGCATGCACGAGGTGTATCCTTTTTGGAATGTATCGTGACCCCTCCAAGAGGTAAATCGGAGGTTGCGTTTGGAATTTGGTCTCCTTAAGGCTTGAATTCCCTTATTCGGTATTTTTGTTTCAAACGGGCGTTGTCACACGCGTTCCACTGGCATTGTTATGCTCATTCGTTGCATTGTTATGCACATCTATCTAGCATTGTTATGCTCATTCGTTGCATTGTTATGCACATCTATCTAGCATTGTTATGCTCATTACTTGCATTGTTATGCACATCTATCTAGCATTGTTATGCTCATTACTTGCATTGTTATGCACATCTATCTAGCATTGTTATGCTCATTACTTGCATTGTTATGCACATCTATCTAGCATTGTTATGTTCATTCGTTGCATGGTTATGCACATCTGTCTAGCATTGTTATGCTCATTACTTGCATTATCATGCATCCTCCTTATCACGCATCGTCATGCGCACCTTACATGCATTGTCATGCATTTGCTCTACCATGCAATTGTCTTGCATTTTCTTGTCACACATCGCTATACACTTCTTTATCATAAGTTGTCCTAATGTCAATTCCTGCTGTACACATTGCTTGCGTTACTGCATGCTTTACTTACATGTGTATATGTATTTCTAGGTGGTTACACATTGTGCACGTTTCGGCGTGTACTTTACTGACATGTGTTCATACCTTTGTTTGCTTTACACATTGCGTGCGTTTCTGCGTGTGTGCTTTACTTACATGTGTTCATGCATCTCACAAGAGGTTACACATTGCATGCGTTAACCCGCATGCTTTACTGACATGTGTTCATTCCTGCTATACACATTGCTTGCGTTACTGCACGCTTTACTTACATGTGTTCAAGTTCTTTCGTTACACATTGCACGTGTTGACCACTTGCTTTACTTACATGTGTATTTTCAAGTTCTTTCTATACACATTGCACGTGTTGACCACTTGCTTTACTTACATGTGTATTTTCAAGTTTTTTCTATACACATTGCTCGTGTTGACCACTTGCTTTACTTACATGTGTATTTTCAAGTTCTTTCGTTACACATTGCTCGTGTTGACCACTTGCTTTACTTACATGTGTTCAAGTTCTTTCGTTACACATTGCACGTGTTGACCACTTGCTTTACTTACATGTGTATTTTCAAGTTCTTTCTATACACATTGCACGTGTTGACCACTTGCTTTACTTACATGTGTATTCTCAAGTTCTTTCTATACACATTGCACGTGTTGACCACTTGCTTTACTTACATGTGTATTCTCAAGTTCTTTCTATACACATTGCACGTGTTGACCACTTGCTTTACTTACATGTGTATTTTCAAGTTCTTTCTATACACATTGCTCGTGTTGACCACTTGCTTTACTTACATGTGTATTTTCAAGTTTCGTTACACATTGCACGCGTTGGCCGCATGCTTTACTTACATGTGTACGTTCAATTTCTTTCTATACACATTGCCGGCGTGACCGCTTGCTTTACTTACATGTGTTCAAATTCAACTCCTATTTCACACATTGCATGCGTTGTCGCGCACGCTTTACTTACATGTGTTAATGCATCTTCACTTTGTATGCGTTGTCACGCACTCTTCAAATGCATTGTTATGCATCTTCCTAACGATATTGTACCTGTTAAGTTGGTTTCTTTTTTCAGGCACGATATTGTATGTACGGTTCATTTAAAGCTGGCATGGCTAGACTAGCTGCGCAGGTATTGTATCCTTCGTGTGAAACGGGGTAAGAATTGCATAATTCTTTTACATCCTTTCTGCATTGTAATGAAGTTGGATTCGTGTTCATCTGCTTAAAACTGTCGCATGTTTGCTTCATTACAGCATCCGTGGCATGATTGTTAATCATGCCCTTGCATCTTGTATACCATTTGCATTTTGCCCCAGCCTTCAGGTGCATCCCTGCATGCTTTTGCTAATTGTTTGTCCAAATCTTCGGCCTTGTCAAAAATGGGTCGTCTCTGGGCTTTGACATTCACTCCCGTCATTGTTATGACTTCTGAGTTCTGTCAAAGAGGGGCAACTGTAGACACCCCATTTTTTACCATCTTCAAGACTTGGTTGTGCTTGTAGGTACACCCAACGGCTGGTTCGATTGCTCGCCCAGCATTCGACTGTCGCAGCGGGACGTCACTAGTTTGGGTTTCCCAAACCTTGTATCCTTTTTGTCTCATTTTTGGACCCACGACTGGTCCTTCGAGGTGGCCTGTGGTGCCTTGCTTCGGCCATGGCTTAGCCCCTGCCGGCTACTTGTGAACACCTTGCCGCCATCGGTGGCAATCAGGCCATTCTTGATGGCGGCACCGCCTATTTCGGTGGTTTCGGGAAGATCTTTTGTACCAGCTGGATTCCTCATATCTGCCCTCCATACGTGTATGGAGGGATGGCTCTTTCCAAGCTTGTTAAAGAAGCTTTAGCTTTGCATTCCTCTGTATAAGCAAGGAGCTCCTTCATTTTAGAGGGTTCTGAGTTTTTGAAGGGCAAAAAGCTTTCTCTCTCTCTATATTGCTTGTGGTTAGAGCTTGGAAGTTGGATTTCTTTGCATTTTTGCACTATACCTCATAGCACAAAACCTCCATCACTCATTCAAACACCTTGAGGCTATCTCTCAGAGGTTGGAAGCTCAGATTCTTGGTCCAAAGGCTGTCAAAGATTGGTTCTACAAGGGTGAGTCCCATTTTCCCTCTTTTGTGCACTATTTTGATCTATATTCTAGCTCCTTATGCTTACATTTTTGGGCTCCGATCCTTACTGGAAATAGTCATATTTTTACCTCCTTTTCATGTTTGATTAAGGGCCTTTCCCTGTTTGAGGCTTCCTTCTTACCCTTTGTGTTTAAACCCTCCTTTTAGGCCTATTTTTGCATACTATTTTAGGCTTATTTGTGAGCTGTTTTGGGTTTGTTCATAAACTGTAAAGTGACTTGTTTTAAGCCCCTATTCAACATTGTTGAAGGGCTCTTCCCTGTTTGAGGCCAGAAGCTACCACTTGCCTCTTTGTCCCTCTTTTGGCCCATTTCTTGCATGCTAGTTTAGCCTCACTTGTATTTCTTTTCATGGCTTGATGTAAACTGTAAAGTGCCTTTTTTTAGCCCCTCTTCAATATTGTTGAAGGGCTCCTTGCCATTTGAGGCCAGATTCTGCCTTATCTCTTTTTCCCCTTTTAGGGCCATTTTTGCATGATAGATAAGCCATATTTTTGATCACTTTTGGGACTTGTTTTAAAGTGAGAAAAGGCTTTTTTTGACATCATGTTCATGTTTTATTAAGGTTCTATTTTATTAAGGTTCCATTTTTTTTTGAGGTCATATGCTATCTTGTATGCTTGGTTGCCTCCCATTTTGAGCCTTATATCCTAGCTCTTGTTGCATGCCTTATTTGACCTTCTAGCCACTGAAATCCAGTGGATTTTCAGTGGCTTGGCTGTTGTTTTGAGCGTCCAAATTAGAGGGGGGTGCCCCCCTCTCACCTTGCCTTGTTTGATGGCCATCTTGGCCTTTCAATGCGACCCCATCTTGCATGCTTCCTAGGCACATTCTAGGGTCAATTTGTTGAGTTTTGGGACTACCATATTTGATTTTCAAAGTTGGTTTGAGGCTGCCACATGTCTATTTTGTATGTGCTTAAGAGTCCCTTTGTATGGCCATCTAAAGGAGCTCATCATTTTTGCATACCATGGTTGCATATCAGTGATTATTTGGGCCTGTTTTTACATGTTTTATTCACTAATTTTTGACGGTTTGGTGAAATTCTATGTCCATCATACACTTGCCATGTAAACCATGTTTGCTAGTCAAAATCGCATGCTACTTTAGTCTATCTTGGTAGCACTTTTTGGCCTTGCTTTAAACTGGAAAATTCCATGTTTTAGGACTTCCTTGACTCTTTCTTCATGCTTCATGTTCAAATAATGCATGCTTTGTATAGCTGTAAGTCATTCCATGTGCCTAGTTTTGAGTTTCGGGTCTCACCTCATGCATCGGGTGCCATGTTTTCATGATTCGGGGCTGTTTAGCATCATATTTCAGTGCTGAAATTTGCATGTTTGCATACCATGTTCCATGCCTTACCATGCTTTGGTAGAGTGGCATTCGTGCCTTAGGTTCGGTCCTCGGTTTGCGTGCACGCGTGCACGCATTTCGAGTATCTCATTTTCATGTAACGGCCACTTATGTGAGTATGGCTGAGGTCCACTCGTGTTGGTGTAAGTCCATTATGCATTGTGTATGCCATTTCATTTTATAGCATTGTGTATGCTAAGTTGTATGTTAGCGCATTGTGTATGCCATGTTACCTCGTGCATCGTGTATGCCATCTCATAGCATTGTGCATGTTAGGTTATATCTTAGTTGCATTCATGCATTTCATGCATCTTGCATTGTGTTTGGGATAGGAGTTAGCCCGAACACGGGAAGCGAAGGCGTTTTGTACTCAAGTGACTTGAGCGTGTCTCAATTCGATCACCGACACTCCGAATTATCGATGATGGATTTTAGGTATTGTTATATTTATATGTGCATTCATTCCATATCGAGTCATGCAAATCGATTCCTCGGCCATCATGCATCGATATGCGTGATTGGTGGCACGAGGATCGAGGACTACACTCCCTGAAGAGTAGTCAAGCATACATACGTGAAAATATATTGACATGCCCATTTCCTGCTCTCTGTTGCAACAAATCAAGAATCAGCAGGCTTCTAGAGCTTTGCACGCATTCCAAGAACAATTGCAAATAGAGGCTAATTAGGGCATCGCAATGGATTCTGCGTAAGCAACCCAAACATGCATCATTCATCATCCGGAGCAGAGCTGAGGCGGTCCATAGCTTGCATGCTAATTTACTTGCTTTCCTAGTTAATTTGTTAATTAATTAGGGTTTTGTAATATTTAATTATTATTCGGCCTATATATTATTTATTCGGTCCCTCCGGGCGAGGGCACAATTGTAATAAGCGTACGTGCGTGTGATGTATGTCTTCCAACCCCACGTCTTTCTCCCTTTTATTTACCAGCTTACGATGGTTAGATTAGGGCATGTTTCAATTAGCATACAGTATGATAGCATGTTTGCATTCATTCATCTGTTTTGCATGCACCGGGCTCGGCGCATCATACTAACTGCATTTGTATTTCAATTTCAAGTTGAATACTTGTTATCTGTAGCATTTCATATGCCATGTTTAGAATAGCCGAGCCTGCTATAGTTGCATTTTTGCATGTGTTGCATTAGGCATTTCTGTATAGTTAGGATCACGCATGGATTTCTAATTAGCTTCTGTTTTGGCTTGGAGTACTCGGTGAGTTTTTACGCTTTAGCATCCTTGCATGCGTGTGAGTGACTGCCATGATAGCATGCTTACCATGAGGTTATATGCTTATGTGTTATAACTGCCTGAATGCCTGTGGGTGAAGGTTGGGTTATCTGAATTGGAGTAATGCATTGACTGTGAGTTTTAAGCCCACTAGATAGTGGCAAAACCATGTTTTCTAAGCCCACCTGAGAATGGCAAAATCTGCATTTTAAGCCTACTTGCGAGTAGCAAACCATCTTTCAAAAACAAACATGAAATGTTTTGTTTCAATTCAAGCGATCCAGTCTATACTTGTATGCTGTGCACATCACATGGTAAATCTAGGCTAATAACCGGAATAAGAACACACAATGTTTTCAAAACTTGATATCATGGTTAGTAGAGGCCGATCTTTGATCGGGCGAGAGGGGGTGCTCATAGCTAACCTTCCCCAATCGTACCCAAGTTCCCGAGCCGAGGCAACTTTGGTGATGACGGACACGTGGCCTTAAGCAACGAGTCAGGGTTTCCTAAATTTCCCAAAAATAAAATATTTAGGTGGCGACTCTGTATCCGGCGAAGCAGTCCATGTTTGGCACTTCTTTCTAAAAAAATCTGTTTTTCTCAAAACGATTTGCCGGATTTGGACTCTTTGGTTCAGATTAAGAACCGTGACATTTGAGTCCTGAACTATAGTAACCCCAAAAAGAACAGAACGGGACTCACCCTCCCGGGGGGTTCGGGGACGTCTACACATATTCATGAAAAAGTTTATAATTTTAATGATTAATATTTATATGGCTTCTCACTAATTTATAATTTTTTAAAAAATTACCTTGATTTGATATTTTCCTTTCTTTTAATAATTTATTTATTTATTACTTTTTAGATGTGCCTAATCTGAGTATAACTAAAAAGTAAAATATTTATAATATATAATATATATGAAAGGTATTAAATTTTATATTTTTTTTGAATTCAGTGATTTTTTTAAAAAAATGAAAAAAAAAATATTTTTTTAGGTATATGTAAATTATTTGAATTTAAAAAGTAAAAAACAAATTATTTAAAATATTTAAAAACTTACAATAATTAAATCAAAAAATTCAAAAACATTTTTGGCAAGGGCTATTTTAGCCTATTTTAGGTTAAAATCTACAAAAAGACAAAATATCCTAAAATAGCTAATAAGACAAAATATCACATCAAACTCATAATCATTTCACTTTTTCTCTCACAAACATCACATCCAAGTAAAAAAAATCCAACAATCTTTCCAAATACAAAAATTTTAACCTATTAAAATAGCCAAAAACTAAAATAACCTACTAAAATAGCTAACTCTCCAAACAAGGCCCCCTCTCACCCCTCTCCTAGACTCTCTCTTATTCTATCTATACATGTTTTGCCCCAAACCCTCTCTCTCTCTCTCTCTCTGCGTGCGTGTAACAACCCTCGTTACTGTTTACCGATTAATCACTAATCATTGATTGACCACCGGTTACTGCTATACTAAGACTAATCATGATGGATAACTGAAGTAATTGAAATACTAACTAACCGACTGAAATCTGAAACTAATCGATTGATTGTATCTGTTTAAATGTATTTCTATCTGTTTGACTGCTTTATTGATCTGTTCATGTCTTACGTTTAAATTGCAAATTGAAGGCCTTATCGGTGGCCGAATCTAAAATTGATTGATGTTCTGTGTTAATTAGATTTTTTGTGATTTTATGGCATATTTATCTGAAATGTGATTTAGTATGATTAAATCAGATTAAAATAAAGAATTATAAGAGTTAGGCTTATTTACCAAATTGCCATTGTGAGTGGGCCACTATCTATGCACATTTGAGCCTCTTGCATTCATTCATACACATTTCATCAGCCTATTTTCTTGAGAGCAACCGACCAAGAGAGAGAGAAAGTGAGAGTTGAGTTCAACTTGTTGATTTGCTTGGAAATTGGAAGAAATTGTAGGAGACTTGCCTTCTTGAGCCTCTAGACTTGTATTTGAGGACCTAGGTAAGGAATTCAACCTCTCATTGTTGCCTTTAAGTTGATTCTTGCATGATTCATGTCAAATTGTAGAGCTAAGGTATGATCTAGTTCTAAAATGTTGAATTGAAGCTTAATTGTTGCATGCATGTGTTTTTCCTTGCTTTGTGAGGCTTGATTTCATGGAAATCTTACATGCATGTTCATGTTTGTATTATAGACCATGATTTCATCTTGTTTTGAAAAGAATTGGCTCATTAGAGCAAGAGTTTGAAGCTTTGAATTGGTTAAATTCATGCATGCTTGCATGTTCTTCATGTTCATGAAAATTGGTTTGAAATTGAGTTTGAATTAAACACCCTTGGGCTTTGATTTCTCAAATTGAGCTTTGAACCATGTTGTTCTATTTGTTTACAAATGTTTTCCAGAAAATAGGCCCAAGAGGATTGAATTTGGAGCATCAAAAACTTGGTTTTTGGCTTGGAGGTGCAATCTGGATTTTCCAGATTTTGCACTCCTACTCGGCGGGAAAGTGGCTTCGGCGAGAATTCGAGCATCCAAGATTTTGCACTGCTTTTTTCTGATCCGCTCGAGGTAATTGGCGCTCGAGCGGGACCATGTGTCTTACGCTCGAGCGGCTATCGAACGCCCAATTGAGCGTGATTTTTGAGCATCTAGCACTTTTGCCATGTTTTGCAGTACGCTCAAGCGTGTAAAGTGACGCTCGAGCGGAAACCTTTTTCTGCATGTCCGCTTGAGCGGGACCTCTGTTTTTTTTCTGAAATTCTGAAAATGCTTTTAAAGTGCATCTTTGCATCCTCATTCCATCCTAGGCATTCTTAGGCCTAGTTTAAAGCATCTTAATGAGGATATAGATGTAGAACACACCGAGACAATTAGGGATCAAGTTGTTATCTTTCCCAACTGTGTAGCTTAGTGTGTGTTCAATCTGTAAACTGTGTAGGGTTGGCGACTGGAGACGCGCTCTAGCTTATTGTAGCCCAGAACTCTGTGAGTAACAACTGTGTAAAGATATATTCAAAAATGATTATCTTCTGAACAATTGAACTGCATCGTTTTCAACGCCATCGTTAATCGAATGAATGTATGTCCTATATTCTCAATCAGACAGGCATCCTTAGCAACTCTCATTCTTGTTGTTACTATTATAGAGATTTCTGGGTTCCTTGTTGGAACCACTCATCTTGATTGATGGCCATCATTGGTATTCGATCTTTTAAGACCTCTCATCTTTGTTATGCTAATGGATGTACCACATATGACTGTTTACTGTACTGAACAACTGATATACTGATTGAAATGAACTGTTTTCATTACTGTAAGGACATTCATTCTAAACCCCTTTACGCTTTATGTTATTCACTAGGCTTTAGCTCACTGCTCATATATATATGTAGGTGTACAGGCACCAGACCGGAGCTAGGAGCGTGGGGTAGACTTCCCTTTTTGTCAAGCCAACTACTGTGCCTCACTGCGAGGTTCCGAGCCTGCCAAGCTATGGCTTAGGGGTGTTTTTATTTCCCCTGTCTGTTTCTGTGTCTGCTTTGTATAACTGTATAGACTATTACTGTACTGTTTAACAGGGATTTGATCCCTGTTCTGAATGACTGTAAATATTGTGCATACTGTTCTGTACTGTGTATATATCTATGTATGTATGAAAAATCTTTTTGCATACAGACTGTCACAGCTCATTGGACATTGTTTATTTACTGTATTGGCTTCCGCCATGCCCCTGTACTCTGTTATACTGTCTTACTGTTAAGCAGGCCTTCGGTAATCTCGGATTACTGGTCGGTTACGGTGCTAAACCCATAGGGACAGATTTGGGTCGTGACAGTGCGAGCTCTCGAGCTCTCGAGCTCTCTTCGTTCTAGGCTGTTTAAGGTATGTTCTTCGAGCATTGCCTTGATCGATCGCGCAACTTCGTATGCCCTCACAATGTATGTTATTCACTTTTTCTCCCAATCGATCAATTGTCCTCTGTCTCTCGATCATTTTTTCTCAAAAGCTTCAAATTCATCATTTTATTTGAAGTTAGGGTTTGGTGAGAGCCATGAAAATGTAGACTACGAAGCCAAATGCATTCTCAATCAATTGATCTCAAACCCTAATTGATCTCTACACACTCTTCTGTATTGAACGATTTGACCTCTTTGTAATCTCCTCTCTGATCACGAACTTGAACCAGTTGAAGCAATTCATTGATGATTGCAAGTCCAATCCCTCAATCCTCTCCGATCCTTCTCTCTCCTTCTTCCAAGACTACCTTGAAAGGTATGATACAATTCATTTTTATGTATTTATATACTTTCCTGTTGAATTTGATTTTCTTATATATTTTTATATGATTTTTTGGTGGTTTAGTGGAGTGAATTGATTTTGAACTAGGTTATGTATTTCTATAAGTTTTTTTGGTGGTTTAGTGCTTGCGTTTTCCTCTGGTTTGATGATAACTGTAAAATAAAAAAATAAAAAAACTGAAAGCATTTATATTCACAAAATAGTTTTAATCTTTCAGAGAATTGATATTATATTGTCAGTTGTAACCTTATTTTTTCAGTAATAAAATCTGAGATATATCATAAAAGTCTACTATTTTTATATCAAAAGATCAATTGATAAGAGCAACTGATTATTGAGAGAGATACAATACAATACAACACACTTTTCCATAAACATCTTCTAGTTTGAAAAAGCCAGTACATGTTAAATATGCTTTTGATAGTTTGAAACCATTTTTTAGTGTTATTAATGTTTATCAATTTTGAAAAAATTAATAAATATGTATGTATTATTCTATTATGAAAACTGTCTCTAGCTTTAGATAAGTTGCTGTTACAACTTAGAACAATCTTCTCTGATACACTCGGAGGAGTTATATGTTTAATATTAAGGATCAAAATTTCATTTTGATATATATGTTGTTCCAATTGGCATGGAAATAGAAACATTTCAAAAAAAAAAAAAAAATAGAAGCGAAGCAACAAAAAGAAATAAAAAAACGTTAGAAATGTTTGGTTAACAATTGGTCCATGTATCAATTTACACCCCCAGAAAACAAATCCAAACAAATAATAAAACCCCTTTGAACCAATAAGACAATTAATTAGTGCTACCAATCATAATAAATAACTCTTTCAAAATCATTAGTGAGTGAGGTGAGGCGTGGTGTGGTGTTCAATGGATATTGGAGGAATAGCAACCTATTCTGTTTGATGAAGAATCAAACTGTAGTATAATGGCTCTCCATCTGTCTATTTTACAAAGACAACTGAAAAGCATATCATGTTTTTTTTTTTTTTTTTGTTAGTTTAGTACTTATCATATTCCATAATTTGATGTGGGTTCACTCAAATTGTTTTAGTGTTTTTATTAAATATTACAGAATCCCAAAATGCTTCTCCTCCAGCAACAGCACCTGATTCTCAAGGTGACAATGGTGGTGGATCATCCAATTATGAGGATCTTCGTGGTTACGCTCTTTGGGGTACATGTTTTTTTAACTTTAATCTCCTTTGATACTAGTATAAATTTTTTCAATATTTATTAAAATTATTATCATGCAAACAAATCCATTGCTTGCTTGACCCAAGTCTTAAAGTGCAAGTGCATAGCCAAATTCATCATGTTACTGAGGTTTTCTTTTTTTATTTTGAAGCCATATGTTATGGCATTGCGTCACCCATAGCACTCAGAACCTTTGATGCTTTGACATCATCTCGGCACACAGGTGGACATGAAATTGCTCAGCAAAAGAAAGAGAAAGAGAAAACTAGTTGTGGTAATAGCAACCCACCACCCTCAATTTGTCATACTGTTTTTCCATCGGTCACTCTGATCAACCCCACCATTACTACTTTTCCTGACTCTAAAAAGGAAGAAACTGCAGCAGCCTCTACTTCACCAAATTCACAAAAAGATTTGGTGAATGTATAGAGGTCTGTCTCTTCCTCAGTTTTGTCTTGCTAGTGTGAGTGACTGATTTCTCAGTTTTGTCTTGCTAGGGGTCTATTCAACAGTTTATGCACTATGTCATGAATAGAGGACTTACAATTGGTCTTGTGGAAATAAAATGTCAAATGGCTTGGAGTTCTAGTTAAGTGAGAAAATACTTGTTAGGGTTCCCCTTTTGAAATGCCTATGCTGCAGTCTGTAGCATATAGAGAGCAGAGGCCTACTAAACTATTTATAGTAGCGTGGCATGTTTCGTATGATGTATCTGTGGCATGGCAGCCTCTGTACAATCTGTAAGGCACAAGTGAGCTGTACTAAATGCTCCTGGTATTGTAGTTCTAGATTGCATTTATTTTTATTTTCAGATGCTCATGTGATGCTTTGTTATTGCAGAGTGATTAAGGTAATGGAGGGCCCACTGACATACTACAGAATATGCAATTGTCAATGATCATGTTTACCAAAATTGTTTTTGTATCATCTTCTGGATCTAAATGTTCTGTATTTTCTGTATGATTTCACATTGAACCTACAGATGTGTAACATGATATAAATCATGGAGTACCATACACTATCATATTATAGCAACATTTGATGTAATATTCATTTGAAATATCAGTTACGCTCTTCAATCTTCTCAATCTCTCTCTCTCTCAGATCTCTACCTCTCTATTTTTCCATTCATTTTAACTCGAATCGCCTCTTTGATGGTTCAAAATGATTCGTGTCTCTCTCTCTATATAACAATACACAATCCATCTCTTTTAAGTATTTTTTTTTCCTGATTACTGTTCTGTTTGCTTTCGAATTTCCATAGTTCTCTTTCTCTCTCTCTATTGCTTGTATGACGTATAACAGTGTGCTGTACGATTTGCAGGATCTGCTACTATTCTTTGCCTTCATCCTGACTCAATCCATCACCTTTTGAGGTATGTGTATATATATATGTTGTTGAAGCTATTGATTTTCTATTCGTTTATGGAGTTTTTTTGTTTTTTGGTGATATCTTTTATTCTGGAATAGGATAGCTGGATTGGGAGTGGGAGTCTTCCTTCTTCTAGCTCTTAGAATCAGTGTGCCAAAGGTTGATTCTTGGGATGTAGTTTTGGTTGTAAAACAAAAGCCAATTTTTTTTTTTTTTCTTAAGAATCTTATGCATCTATCTGCTTTTCTTTTCTTCTGTACTCTTTTTGTTTCCCATTCAAATTTTTTGGAACAATGCATGTTTTCTTTGAAGGATGCAACTTTTATTTTACTTGGTCTTGTGATCTATAAGTTTTTGAATCATGTAAAATACCAATGATATATTCTTTGATTTGTTCCTGTTCTTTTATTTATGCAGGTTGTGTTTCCCCTTCCCTTCCTCCTCCCCCCCCCCCCCCAAAAAAAAAGAAATTAGTAGGTGGAGTTGTATATTTAAAATCATATTTTGGAAATTAGTGAATCATATGATTCAGATACTTTTCTTAGTTTGTACATTTGTGAGGTTATTATTAGCTTGATATGATAGAAGTTGAGGATGGAAGCTAGTATGCAGGTTGTTTGGTGTGGATGTTAGTTTTTTTCCTTAATTCATAGTTGCTACTTCTACTTGATTTGTTCACAAGTTGCCACACTTTATAAACTATTGCCATTGTTTGGAGGTACATACAGCTAGGCAAGGTTATGTTCTTGTGTGTGTATATATATATATTAAAAATAACTTTTTACGACATGCAAAATTATGCCGTGAAAAGTGTAATGATTTATAGCATGCAAGAAAATGTTGTAAAATATTATACATGGCATACAAAGTATGTCATAAATATGTTAAAAATAACTTTTTACGGTATGTAAAATTATATCGTGAAAAATGTAATGATTTATGGCATGCAAAAAAATGTCATGAAAGATTATATATGACATACAAAGTGTCTGTTTGGTGCAGCTTAAAAGCTGCTTATTTCAGCTTTCAGCTTAATTTAAGCTATTTTGATGTGTTTGGTTTAACTTATAGCTTATAGTTTATAGCTTTTTGGAAGTCAGAAATCAGCTTATTCTTTAAGTGGAGTAGGAGATGCTTAATTTATAAGTCAGAAATCAGCTTATGTTCATAGTTATAAGCTATAAGCTGTTTAAGCATAAGTTATAAACACTTTCCCACAGCTCTACCAAATAATAACTTTCTGCAGCATGCAAAATAATGCCATGAAAAATATAATGATTTATGGCATGTAAAAAATGTCATAAAAAATTATATACGACATACAAAGTATGTCATTAATGTTTAATTTATTACTTTTTACAACTTTACCTGCATGCCGTAAATGATACTCAACTTTTCACGGCATGTAATATAACGGTAGTTGTGTACATGCCGTGAAAGAGTTTTTACGGCATGCATTGCAAGCCGTGAAAATTTAATTTTGTTGTAGTGACAGAAAGGTAGAGTAGGAAAAAAAAACAAAAGATGCATCATGCAATATGACAAAATTTTGGTTGTTTCCACTTTGTTTGTGACCGACTTTGAACTTTTTGGTTCCACTACATATTTTTCAAGGCAAATGTCTGTAGCCACGTGCCAAACGGCAATACTTTTGCGAAGGGTCCACTCACCTCTCTTAATGGTATAAGCTTGAGGAGTTTCAACTTCCAAATCATTCTGTGATATCTTACCAAGCTGACAGATGATAAGTTCTTTGATACTAAGGTCGACTCTATGCGATGGTAGGCTGAATTTCTTCCATCTTTTTTCGATGCCACATAGACCCACTACCATGTCATCGAACTTTGTCCGTTCATATTTGTTGCAAAAGTTTCACAAGCTAAATTGTCCCATAACCTCAGACCATCTTTTGTTTTTAGAGATCACAAATTCGTGAAGATGAAAAACCGGAATGACCAACTTACTCGGGTAATGCTTACATACCCAAACAATTGCCCAATCTGAACCAAGTTGCACAAGAGCTCCACCTATTTCTAAACAAATGGCTCCAACTAGCAAAATTATGGTTATTGGAAGATCACCTTTCAAATGCCCATAAGGCTTTTTAACTAAGAAAAAGCCCACCAACACAGTGACAATGCAAGAGATGCAAATGTGTCTGAGAATGCTTCCGCATACTGTAAAAATTGTGCCTACCTTACTGAAGAGCATGTCATACATCAACCCCAACTCAATCTCAATCAACTAGAAAGTATTGTGAGCAGCATCATCTTTCTTTATCAATTCATCAAATTTTTGGGTCAATTTGTTCACTTTGGACCTATCACGCTCATAATTGGAAATATGAAGATTTAAGATCTGGAAATAAGAATAGGCTTGGAGCACTAGCTTGGCGTTAGGTTGTGCACTATTGATTTTACCAATTGTGTTTTCATCAGTTTGAACAAAACCCGCGTACTTTTTCTCGGATATTGACTTGATTACCCACACTCTCTCTCCATACTTGATAAGTCCAGGAAAGAGCATCAACAAGGCCAAAAGAGAGAACCTCATGGTAGAAGTCCAAGTTAGAATTAGGACATAACTTGTACTTAGACCTTGTGTCAATAGTCCTATAGCTTGCCTCGACCACATTTGATTTTCTTCCAAACGTAAGACGGTCATGGTATCTGGACCTCCACGATAAAACAAGATTATTGGTGCCCATAAACCCCTCAATAGACTAATTGGATTGATATCATCGTCATCACCTTTGACCTTGGATAGCTTTCCGAGTGCAATTTGTGCCAGTAAATCAGAGAACAAGTAGAAAAACCAGACATTCACGTTGATCATCAGCTGTGTCGTACCCTTTCTACGATGACGCCCAAAAACATGAGGGTATAACTGAGTAAAAAGGATGTATAGAACTAGAATCCTCAAGTCCCATTTTTCCCATCCTTTTCTCATGCCTTCAAGGCCATTCACTGGGCCAAACATACAGGTCCTAATGCATGGCATGGTTTTATCTTCTATGCTACAAAGATGGATGAGAAAAGTAGATAAATAAAAATAATGCAATATGACCAATATCTCATGGTGTCAGTGTTGCACTTAATATCTAATCATATTCATGACATCTTTAAATCAATTGTTAGCTTTTCCATAATATTTCATAAAAGACCAAGTATAAAAGGTCCACTGTAAAATAAAAAAATAAAAAAAAAATAAAAAAAAGAGACTAATTCCTGTTATCATGAGAATAGTCATTAAAATATCGTCTTAAAATTTTTTTTAAATGACTTTATTGACAAAATTTTGAAAATGTCGATAATAAATTCACTTTGGGGACAAACTTGTTTGGTTACGTAAAAGGTTTATTTTTTTAGATAAAAATTTGATTCTAAAATGATAGTAATTCATCATCAAATATCCAATTTTATTGCTACAAATACAACAATGACACTTTTGGTTACTAAACTATTTTGTACCTAAAAAATGATTTGGTTCCTAAATTTTTGTCTTTAAAATCTTAATTTGTTATAATGACATGTATTATATGCAAGTTATGTCATAAAGTGATGTTGGTTATAGCATAAAGAGGTGTTGGTTATGGCTTGAATCGGTGGTGGGATCTATCAAATCAAAGTATGGTTAGCTTTTGCGTACAAACCAAAGTGATTTTTTTTTTTTGGTTATGGCCCATAAAAATCTTGGGATTATGCATAAAAATGATATAAAAGTCTATTTTTTATACCCAATGATATGTAAAAGAGACGATTGACTAATAATTAGATAATATATGAAAGAGAGAAGAAGAGAGTTGCATTAAATATTTTAATAGACTGTCACGTTGGTTGGTTGGTTTGGGGAGGTCGACTGAAGACATCTTTCTTACAAAGTGTTGGTGCTCTTTGATGTGTATAAGCCCATAAAGGCCATGAATCACTATAAACAACCCAAGCCCATCACTTGGAGCCCAATACATAACCCACCGGTGGTGAGGTCGTAATTTGGAATCCAACATGGCATAAAGAGCCAATGACATTCAGACACATAGCAGGTGAAGGACGAGCCACATCAGCAGACAAAGATCTGCAAAGTTATTGCCACTACACATCACCATTAATGCAGCCCATCACAGCATTTATTACGACAACACCTCTCCGTCGGAACAGGACCCCTTTACCTTGAACAAGGTAAGCTACAGCATAGACTTTTGGCTATGAGGGCAGATCGAAAGGGACAGCGAAATGATTACCAAAGGATATAAGCAAACGTTGAAGACAAGAAGAAGATTAAGCTTTTTATCTCTAATCTCTCTCTACACCCTACTTCTCCTTCTACCTTGCTCGTCGGAGGGTTCACTGGGGGACTACCCCGTTCCCCGTTGGACTTGTTTGCAGGTAATCTAGTGGGCTTGATCATCTGGACGTGGGTATTGAGGAGCTTGGACCTGTCCGACCCATTCACTAGGACAAACCGCCCTTTTAGTTGGCGCCGTCAATGGGAAGGACTTTGCTCCACGCGCCAGTTATGCTCATTGTCACCGGAGACCCTATCCCAACAACCTTTTCCTCCTACCCATCAAAGTGTATGGTCACGACTAGATCCATGGCTTCTCACAATAATGCTACCGACCATCAGGCCGACCCTCCCAATCCAAACAACCCACCGCAGTATTTTATAGAGCTTACCAACAGCATTAACCGCATGGCCGAGCAAAACCAGGCCCTGATAAATGCTTTACTCCAAAGAAACCTTCCGATGCCTCCTCCACCACCTCCAGATATTCCACCCAACCAAGAAAGAGCCCCGAGCCATACTGTTCCGCAACCCTATCCACCCAACTTGGAAGGTTTGCAACCTCCTCCTCCACATATAAATCTACCACCTCCACCTCCACGCTTGTCAATCGTGGCACCAGCCCCTGAAAGGGAATCCAGTAGTGTCCAACCCCCATTGACTGACCATGGTGACAACATTCCCCTCTAGGACACTGAACTCCGAGCAATGAAGCTCCAACTCCAAGGGGTCATGCAGAACATTCAGCATAAACCCTCTACCACGGCAAACTCACCATTTGTTGCCTCCATTCGGAACAAACCTCTGCCCGCCAAGTTCAAGATGCCCACCATTGACTCTTTTGATGGTACGACGGACCCAGTCGACCATTTGGAGACCTACCGAACCCTCATGATCCTCCATGCCTTCCCTGACGAGATCATGTGTCGGGCTTTCCTCGTGACACTGAAGGGGTCAGCTCGACTGTGGTTCAGCCAGTTACCAGCAGACTCTATCTCCACTTTCCAGCACCTCTGCGACTCCTTCCTTAGCCATTTCATTGGAGCCCAGCGCCAACGCCGCCCGGCAACCCAACTCCTCGACATCCGTCAAACCAAAGAGGAGTCGCTTCGTAGTTTTGTTACCCGCTTTAACACCGAAGCCCTGCAAGTAGCGGAAAACGATGACAAAGTCACCCTCACGGCTTTCATGGCCAGGCTACGATCGTTCGATTTCCTCTTCTCCCTCTCCAAAAACCCCCCGACCTCCATGGCAGCCCTACTCTCCAAAGCCCAGAAATACATGAATACTGAAGATTCACTAGCCGCCCGACAGGATCCCATAGCTAAAAACCCAACCCCCAGGGAAAAGAGAAAAGACTTAGAACCCAGAAACACCCAGTATAATAGCCAAACACCCCACTATACAAACCGACCGCCTTGGCACGGGCTTTGAGCGGTACACGCCCCTTAATTCTCCCATGGAACAAGTGCTCAACCAGATCCAACGAGACTACCCCCTCAAATGGCCCCTACCTTCACAGACCCCTTCCAATTGGAAAGACCAGTCCAAATATTGTCGTTTCCACCAAGACCATGGCCATAACACTGATGACTGCATTAACCTCAAGGATCAGGTCGAGACCCTAATACGTCAGGGACGTCTCAGCCGCTTCACGGAGACCCGCCCACAGCAGAGGCAAAGAACCGAGCCCCTCAGAAACAACCGCCGGCGCACCCCACCCCGGCAGCTAGCCCAACCTAACCAAGGCCATGATCGCCCTCCATAACAACCTCGGCCACCAGGTAATCCCCCTCCGCCAGTTGGTGAAATCCGAGTCATTTCAGGTGGCCTTGCTTGTGGGGGACCATCCCGCTTGGCTCAGACTCAGAAAGATAAGGCAAAGCTCAGACAAAGCAGTTGCCACGGTAGACCGACCCTCCAAACAACCCAAGCAGTGGACAGAGCCCATCACCTTTACAGACGCCAACTGTACAGGCATCCATTATCCTCATGATGACCCTCTCGTCATTTCTGCCCTCCTCTCCAACTATAAGGTCAGACGGGTTTTCATCGACAACGGCAGTTCTTCAGACATCATATTCTTCAACTGTTTCCACCAGTTCAAGATTGGGGAGGAAAGTCTGTCGCCCCTCCAAACCCCTTTAGTCGATTTCACTGGCGATCGGGTGATCTCCATCGGCTCCATCGATATCCCCATTACCATCGGCGAATACCCACGACAAATTACGAAGTTGCTCACTTTCCTTGTGGTCGACTGTCCCTCTGCCTACAACATCATCCTTGGTCACACCGCCCTCAACGCTTTCCAAGCTATCACTTCAACCTACCACCTCACCATAAAGTTCCCTACCGACCTGGGCGTCGGGACAGTAAGGGGGGAGCAGACCGTAGCCAGGGAATGTTATGTCGCCTCACTCAAGGAAGTCAAGCTAAATGAGGCCATGATCATTGAAGGACTTGACGTCCGAGATGAGGACGAGCTGGTCAGAGGAGAATCGGTGGAGGAGCTCGTTGAGATTCCCATTGGTCCCACCAACCCAATGAAAACTGCCAAGATCGGCAGCCAACTATCCCTCCAAGCTAAGGCCGACCTTACTGCCCTTCTGACCGAGCACAATGATGTATTTGCCTGGACTCACTCAAACATACCAAGCATTGACCTCTCTTTCATAACTCACCGCCTCAGCATTGAACCCCATTTCCGACCTTACCGCCAGAAGTAGCGCATTTTTCATCCAGAGCGCAATACTCTTATAGCTGCAGAGGTTGACAAGCTCCTTGAGGCCCAATTCATAAAAAACGTGGACTACCTTAAATGGTTGTCAAACGTGGTCCTGGTCCGCAAGAACAATGGCAAATGGCGACTCTGTGTCGATTATTCTGACCTGAACCGAGCTTGCCCCAAAGACAGCTATCCTCTTCCCCGCATAGATCTGCTGGTCGACACCACAGCCGGTCATCAAATGCTCAGCATCATGGATGCTTTCTCTGGTTACAACCAAATCCTGATGCACCCGTCCGATCGGGAACACACATCCTTTATTACCGACCGAGGTGCCTACCACTACCGTATGATGCCATTCGGATTAAAGAATGCTGGGGCCACCTACCAACGGTTAGTCAATGCTGTTTTCCATCACCAGATAGGCCGGAATATGGAAGTATATGTCGACGACTTGCTGGTCAAGAGCAAACTCTCCACTAATCATCTGACCGACCTGCGAGAAACCTTCGCCACCCTACGCAAGTACCAAATGAAGCTCAACCCAGAGAAGTGCACCTTCGGTGTAGAATCTGGGAAGTTTTTGGGTTTTATGGTCAGTTAGCGGGGCATTGAAGCTAACCTTGAAAAGATCAAGGCCTTGATCGAGATGCAGTCACCCAGAATGGTTAAGGAGGTCCAAAGACTCACTAGCCGAGTTGCAACCCTCAATCGCTTCATTTCCCACACAACAGATAAGTGCCTACCATTCTTCAAAGTTCTTCGGCAAACTTTTGAATGGACGGCTGAATCCGAAGAGGCTTTTCAACAGTTGAAGTAGTGTATGGCCAATCCCCCCCTCCTTTCACAGACAATCACGGGCGAGCCCCTCTTCCTCTATCTAGCTGTAATACCCCGACCCTCATATCCGATTTTGCTGTCTTTATAATCTCCTGTTCTGTGTCTTTGAATGTTATTGTGAAAAACTATGTGAAAATATAGTAAAAGAGCATGGAACTTGGAAAAATGAGTTTCTATCTGTTGAATTAGAACGTATCTGTTACACTTGAATCACTTAAAATGGAAATTGAGCATCGTAGATATTTAATTTGCAGAAATTGATTTGATATTTGGAATCTACATGATTTTTAAGCTATAAGGGGATTTTCTGTGAAATTTTTATTTCGGCACCCTAAAGCGATTGATTTTCGTCTTTTATGCCTTTATATATATATTGTATATCTATCTAAGACTTATTGGGTTGAGATCAAAAACGTGGCTCACTTTGAGAAAGAAAGGAAGAGAGGAACGTGAGAGTTGAAGGAGAAGAATTGGGGGAAAATAACTTTGACTCACCAAAGAAGCTCATCCATTAGTAGGATTGGGAGATTGAGGTTAAGGTAACCAAATTTCTAGTTTAACTTCTCAAGAATTTCATCTCATGCATGTGTTGGTTCATGGATAATCTATGTTTGATCCATTAGGGTTTCTCATTGATTTGGTGCCTTGACACTTTGGACATCAATCTTTGTTTCTATAGCATTAATCCATGCCAATATGTTACTACTATGTGCTATGTTTGTTGAATTTGTAGAACTTGAATGTACTTGGAACATTGGATGGGATTTGTGGAAATAGTGACTTGTTAAAGCCTCTAATTTGGCCTAACTTGATGTGATTAAGCTTTAATTTATGTTTTGGTGTTGTTAGGTGAATGTATTGCTTGAATTTAACCCTTGATTTCATAAAAATTGAGTTTGAATGATGAATTTTGGCTTGAAAATCGGGCTGCCCTGAATTTGGGTCGACGTCCGCCGAAGCGGTCGTGGCCGCCGAGCGGAAAATACACCTTCCAAAGAGCTCGAAAGTTACCTGTCCGCCGAAGCGGGATATGTACGCTCGAGCGTAAAAATCGACCATCCAGTATTTTGGCAAGATTACACCGTCGGCCGAGCGGACAAAGCTACGCTCGAGCGGAGGACTGTTTCAGCAAGAAAATATGTTTTGTTCAGTTTTTTGTGTTTGACTCTTTGGTGTTATTAGAATATTCTTTTCTGATGGGTCTTAAGAGATTATAGCTTTATAAAAGTGTGGAGGCATATGAATCGATTTTAAAGGAAAAGAATACTAATTTATTAGTTATGTTGTGTGTAGGGCACACTCCAGAAGGAACTCATACGCCACCACAACACTGTGAGTAATAGTGCATTATACATATATTTATGTATCAGTTTTCTGTAAGATAAGATCATAACTTATGTGTTGATCTGGAACTGAAATGTGAGCACCATAGTTATCTATCTGTGCCGCAAGGCTACCTGAGTCGAAAGACTATCTGTGCCGCAAGGCTACCTGAGTCGAAAGACTATCTGTGCCGCAAGGCTACCTGAGTCGAAAGACTATCTGTGCCGTAAGGCTACCTGTTGTGCCGCAAGGCTACCTGAGCCGAAAGGCTATCTGTGCCGCAAGGCTATCCGGGCTAATAGGCCAATCTGTTATCTCGGTATTTGGTTTTGATACATATACTACTGTACATTGTGATTTTATTATTACGCACTACTATTCACTGAGCTTGTCTCATTCTGTAGTTTTGTTTGATTCTGTAGGAACCAGCTTGAGGAGCCGATCTAGCACACTTCATGCATTTTGTCACCTAAGGATAACCAGTAATCGGAGAAAGCCCTTACATATTAGATCAGTTCTCTTTGTAAATGTAATTTTTGGTATCCACATCGCTGGTCAGGGATATGTATTTATTGTTTTGTATGCCTAAAACCTGGGCTGGATTGTAAATGTTTATGTAACCTCATTTTGTGTGCATGTTACTTTATGTTCAATGTTAAGATGGTCCTGGCTTGTTGATAGTTGCTCAATGGATATTTCTAGATGTCGTTTTAAATTTAATGCTTCCGTTCAGGCCCCCAATGTTATACCATACAGGTTATTCTGTCTGTTTCTGCTTAAGTCATGCCCAAACTTATAGGGGCTGGGTTGGGGTGTGACAAGTGGTATCAGAGCACGAGTTGCTATCTCACACACTGATCCATTGAGCGTTAGGATGTCTAGTGTAGTAGGCATCATACAGGAAGGTAGGAATGATAGCAACGTGATATGATTTCTGCTAACCCTAATGCTAACAATTTGACTTCCTTGTACACCTTGTGTATGGTATAATGATTTGTTTTGTAGACTATGGTGAGAACAAGGGTGATGAGCTGAAGATGCTACCTCGGTACGGTTGGATAGGATGGAAAGAATGATGAGAGATATGGCTGAAACTCTACGACAACAACAGCAACAGCAACAACAACCTCAGCCACCACCCCCGCCAGTACCCCCACCCGTAATGCAAGATATTCACGCTGAGGACCGTACCATCACACTTACACGGGAGTTTAAAAAGATGAAACCACCTTCGTTCAAAGGAGGAATTGAACCAATGAAGGCGGAGGCATGGGTGCTAGGGATAGAGAAATTATTCGAAGTCTTCCCTTGTACTGAAGTTCAGAAAGTGCAGCTTGCCGCTTTCACGCTTGAAGAGGAAGCACGGAGGTGGTGGATGCTTACCAGAACAATGCATCCTGGGTTGATTTGGGACAGGTTCTTGGTGTTATTCTATGACAAATATTTTCCTCAGAGTATGCGAGACAAGAAAGTAACTGAGTTTGAAACATTGAGACAAGGAAACAAAATCAGAGTGAGTATGAAGCCCGGGCCAGAACTAGCTCGGTTTGCACCTCACATGGTAGACACAGAGTACAAAAAGGCGCGGAAATTCGAGGGAGGATTACGGAATGCCATTCAGGATCGGATCAATGTGTTGAAGTTACCGACGTACGTTGATGTCTTGGAGCGGGCTGTCATCGCAGAAGGAAATTTGGCTACTCAGACTCGGATTTCCGAATGGAAAGGGAAGAGGCAAAATACTCAATGGTCTAAGGGATCAACCACTACACCAAATAAAAAGCAGAATTCGGGAAACTTCACCAGTACAACTTCTCAGAATTCGACTCCTGAGTGTCAGGAATGTGGGTTGAAACATCGTGGGGTTTGTCATCGGTTGACTGGAGCTTGTTTCCGGTGTGGAAAAACAGGACATTTCAATAGGCACTCTCCACAAAGGAATCCCCAACCCGATAGTAAGGCCGCCACAAGTTCAGCTGGGTCTACACCGACTCCTAGTGCCAAATCAACTGTCAAACCAAATAATAACAAGGACACCATGAAGCAAGGTAGGGTATTTATGCGTTGGTTCCGGAGATATACGTAATGCAACAAAGTGGTGTCGTGTACATTTACGCTTATGGCCACTCGCTTATGTTTTGTTTGATTCGCTCTACCGCTCTTTTGTGTCAAAGCAATTTGCAAAGAACTTAGATAAACCTCGAAATAGAATTAGCCTATGTGTTGCGTGTTACATCGCCTATGGGGACTTCCTTGATCTCAGATTGCCTATCCTACTTGTGAAATTCTCATTGGAAATGCTCGTGTATATGCTAATTTAGTCCCACTTGATATGACTTCATTTGATATTATTTTGGGGATGGATTGGTTGGGAGAATACGGGCTACCATAGATTGCCTAATGAAACAAATTAAATTCCACCTCCTCGGTCGCTTAGAAACTATTTTCCAGGGTCAAGAAGTGACATCACCACCGTATGTGATCTCTGCAGCTAAGGCTTACAAATTGATTCAAAAAGGATGTCGGGGGTATTTGTGTAATGTTCTGGGAGGCCCATTAGAAAATGAAAATATTGATGCGATTCCGGTTGTTTGTGACTTTCCGGATGTCTTCCCAAAGGAACTGCCGGGAGAGTTAGTGGACCGTGAAATAGAGTTCACAATTGATGTACTACCTGCAACTCAACCCATCTCTAAAACTCCGTATCGAATGGCATTAGCTGAAATGAAGGAATTGAAGAGTCAGCTTCAAGATTTACTGGATAAAGGGTTTATTCGTCCGAGTGTCTCTCCCTGGGGTGCACCACCTGCTTTGTGAAGAAGAAAGACGGACACTTCGCTTATGCATAGATTACCGAGCTTAATAAAGTAACGATCAAAAACAAGTATCCTTTACCGAGAATTGATGATTTATTTGATCGCCATAAGGGCGCAGTTTTCTAAGATTGATTTATGTCCGTATCATCAATTGAAAGTCAAAGCCAAGATGTCGAGAAGATGCCTTCCAACCCGCTACGGTCATTATGAATTTTTGGTTATGCCCTTTGGGGTTACAAACGCATCAGCAAAGATTTATGGATCCGATGAACCGAAGTTTTCAAACCTTATCTGGATGAGTTTGTAGTCGTATTTATAGATGTCATCCTTATTTATTCTGGGAATGTAGAAGCTCATGAGAATCATCTTCGTCGAGTCCTCCAAACTCTCCGCGAAAAGAAGCCGTACGCAAAACTGAAGAAGTGTGAATTTTGGCTGCATGAAGTGGCATTTCTGGGGCATGTCATAACTAAAGAAGGAGTTTCCGTGGATCCAAGTAAGATTGAGGCAATTGTAAACTGGCCAACCCCGACTAATGTAACTGAAGTGCGCAGTTTTATGGGACTAGCAGGTTATTATCGGAGATTTGTCCAAGACTTTTCTAAGATTGCTGTACCACTTACGCAGCTAACGAAGAAGGGCATTGCATTTGAATGGACTGAACCGAGAGAATTTGCTTTCCGGGAATTAAAAACGAAGTTAACTACCGCCCCGATTCTTGCATTACCATCTGGTAACGAGGGATTTGTAATTTACAGTGACGCTTCACATAAGGGACTGGGTTGTGTTCTTATGCAGAACGGAAGAGTTATCGCCTACGCCTCTCGCCAGCTTAAACCCCATGAGAAAAGTTATCCCACACATGACCTTGAATTAGCAGCAGCTTGTCTTTATGCTAAAGATTTGGCGACATTATCTCAGATGGGACTTCTTGTGATATTTATATCGATCATAAAAGCCTCAAATACCTCTTCACCCAAAAGGAGTTGAATATGCGCCAACGGCGTGGCTAGAACTTATTAAAGACTATGATTTGCGGCTTCACTACCATCCCGCAAAGCTAACACGTAGAGCAGACGACTCACGGAAAAATATGGGAATCCTGGCGAGTCTATTGACAGAAAGTAAAGAATTGATAGGGGATCTGAATGAGATGGTAATTGACTTAATACTACTTGGGCAAAGAGCAACAATAGCGGCAATGATGGCCCAACCGGCATTACTGGAGGAGGTCAAGATACGTCAAATGGAGGACGACGGCGTCAAGAAAATATGTAGTGAAATGGAGACAAAACCAAAATCGATTTACTTTGGCCGATTCCGTGCTTAAATTTCAGAGTCGGGTGTGTGTCCCTAATGTGGTAGAACTTAAACGGAAGTTGATGAAAGAAGCACATGCCTCGAGAGTCTCAATACATCCAGGAAGTACCAAAATGTACCAAGATTTGAAACAACATTTCTGGTGGCCAAATATGAAGAGGGAGATTGCAAAGTTTGTATCTAAATGTTTGCAGTGCCAGCAAGTTAAAGCAGAACATCAGAAACCCGCAGGGTTGCTACAACCCCTTCCAGTTCCGGAGTGGAAATGGGAACACCTAACGATGGATTTTGTAGTGGGATTACCACGGACGCCTCGAGGTATGAATTCGATATGGGTTATTGTTGACCGATTAACCAAATCCGCCCATTTCTTGCCGGTGAAGACCCAATATAACGCCGACAAACTTGCTTTGCTCTATATAGATGAAATTGTAAGGCTTCACGGAGTCCCGGTTTCAATTGTGTCGGACAGAGATCCAAAATTTGTGTCACGGTTTTGGCAGAGTCTACAGAATGCAATGGGTACAGAATTGAAGTTCAGTACAGCTTTCCATCCTCAAACCGATGGACAGTCCGAAAGGACGATTCAGACGTTAGAAGATATGCTTCGAATGTGTGTTCTGGATTTTCAAGAGAGCTGGGAGACTCATCTACCATTGATTGAATTCGCGTATAATAATAGCCACCATTCGAGTATTCAAATGGCACCTTATGAAGCCCTGTATGGGAGACCGTGTCGCTCACCAGTGTGCTGGGCTGAGGTAGGAGATAGGCCTTTGTTAGGGCCAGAGATTGTTCAATTAACTACTGAGAAAGTGAAGATTATTCGAGAAAGGTCAAAACCGCCAAAGCAGTGTAAGAGTTACGCAGATAACCGATTTAAGGAATTTGGAATTTGATGAAAATACCATGTTTTTGTGAAAGTCACCCCAATGAAAGGCCACCCAAGATTTGGAAAGAAGGGTAAGCTAACACCCCGATATGTCGGTCCCTTTCAGATTTTACAGAAAGTTGGGACAGTAGCTTACCGAGTCGCCCTTCCGCCACATTTGAGTCAGGTTCATAATGTATTTCATGTTTCTATGCTCCGAGAGTACCTTCCAGATCCATCCCATATTATTGACTATCATCAGATTGAGCTAACCGACAGGTTAACATATGAAGAAAACCCGCTCCGAATTCTGGATCGTCAGGTGAAACAGTTACGGAACCGGGAAATTCCAATGGTAAAAGTGGAGTGGCAAGAGCACTACGGGACTGAGGCAACCTGGGAAAAAGAGGATGAAATGCAAAATCAATATCCGTGATTCTGTTTCGGCCCTATAAAAAGCAAGTTTGGAGGACCAAACTTAAATAAGGGGGGGAGAGTGTAATACCCCGACCCTCATATCTGATTCTGCTGTCTTTATAATCTCCTGTTTTGTGTCTTTGAATGTTATTGTGAAAATCTATGTGAAAATATAGTAAAAGAGCATGGAACTTGGAAATATGAGTTTCTATCTGCTGAATTAGAACGATTCATTACACTTGAATCACTTAAAATGGAAATTGAGCATCGTAGAGATTTAATTTGCAGAAATTGATTTGATATTTGGAATCTACATGATTTTTAAGCTATAAGGGGATTTTCTGTGAAATTTTTATTTCGGCACCCTAAAGCGATTGATTTTCGTCTTTTATGCCGTTATATATATATTGTATATCTATCTAAGACTTGTTGAGTTGAGATCAAAAACGTGGCTTACTTTGAGAAAGAAAGGAAGAGAGGAACGTGAGAGTTGAAGGAGAAGAATTGGGGGAAAATAACTTTGACTCACCAAAGAAGCTCATCCATTAGTAGGATTGGGAGATTGAGGTTAAGGTAACCAAATTTCTAGTTTAACTTCTCAAGAATTTCATCTCATGCTTGTGTTGGTTCATGGATAATCTATGTTTGATCCATTAGGGTTTCTCATTGATTTGGTGCCTTGGCACTTTGGACATCAATCTTTGTTTCTTTAGCATTAATCCATGCCAATATGTTACTACTATGTGCTATGTTTGTTGAATTTGTAGAACTTGAATATACTTGGAACATTGGATGGGATTTGTGGAAATAGTGACTTGTTAAAGCCTCTAATTTGGCCTAACTTGATGTGATTAAGCTTTAATTTATGTTTTGGTGTTGTTAGGTGAATGTATTGCTTGAATTTGACCCTTGATTTCATAAAAATTGAGTTTGAATGATGAATTTGGCTTGGCTTGAAAATTTGGGTCGACGTCCGCCGAAAGAGGTCGGCCGCCGAGCGTGAAAATGCACCTTCCAATAGCTTCGAAAGTTACCCCGTCTGCCGAAAGGAGATATGTACGCTCGAGCGTAAAAATCGACCATCCAGTATTTTGGCAAAGATTACACCGTCGGCCGAAGCGACAAAGCTACGCTCGAGCGGAGGACTGTTTCAGCAAGAAAATATGTTTTGTTCAGTTTTTTTGTGTTTGACTCTTTGGTGTTATTAGAATATTCTTTTCTGATGGGTCTTAAGAGATTATAGCTTTATAAAAGTGTGGAGGCATATGAATCGATTTTAAAGGAAAAGAATACTAATTTATTAGTTATGTTGTGTGTAGGGCACACTCCAGAAGGAACTCATACGCCACCACAACACTGTGAGTAATAGTGCATTATACATATATTTATGTATCAGTTTTCTGTAAGATAAGATCATAACTTATGTGTTGATCTGGAACTGAAATGTGAGCACCATAGTTATCTATCTGTGCCGCAAGGCTACCTGAGTCGAAAGACTATCTGTGCCGCAAGGCTACCTGAGTCGAAAGACTATCTGTGCCGCAAGGCTACCTGAGTCGAAAGACTATCTGTGCCGTAAGGCTACCTGTTGTGCCGCAAGGCTACCTGAGCCGAAAGGCTATCTGTGCCGCAAGGCTATCTGGGCTAACAGGCCAATCTGTTATCTCGGTATTTGGTTTTGATACATATACTACTGTACATTGTGATTTTATTATTACGCACTGCTATTCACTGAGCTTGTCTCATTCTGTAGTTTTGTTTGATTCTGTAGGAACCAGCTTGAGGAGCCGATCTAGCACACTTCATGCATTTTTGTCAGCCTAAGGATAACCAGGCACTGGAGGAAACCCTTACATATTAGATCAGTTTTCCTTGTAAATGTAATTTTTGGTATCCACATCGCTGGTCAGGGATATGTATTTATTGTTTTGTATGCCTAAAACCTGGGCTAGATTGTAAATGTTTATGTAACCTCATTTTGTGTGCGTGTTACTTTATGTTCAATGTTAAGATGGTCCTGGCTTGTTGATAGTTGCTCAATGGATATTTCTAGATGTCGTTTTAAATTTAATGCTTCCGTTCAGGCCCCCAATGTTATACCATACAGGTTATTCTGTCTGTTTCTGCTTAAGTCATGCCCAAACTTATAGGGGCTGGGTTGGGGTGTGACACTAGCCGTATCAAGCACCGCTGTCATGCAGCTCTTATTAGGGAAGACGACTCTGTCCAACGACCGGTCTACTACATTAGTCGGGCCCTCAGGGGAGCGGAGCAGAACTACCCACTGTTAGAAAAATTATCCTTGGCCTTGGTCACCACCTCCAGACGACTCCGTCCTTACTTCCAAGCCAACTCCATAATGGTCCTCACCGACCAACCCTTGAAGAAGGTCATGCAGCAACCAGAACTTTTCGGTAGACTCATGCAATAGTCAGTGGAACTCAGCCAGTTTGACATCTCTTACCGACCTCGAACAGCAATTGAGGGGCAGGCTATCACCGATTTCATCCTGGAATTCACTAATCCTACCCCAATCACTACCTCTCCACCCCCACCAGCTCCCATCAAACCAGAAGACTCTCATTCTTGGACTCTCAACGTCGACGGATCATCCCGTAGGGAAGGTAGTGGGGCTGGCCTCATCCTCACCGCCCCTGAGGGTGGTTATTTCAAATGCGCCTCCGCTTTCGCTTGAGGCCAGTAACAATAAGGCCGAATATGAGGCGTTGATTGCAGGTCTTCGCCTAGTCAGGGATATTGGTGTCAGCCACATCCAAGTGTTCAGCGACTCCCAGCTCATCGTCGGATAGATCACAGGAGAATTCGATGTCAAGGAGAACACAATGCAGGCTTACAGGGATATTGCACTTCCCCTTGTTTGCCTCTTCAATACCTTCCACATCAAGCACATTCCTCGGGGAAAAAACTCTAAGGCAGATGAGATGGCTCAGTTGGCTTCCGCAGACCAGTCCAACCTCAGCCGTGGTGTCTGCCTCGAATACCTATCCCACCCCGCCATTTGCCCCAACCAACACGAAATACAATTCCTCCAAAATGAGCCCATCCATTGGGCGTCGGACATCTTACTATTTCTGACAACGGGGGAACTTCTAGACGACCAACAGTAAGCCGCCAAAGTCAGGGCCCGGTCGTCCAATTACATCCCCGTCAGCGGCATTTTGTACAAACGTGGTTTCTCACGCCCCTATTCATGTGCCTCAATCCGACTCAAGCAACTTATGTGATGCAAGAAATTCATGAGGGTATCTGTGGCAATCACTCAGGCGGTTGGTCCTTGGCCCACAAGATATTTCGCACTGGATATTTCTGGCCTACTCTCAACCAAGATGCGGCTGACTTCGTGCTCAAATGTGATAAGTGTCAGCGTTTTGCCAATATCCCCCATGCTCCTCCTACTGAATTGATCACACTTTGCAGCCCCTACCCGTTTGCCAAATAGGGGATCAACCTAGTTGGTCCTTTACCCACCGGCCGAGGCCAAACCAAATTTGCCATTGCTGCCATTGATTATTTCACTAAGTGGGTAGAGGCAGAACCCCTTGCCACCATTACTAAGCGGAACATAACCAAGTTCATCTGGCAGTCGATCGTTTGCAGGTTTGGCATCCCCCAGGCCATCGTCTCCGACAACGGCAAACAATTCGACAACGCCAAGTATAGGAAGTTCTGTGCAGACCTCCAAATTCAACCATGTTTCTCTTCCCCTGGTCATCCCCAAGCCAATAGCCAAGTTGAGGTCACCAACCGTTCTCTTCTGAAGATCATCAAAACCAAGCTAGAAGCTGCTAAGGGACTTTGAGCTGAGGAACTACCAAATGTACTCTGGGCTTACCGAACTACAGCTCGGACTCCCACTAGGGAAACCCCTTTCCGCTTAACATACGGCGCTGAGGCGGTTATTCCGGTAGAAGTCGGTCTGCCTACCCCTAGAGTTTTACATCCGGATCCAACACTAACGGAAGAGCTCCGTCGGGCAAACCTGGACCTAATTAAAGAACTCAGAGAAACCACTGCTGTCAGACTGGCCTCATACCAATAGAAAATGAGAACACACTGCAACCGCAAAGTCCGACCAAGGGAGTTCGCCTTAGGGGACCTTGTCTTGAGAAAAGCAACTCTTGCCACCAAAAATCCGACTGAAGGTAAACTGCTAGCCAAATGGGAGGGACCTTACGTTGTGAAAGCCCGACCACGTCCGGGCACTTACTGACTCCAGTACATGGAAGGTCGAGACCTCCCCCACACTTGGAACACTGAACACCTGAAGCGCTACTTTCAATAAATTCCTACTGTTGTATTACTCAATTGCTGTATCTTCTTTTTGACGCATAATGTAAACTTTGATCGACTGGACTACACTGTCCATGACAACAATTTTATATCTTAGCTATCTGTGTGTTGTCTCAATAACATTTTCATTTGCAAGATTATTATTGACCTCGCACAAAAGCCTCGGCCAGTCGAGCACAATAAGCCTCAGTCAGATTGAGCACAAAAAGCCTCAGCCAGACTGAGCACAATAAGCCTCAGCCAGACTGAGCACAAAAAGCCTCAACCAGACTGAGCACAACAAGCCTCAGCCAGACTGAACACCAGAAGCCTTAGCCAGTCTAAACACCACAGACCTCAGCCAATCTGAACACCACAGACCTCAGCCAATCTAAGCACCAAAAGCCTCGTCCACACGAGCGCCAAAAAGCCTCAGCCCAACTGAGCATGAAGCACTCGGCCAGACCAAACCTCAATCAACCTAAGCATAACAAGTCTGCACCAAGACCGAGCGCCATAATTTCAATGTCAGTGAATCATAGCTTCCCCCCAACTGAGCACGCATGCAGGGCTTGGTCAAGGCCAACCATGCAAACTTCATGCTTATGGAATTAGTAGACATACTTAGTCACAATTCCAGCTCCAAGTCTTTACATCACTCTTTGCTCAGTCAAATTCCAAAAACGTTCTTACACGTTTTCTTTACAAGTCAGGTTATTTTCTTCTCAATAAAACTCTTACAAGTCAGCCTCTTTCCTTACAAGCCAAGCCTCGCTCCATAAACCACTAACCTACTTGAGCAGTGTGCCAAACACAAACTTATAATTTTGTTACATTTTAAATTTCACTCTGCATTGAGGAGTTCCTAACTTTACTCTGCATTGAGTTTTTATTACAAGTTCAATTTCACTCTGCATTGAGGAGTTTCTAACTTTACTTGGCATTGAGTTTTTATTACACGTTCAATTTCACTCTGCATTAAGGAGTTCCTAACTTTACTTTGCACTCAGTTTTTATTAATCTGTCTTGACGAATTCCTAAATTCAGTTTTTATTACAAGTTCAACTCCACTTTGCACTTCACAATGATTCATACACAAACTCCATACACAAGCCACCACTCTCATCCATTTCAGATGCACAAGCAACAACAATCAAATGCAAAACACAACTGAAATTTTATTTATTCACAACTTTGTACATAAGTTCATTACAGCAATTCAAAAAAACAAACAAACAAACAAACAAAACAAAACAAAAATAATGTTTGTGCAAGGTCTTCTTCTTCTTCTTCTACTCCTCTTCATTTGGACACAAGGTCTTCTTCTTCAATACCCTCATCCAGTGGTCAGGCCACATCGTCGTCGTCGATTTTCACACTACTCAGGTCCAAGTTTGGGAACAGCTCCTCAGCTTTACGCTTGAACATCTTTCAACTACTATCCCAGAACTCAGCCATTTCGTGTTTATAAAAGTCTGTCCGCTGGAAGCTCTCAATCACTTCTGACTCCCGCCTCCGCCTGGTCGCCCTCGATGGCCCCCCCAGACTCCTGCCTAGCCAAGTGCTGGCGCATCATGCATCAATCGCCATCTAAAATTCAGCAGACCCTTTGGACTGCTCCACTACTGCAATGCACAGATCGGGGTAAGCCGCCCTTTCAGAGGCTGCCTTCGCCCTCTCTTCGTCCAGCTCCTTCTGCAGGGTCGCCCTTTCAAAGGTTGCCTTAGCCCTCTCTTCCTTCATCTCCTTATTCAGGGTCGCCCTTTCAGCAGTCGCCTTGGCTCTCTCTACCTCCAACTCTTTTCGAAGGCTCTCCCTCTCCTCCACTGCCTTTGCACGCTCGCCCTCCAGCTCCTTCTACAGACCGTCAATCTTCACGTCTACCTCATCCTTCTGTTTGACCAGCTCTTCATTACTGGACATCGCCTCTTCATGTCGTTCGAGCGCGACCGCGCAAGCTTTTTGGGCCTCCTCTAGATTCCTCTGCTCGCCAGCCAGCTGAAACTCGAGCGACACAACCCGGCGGCGTTCGTTCTCTAGCTCCAACTTGACTGCTTGCAGATCAGCATGGGCCCTCTCCTAGTTTACGCTCTCCTTCTTCAACTTTGCAAGTTGAGCCTTGGCCTCATCTGCCTTGAGTTTTGCAGCCCCCGCCTTCCTCAGCAGAGCCCCTGCTAAGGTGGTTACCTCTATTTGAGCGGAGCATAACCCCCTTAGCAATTCAGCCTCATTGAATCTGGATGCTGAGCGCAAGGCTGCCTCTTTTACAATCCCCACAAGGCGGTCCTGGCTGGGCCTTCTTCTCCCTCCAGCCACCCAGCCACTGCACGAGCGTGGTAGATCACAGTAGTCAGGCTAACTCCCCCTCCTTGGGGTGCAGGACCCCCCTGGGGCTGTTCTTCCCTCCTTGGCTGAGGGCCAGTTGCCCCACCTTCTACTTGCACTTCAGGGGCGACCCTCGCGACCTCCACGGTGATCGCCGCCACTACTGGAACCACTTCCATGACCTCTGAGGCAATGTCCACCACTTCTAGGGCAATTACTCTTCCTGGGGTCTCCTCCACTTCCCCCCCCCCTCTACCTCCTTGGCCATACCGGTCTCCTCTACCCTCGCTTCCCTCTTCCTCTTCTGGGCAGGCTCTTCTTCACTCCGCCTCACTCTCCTCTTCTTCTTCACTATGCCTAACACCTCCATCTCCTTCAAAGTCCTCTCCTTCAAAGGATCTATTGGGGGCGGTCGTGGCACAAATTCACCAAAGTCTTTCTCCCCGAAGGGTTTGGGGCGAGGTCGAATCCTCTCCCTTGCAATCGGTTTTGGCGATCGGTCTGCTTAAGACTCTTTGAATTTTTGGGCTTTTGCAAGGATGGTTTGATCCTCCGCCTCTTGAGCCTTCCTCCTTGCCTCCAACTCCGCTCGGTCGAGGTTCCCACCGCTCGGCTGTGGACCCAACCCTGCCTCAAACAAAGCCGACGGCTGAATGAGCTCGTCCCATCTGCCCCCTTCCTTCTCCCTTCATTCATTTACCCTCTTCACCCTCTCCTCTATTGCTGCTCCCAGCTTTGGCTCCATCGACTTGGTGAGCACTTTCCAAATGGTGCGCACTCCAACCCCTCCACTGGCAGACACATAGAACCACCGTGGTCTCCACCCCTTGATCGACGACGGCAGCCCCGCCACCAGCCCTTTCCATGCTGCTGCCTGCAGAGTAACCCAAGTCTCTTGCTACCCTGAGGCCTTGTAACATGCGAAGAATTCGTCCACTGTCATGGCCGCCCCTTCGTTCGCCTTCGGCCACGCACTTACACAGGGCAGTAAGATCTTCCACGCATTAGGCATTAGTTGGCCCGGCGCCACCTCCAAACGATTCAAGACATCTACTACCACTTGCGGCAGGGGCAGCCTCAGTCCTCCTTTCAATGCCTCCTCATAAAGGGAAAACTGCCCTGGCCTGGCATCGGATGGCCTCTCTGTCGACATCGGCAACGATAACTCTATTTCGGCAGGCACCTGGTACTTTTCGTGAATAGCCTCCAAATTCGCTGCAGTAACCGTTGATTTATCTGCCTTTGTATGCCAGTGATCAGGTTCTGCCTGGCTGATTGGCTTTGGAGCTGCTATCATGGTGGAACCATGGGATCGTACGATCGACTCCCCCACCCTCTCCATCCTATATTGCTGCGCTAACTCCACCGCATCATCATCACCAAGTGGATCCACCCTGACATTTGTAGTTTCTTCTTGGGTCATTTCTGTGGTATGTTTGCGAATTGCTTCGAATGCAGGTGCAAGGAAATTGAAAAAGTGTTGCAGAGGTGTATCGTGAGCAACAAAGGAATTCACACTTGGAATATTTTGATTTTTCGTAAACAAGTAGGTGAATCGAATAATGCCAAAAGCCCACGGTTTGCCCGTATTCCAAGGATCCCAATTAATTTTTGCCAGTTTGAAAACTTTTCAAATCGTCCGCCAAAACTATCTTTTCAACACCCATAATGACCTGTCGTTTCATTTATGATCCAACGCCTAATCTTCTCCCCCCATGGCATGTTGCCACGTGTACGACCACGATCCACTGTCTCCTCCCCTTACCCTGTCTTTTTCACTTCAAATCACCAAGTGACACGCCGCCTCTTGAGCCCCACACCCCTCCACCTCACCCTTCGCAATGCCCTTCTCATGGGTTCGGCCCTCCTCATGGTCGGCCCTCCCACTCGGCCAACCTTCGTGGTCGGCCCTCCCGCTCGACCAACATTCGCAGTCGACCCTCCTCGCGGTCGGCCCTTCCACTTGGTCACCCTGCACGATCGAACCACCTTCCGGTCAGTTCACTCGCTCGGTCACCCCTGCCGGTCGACCTCCATACTACCAATCCCTAACACCCTCACCTTCTTCATTACTATTCCCTTCGCTGGACTAAAGTTGCACTCGGGAATGAGGGACTACTGACATGTATAATCCCATCAAGGCCATGAATCACTATAAACAACCCAAGCCCATCACTTGGAGCCCAATACATAACCCAGCTGGTGAGGTCCAGAACAGCTAGAATCTAACATGGCATAAAGAGCCAATGACATTCAGACACATAGCAGGTGAAGGACGAGCCACATCAGCAGATAAAGATATGCAAAGTTATTGCCACAGCACATCACCATTAATGCAGCCTATCACAGCATTTATTACGACAACACCTCTCCATCAGAACAGGACCCCCTTACCCTGAACAAGGTAAGCTACAGCATAGACTTTCGGCGAGGAGGGCAGGTCGGAAGGGACAGCGAAATGATTACCAAAAGATATAAGCAAATGTTGAAGACAAGAAGAAGGTTAAGCTTTCTATCTCTAATCTCTCTCTACACCCTACTTCTCCTTCTAACTTGCTCGTCAAAGGGTTCACTGGGGGACTACCCCGTTCCCCGTTGGATTTGTTTGCAGGTAATCTGGTGGGCTTGATCATCTGGACGTGGGTATTGAGGAGCTTGGACCTATCCGACCCATTCACTGGGACAAACCGCCCTTTCACTCTTGATGCTAATGACAGTTCTCTTTGTTTATTCTGTGAGGTTCATGAAGAAACTGTGTTACATGTAATGCTTCATTGTCAGTTTGTGTGGAAAATCTGGGCTAATTTTCTATCATGGTAGGGGGAGTGCAATGGGTTGTTCTGAGTTCCATTGAGGAGCTGCTGGAAAGGATTCAAGTTCAAAAGGGTGGAAGACAAGCTTTGACATACATTTCCATGTTTGATATGTTTGGGTTAGCTTATGCTTATAGCTTATAGCTTTGTAAATTAGCTTAAGGTGAAAGTTATCCATGTGCCATAATGTGGTCATTGTGGAAGGCAAGGAATGAATGCAAGTTCTAAGGCTCTACTGTTTCTAGGGAGGATTTGCAGGGGCTAATTAAAGTGAGGCTGGCTCTTTGGGCAAAATATAAAGTTCTAAACTTCAACTTCACTGTCAATGATTTAGTTTTCAGATTTAGGTCCATTAAGGGTGGTTAGGCCTTGTATCTGGTTGGGCTTTATTCATTTGTATCACCCCTGTTTTGAGTATGTTAGGCATCTATGATTTGGTTGTTTTGGTTGGTTACTCTTTAACCATTTCTGTTGGATGGTCTCGTTTGAAAACATACTATTAGTAATTTTTCTAATTTTTAGTTAAAATATGAGATAAAAAAATTAGTATATTTAGAATATTTTTTGATTATCTACGAAAAGATGTACAAAAAATAGAGAGAAAATAAAATCTTGAACTTTTTTTTTTTGTATAGTTTGCTAGCTTTTTGACTTTTTTAATGACTTTTTGATTTTTAGACTAAAAAGTGATGTTTCCAAACGAGGCCGCAGTGCAACCTAGTTGGGATTAAAGTTCTTTGCTATGATGCTTATAGTACCATTCCTTTTCTTCTGTCTTTCCTTTATTGATGCTCGATCTAAGGTTTATCCTTGATTCTATATCAATAAAAACTTATCTTTACTGATAAAAAAAAGAAAAAAAAAAAGAGTCAAAATTTTGAGTTAGATTAATAAAAGGGTAAATTACAAATACACTCTTTGAGGTTGGCTTAAAATGAGAATTGCCCCTTGTAGTTTGGAAAATTACAAATACCTCCCTATTAGAATTTTTTTATTTAACAAAATTAATTGAAAAAAAAAATTTCTAACTGTTCTCCTATACAATCATAAAATCATCTGAATTATTAATTGAAATAAAATTTTAACATCATTAAAAATTATTAATTAACTTGATTTATTAATAAAGGGACTTTTTTGTTATGAAATTAAAAACCTTAGGAGGCAGAATGTAATTTTCAGAATCATAAGGAGTAATTCATAATTTAAGTAAATCTCAAGGGGTGTGTTTATTATTTACCCCACAACCCTGCATAAAAACGTTAAAACTCGTTGGATTTCAAACACTGTAATTTAGGAAAGTACTTGAACCAAGACCTAACTTAAATCAAAATAAAATTTTGGGGCCTACAGTTTGGGTACTTGGTTACACCCGGTTTTGTGCTAGTTGATCTACTCCATTTTTACTTTTATAAACACATATATGTGGACCAATTGTTATGAGATAAATAATTATAGATGTAAATCCAAATGCTACCTTAGTGATGTAGATCAAATTGTAAAGCATTGGAGCAATTGGATAGACAAGTGGCAAAACAATAATTGTGAATTCAATATATGTATACATATATATATTATAAGTATAACAGGGATACCATCTTACGTAGTGTTATCGGTCAATAAAATGTCACAAATGAATTAAGTGATCAACACTTATCTCCTATTAACAAACAAATGCTGCGATCCTATCTCAAATCAAAATTGCTTATTGGATAGTGATACTCTCACATGATATCATTATTACATCTAATATTTACTCAGACTTAGGCCAATATTGTTAGATTTGGTTTGGAAGGCCCATATGCTGCTGGAAATAGCACAATGAGCAAAACTCACAACTTTTCCATCACCTAGAGCGGTTTTGGTGCCAATTCCACCGTTAAAGCTTTCGAATGTGCATTTTTATCATTTTTTTGAAAGTTTTCATTTGACAATAATATTATTTAGAAATTTCAGTTTTTGATGTCATTTGTTTTAAAAAGTTTATATTACTTTCTCATATCAAATTTGAGCCTAAATCCAAATTTTTGTTTTTGGTAATTTTTCATTTTCCTTTACTTTATTTGTGATTAGTAAGGATCTAACTTATTTGTTGTTTCCTATTCAAATTAAGACTTTTCTATTATAAATAAAATTATAAACCCTGGGGTTAAGTAGTGCTTTCAAATTATTAATATGATTTTGAGATAGTGTTTTCACTTCTTTGTGTGTTCTGTACTCTAGGTGTTCTTAGAATCAACAAAGCAACAAACTTACATATAAAGATATACCCTACAAAGGGTCCAAAAGGAGCATGTGTTTGGTGATTAGGGACCCTACTTGTAGTTAATAGAGTTTTTCGATAGGACACTCATATAGAGATTTAAGATCACAATTGTCGAACTTAGATGAACAAAGATTGAAAATGGATCGTTTCGTGAGCAAAGTTATCAAATAGACACTAAATGACCAAGTATGAGCACCCAGCTCGACCTAAAGAAACTTGTACAAACACACCAAACCTAGATAGGAAACATATAGATTTAGAAACGAAGTATTGAATTTGAGACTTAAAATTGAAAATAAGGTGTCCAAGGGAAAATCGATAACTAGCCACTAGATAGGCATTGGGCGAATACCAACTTGAGCACCTTGGTAGAGATTTGATAATAGTCTTGGATAGAGATTCAAGCTGTATTTAGATTATAAATTTGGATAGGAATCTGAAAAGGAAAAGAGAAAAGATAAATGAAATATAACTATATTTTATTCATATATTACCTAACTTTTCTTCTTTTTTTGAAAAATTCAATTTACCTCCTCGTGGTTTCGGAGCACTTTACCTACTTATGGTTTAAATATAATCAAAAAGTCTCATGTGATTTTGGATTAAAGTGTCACCGTTAATTTTTTTCATCCAAAACTAACGAAAAGTGTATACACCATTCTTTAAAGTGAGCTTAGTTTTTTGGAAAAATAAAGTGAAAGTAACACAACAAAAAGACAATTTTATCCCCCATTTTCTCCAAACCTAAAATTAGATTAAGATGTTAATTAAAATCAAATCAAATTAAAATATAATTAAAAATTGGTCTAAAATATAAAATATAATTAAGGATTAATTTAAAATTTAATTTAATTAAAATATATATTAAATAATAATTAAGAATTGATCTAAAATATAATTGAATTAAAATTAGATTAAGATGTTAGGAATTACAATAAATGATTAAGAATTTAGGATTAATTGTGATCTAAACAATAATTAAATTAAAATTAGATTACAATGTTAAGAATTACATTAAATAATTAAGAATTTATAATTAATTGGGATTTAATTGAATTAATATTAGAAATTAAAAATTATGTGTATGAGAGAGAAAAGAGAAAGAAAATAACAAAAAGAAGCATAGAATTCGAGGATATTATAATTATTTTACGTCTATAGTTAACGATATTAAATGTTACACTTTGGTTTAAAATCATATGAGGTTTTCTGATTATATTGAACCATAGAAGGGTAAAATGTTTCGGGCTCAAACCATAAGGGTTTAAATGAAAATTTTCCTTTTCAAATCATTATCTAAATTTAAGATCCAAACACAGACTTTGGAGATTATGAAACTAATAGACTTAAATTTGCGTAGAGATTTGAAAAATAAAGAGAAAATGTGGATAAAATGTAAATATGATTATATTTTATTCACATTTCACCTTTTTTTTTTTTCTTTTGAAATTCTCATTCAAATTTATAATCCAAACAAAGTGTCGAAATTGGCAAATAAAAAAATGAATGGGAAATCGAAACAAGCAACCATGCTCAAGACTGAAAAAACTTGCTATGAAAAAGTTTAAACAGTTATAAAGTATTTTAAAAGGGGTACTTACATGTAGCTCCTAATAAGTGGACTTATTATTTAATAGGTCCTATGAAAAAAATTTGTCAAAAAAAAAGTCACTAATTGTAAGTTTTAGCGACAGTTTATAAAAGTCATGACAAAAAAAAGTCACTAATTGTCAATTTTTAGCAACATATATAAAAAAATTGTCACAAAAAAATTATTTTTAGCGACAATTTTACTAAAACTTATTTTCAATAGAACTTGATGGGAAGTAAGTCCAACTATTAAGACCTATTGGTAGTTTACCCATTTTTTAAAGAAATTCATAAAAAGTGTATTGAATTAATAATAAATGTTCGAAATTTACATATATTTTATTTTTTTTTCTTGTGTCTTAGGAGTACTTTTTAGCAAGACTCCACTTTAAATTGAAATGTCAAACTAGATTTTTTGGATGGAACTAATATTTTTGAATGATGAAAACATCTTAAAACAGCCAATCAAATTATTATAAAAATCAAACAACAATCCTATATATGAACTCAACTAGTAAATCCAGACTGGAGTTGTCCTAGACCTCCGTAATTCGATCAAACAATAATATCACAATTATATTGAAATTTTACTAATTGCGTAGATAGAACTAATACCTACTTCTAACTTGGTTGTCATATATGTCATACATATATATTATATTCAATAAACCAAAAAAAAAAAAAAAAACAAGAGACAGGTGAACAAAGAATAAAGACTAAGAATTGGCTCTTTACCTACCGTGCTTGTGATGTCGTGGTCAATTTTTGTTAACAATCAACTGTAATTTCCAAAAAACAATTATATGTTATTTAATAGTTTTCTCAATAATTTCTTGAAATTTTAAATGAAGAATATTGGGGATAAAAAGTAGGAAAATTACATTTGAGTTCTACTGTCAAAAAAAAAAAAAAAAAATCATGAAAAAGTTTATGATTTTAATTAGGACAAATTACATATACCTCCCTCGAGATTTAGCTAAATTACAGATACCCTTGAGGTTTTGGAAATTATAGATATCCCCCTGAGGTTTATATTTTCATAACAAATTGACCCTTGAGGTTTATATTTTCATTACAATTTGTCCCCTAATTTGTTATGCAAATAGTACCTTCAGGGGGTTATCTGTAATTTCTCAAACCTTAGGGGGATTTCTGTAATTTTGCTAAATCTTGAGGGGGGTATATGTAATTTGCCCTTTTAATTATTAATATTTATAAAATTTACCAATAATTGGTAATTGTTAATTATTAATTACTTATGACTGATGTAATATTTCTCCCAAAAAGTAATTAGTGTGGAATGTGGTTGCAATTAGAAATGGTCATTTTGACCTATCCCGTGGGGACCTGTCCCTACCAGATGTATTCAGGGCTCACTTTGAGATTTAGGGTCCCAAGGCGAACTTCGGAAATGGGACCCCTCTTGCATTGAAAAATAAAAAAATCATGGATAAAACGATAAGTTACAATAATTTTTTTTATTTGTTTGTAACCATAAAAAAATTTACTTGCACATAATCATTAAAATTATAAACAAAAATTTACTTTCATATATTAAGATAGGAAGTAATCATTTTAAATACTCAAAAAAAATAAAAATCTGGTCTCGTTACTTTATAGTTTAGCAATATCCAGTTTACAATTGAACCGACTATCACATAAACATTATTTTTCTCACATTTTTAGCTGTAAAATCACTAATGAAGCTTGCATAATCGAATTTATCTACTATATCCTTTTCAATTGATAATAAAGCTAACCCATTAAAAATCTGGTCTCATTTCATTTTTTTTTTTTTTTGGGCCCCATATTCAATTGGACCTATAGTATTTGGGCCCTTTTTATATATCAAAAACAGAAAATTATATTTTGGAGCCCCTATTTTCAGCTCAAATTTGAGAACCCAAGGCACAAACCTCTCTTGCTTGCCCTCAGGGCTGGCTCTGGATGTATCCAATCTATTGAAGAGATAGGCGGGAGCGGGTATTTTTTTCCCATCCGAAGTGAAGGTAGGATTGGGGTTGGGGTAGAGGTTGAGGCTGGGGTGGGAGATACACCGTCCAATCAAAATCCGACCCGTATATAATTAATGTAAATTCTATATAATGAAATATTATAAGTTTAACTATTCAACTTAAGATTGAGACTTTGGTCACCAAATTGGAAAATGCATTCTATTACGTATTTTTGTGATAAATATTACATTTTTTTTTTTTTTTTTTTTTTTGGTAGGAGTAACGATAATTTGTGATTTAGAATCAAAGTTAAGTATTTTATGGTAGTGTTACATATTTTTGTGATAATGTTATACATTTTTTTTTATGCAAACATTTTCTAAGTACAAAATGTATAACAATACCATAAAATATATAATATTATCACAAAAATACATAACTTTATTTTTAAATCATAAATTTTCATAATTTTTACCAAAAAAATACATAATATTTATTACAAAAACACAGAATAAGATGCTATAGAATTTTTGGGAAGCTAATTTTTGTCTTCTTTTTTTTTTTTTTTTTGGGCTAAATTTTTTTTTAAAAAAAAGGCTAAAATAGCTAATAAAATAAAATGTCACATCAAATTCATCTCATTTCACTTTTTTCTCATAAATATCACATTCAACTACCAAAAAAAAAATTAACTCTTCCCAAACACAAATATTTTAACATATTAAAATAGTCAAAAACTAAAATAATCTATTAAAATAGCCAACTTTCCCAACGTGGCTTAAGGCAGAAAGTCTGAGGCTATGTTTGGTTTGTAATTCAAACCATGATTTCACACATGTTATCAACCCTCTGTTTGCTTATAGTTTTCAAATCATTATTCCAAATTAATTTCAAAACACATTTTGAAAACATATTTGGTAAACCAGAGAGATTTTGAATTTTTGAGTCTACTTGATCATCTGCCCAGACATCCGCCTAGACAGTTTTTGAATTTTTAGTAAGGGTGAGCAGCGGATATAGCGATCTGCCAAAACCGACCGAACCGAACCGATCCGATGCATTTTGGATGGATGCGTGATGACGAGCGAACGGTTGCGGATTGATTTTCGCCAATCCGTCAATTTGGCGGACGGATGGCGGATTTGAGATTTCTTTGGCCGCAACCGAACTGCCAAACCGCCAAATCGCGAGCACCCCTAGTAATTTATAAGACTTTGTGTTTTCAATTTGTTTAAATATTATGTTTGTGTTTTCAATTGAAAAAGAGTTTAAATATTCTGTTGAAAAAAGTTTTCAACTTGAATATATTTTTTGAATTGAAAAAAATAAACGTATTATTTATCTATATTTTTTTGTTTTTAAATCTAACTCTAAAAATAATAAATAGAAAATATGATATATGCTGGTTGGTTTTTGTTTTCAAAAACATATATAGATGTAACAATACAGAGACATACAATCTCTACTACTGCTCAGTTCATGGTTTTGGTGGTTTGAATTGTTATTATATTTTAAGAATCACAGATTGTAATACTTTATGTGGATGAATCATACTGTGATTGTAATATGTAGATGAGGCATGCAGTGATCATGATATTATAAAATTTTAAACTTTCTTTCTTCAAATAAGGCATACAATGATTGTAATACTTTTTTAAGTCATTAACTGTAATACTTTCTTTCTTTTTTTTTTTTTCTTTCTTTTTTTTTTAAGGAAGTGCACAAGTTGAATTATGTTGAAAATTTATAAAATTTTAAACCACCAAACCGATTCGCATCCATCCGCCAAACCGCCAATCCGCTCAATCCACATCCGCCGAATTGGCGAACGGATGCGAATTGATTTTCTCCAATCCGCCAATCTAGCGGACGGATGGCGGATTGGAGGTTCTGTGGCCGCAACCGACTTGCGCCCACCCCTAATTTTTAGGTCTATTCGATCGTCCGGCCAGTTGACTGGAACAGTGTTTTTTTTTAGCAACTGAGACCTGTTACCTGGAAATATATATATATATATATTTATTTTTGAGATTTTTTAAATATAGAAAATATTTTTTTGAGACCAAAATGAAAAATTATTTGGACCTTTATTTAAAATTAACAAAAAAAATTTTGAAATAAAAATTAATTTGTCACAATAATTTTTAAAAAATAAAAATATATATACTTTTAATATTTTAAAGAAAAAAATATTTTCAAAATATTTTTAATTTTTTAAATAAATTTTTTTTGTCAATAATTATTTTTTTGTATTAAATTTTAAAAAGAGTTTGGTTACAAGTTTCGAATAGAATTTTTCATAGAGTTTTAAGTTGTGTGCTTGGTTATGAATTAAAAAATTTTGAATTAAATTTGAAAAAGTTTTTTCAAAACTTATAATCAAATAATTTTTCACAAACTCAACATAAATTTCAAAAATTTAATACTCAATTTAAAATTCAATTCAAAACTCATAACCAAATAAATTTTCTATTTTCAAATAATAATTTCAAAATTATAAAATTAAAATATTATTTCATACTCAAATCATAACTCTAAACACAAACCAAACGTGGCCTAAAAGTTTCCTAATACTACCAGCAAAAGTTGACAGTTGTTTCAGACTTTTATTTTTCTCAGTAAAGGCTTGCAACTCTCTCTCTCTCTCTCTCTCTCCATCTCTCTGTGGGGTATTGGGAATGAAAATTGACTCGTAGCTCGAATGTTTCAAGCTCGACTGGCTCGAAAATGAAATTTCTCCCTCCTCTCACCTCTCTCACTCTCCTTAGCAGTTCCCTCTCACCTCTCTCACTCTCAACAAACCTCTCTCGCCTTGGCGCCTCATCTTTCTCTCCTCGCTAACAGTTCACTCTCGCATCTCTCACTTGAGTCTTGAAGGAGTTCGAACCACGACGGAGGATAGAAAACGACGAACCACGACGAAGGGGAGCCTGTGAACACGAATCTGAGGTAAACCTGAAAACGCAAAGTTAGGGCTTACTTTTATCATCAATTTTTGTAGAAATTAGTGAACTCTGTGTTCAAGAATGAAAATGGGGATTTTCCTTCAAAGTTAGGGTTTGGGATTTGCCCTTATTCTCTGTGTTCACATTCTGATTTGTGACAAATTTGTACACAACTTCGATTTGGGTTTGGTTGCCCTTATTAGGACGATATATTGTCAAAATGGGGATTTTCCTTCAAAGTTAGGGTTTGGGATTTGCCCTTATACTCTGTGTTCACATTCGATTTGTGACAAATTTGTAGACAAATTCGATTTGGGTTTTAATTTGCCCTTATTAGATTGATATATTGTCAAATGTTCACATTCGATTTAATAGCCTTTAATTTGTGACAAAATTTTCCCAATCTTGAAAAATCCTGTTCATACATCCATGTTTTCTCTGTTTTGTTTTTTGTATATTTAGAGTTACACTTTGGATAATGAATTTGAATTGGGACTTGCAAAAAGGTAAGGGAAATTGAGAAAAAAGAAGAAAAAAACTTTGTGAGCAGAGGGTTAGAAAAACATATAATAAGCATGTAATGGAAATTTTGGGAGAGAACTGGGTTGTTAACTTGGGTTGTTAAGTTGGGTTGTTAAGTCATCTACTTGGGAGAGAACTGTGGAAGGAAAGATTGAAATTTTAGAAGAATATATTCATGAGCATATATTTACCAAAATGTTTTAGACCTTGTTGGAGTCTAGGTTTCTGCAGCTGAGTGTTCAAAAAAATGGCTTCAACTTCTACTAATAATACGGACATGAGATTAGAGCCAAGGTATTGTAACTGTGGAAGAGTAGCTACCATGCGTGTTGTACAAAGAAATGACAATGGAAATCGAGGACGTGCCTATTTTGTTTGCCCAAGAAAATATGTAAGTAGCTGTTATATGAATGAATCTGTTAATTTTTACAAATTTGATTTGTTCTTTATTGATTAACTGATTCTTGTCCATTGTAGACTAGGAACGAACACTGCAATTACTTCAGCTGGTTCGAAGATGATGACGACGACGACATTACCTCCACAATCCGTGCCACTGCTGGACCTCGGACAGATTCAAGAACAGAAGAAATTAATGATCTGAGGAGAAAGGTTGGTGAGCATGATAGAAGGCTGCAAAGGATGGAGAAAATTTTCAAGGGAATGACTTATGTAATTGTATTTGTTGTATTTTTGTATTTTATCATGTAAATGACTCAATTGTTAGGTTTGGTAACATGCTATGACTGTAATCTACATTTGTACTTGTTTTGTAAAAAAATTTTTTGGTGCTTAACAAGTGAAATCTAATGCTATGAACTTGGCATGAAATCTGTTGATTAACAGGTTCTTGAATGATTATGAGGGTCTTGGAAAAATCTGTTGAATGAATGGGACTATGTTGCAAAAATCTGTTCAATGAATAACAGGGTCTTGAATGATTAACAGGTTGAATGTGTATAATAGGTTGAACAGGTTGAACTTGATAGTGTGTGAAATTTGTTGAATGCACAGGGGCATTTCTTGAATGATTAACAGGTTCACTGTGTATAACAAGTTGAACAGGTTGAGTTTGACAAAGTGTGAAATTTATTGAATGAACAGGGGCATTTTTTAACAGTGTATATGATAAGAATTGTGCTCAGAAAAGATTACTATGCATGTAAGAAAATAGGTTGAACAGGTTGACATTATTTTTGAGAAAATGTTGACCTTGGCTGCTAGTCTTCAAACTCTGAGTTCAAGTGGCACTTGAACTTATACTCTGAACAAGAGTGCTCATCACTATAATAATTAAACCTTATTCCATACATATGGATAATTAATGAAAGCCCCTAATACACAACATTTATGGGGAAAATAGTAGTAACAATGCTGGATAGAGCTTGGAGGCCTCCAAGTCTTCCGCTGTTAGCTCAAAGCTCAACTGATCTCCTTTGATCATAACACCAATAGCCTCCTAGAAAACATATGCAGTCCAGATGAGGCAGCCCTATGCAGTCCATTAGTGTGCCTATCATATAACAGCAAGAGATCCCATGAAGACCATAACACAGCAGAAGCATGATAAGTAGACTAGCAGAACAGATCAGAGAAGCAGACTATCAAGACTCATATTAATATATAGAGCTTGACTCCTAGAATGATGACCAAGTTGCCATGAATGAGCATCCAAACTGCAGACCCAACCAATAGGCGTAAGATGTACCCCAAACAGAGAGCACTAGATCGTAATCAAAACACAATCAAATGGACTCAATATACAAGATATATGCCTACCATGCGTGAGATGGACTCCAACAAAGACTGAGGCGGTCGGATCGAGAAGCAGACTCCTAGCAGGCCCCGCACCAACATACATGTACTCAAGTACTCAAGCAAATAACACAGCAGAGCTGTCAGCCAAATTAAACCCCTATAACAAAGCTGTAATGCTTTCACAGAACTACCATGTGCCCCCTGACACTTTCTAACTTGCCTCAAATTGAAGACAAAAACACTGCACAGATTATTTGGATTTTGGTAATCTGCCAATCCATGCATCAGAGCCAGACACATGCTTAAAGCTAATAAACTAGCAATGCAGAACAGATCAGATCAGCCAATGCAGAACAAATCAGCAAATAAACCAGTAATTACCTCCAAGAGTAGACGGATCAGATCATATCAGATCTGCCAATGCAGAACATATCACAACAGATTCACCTGGAGGAGTAGACCAGATCAGAACAGCTTCACCTCCAACAAAACATGACAGATTTGGGCAGCCAGACATAAACCAGATTTGCAGAGACCATTGGTAACAGATTTCATTCAATCAGATCAGATTTGCAGAGTTCACTTCATCAGCAACTTATTCATTCAACTCAAAAAATAACAAAAAAATTCTAAGAATAACCTATGGTTGGAATAACAAAAAATGTCTAACAACATATTCATTGAAGCACTGCAGAACCATTTGTAACAACATATTCATTCATTGAACCAGTACAAAAAATTTAGTTCATGTCCGGGACATTCACTTCATTGAACTGAAACATATGGGACATTCAAGTGAACAATACGAAGTTTACAAACAAAATTCACGTAAAATTATCACTTCGAAACTAAAAAAAAATGGGAGATTCGGATCCCCCTCGATGTTCAAGTCAACAAAATATGACGGTACTATCGATCTGTCACTGCTAATACTATTGACCATTCCAGCTTCTTGGTGAGATGTGCTCCCAATGTCGTCCCCACTTGTGGTAACTGGTGCCTGTCAAAATAAAGTAAATAATAAAAATGAAATTCCACAAAGTAAGTGGAATATATTGAGTCCGTTGAATACATATCGGGAGAAGGAAAGGGTCTGCTATGGCATCCATAGAAGGACGATAGTAATGTTGACTTGGCGACACCTAATGATGAAATAGTAACAAAAGTAAATTACTAATTTCAAGCAGTAAAATTAGAAGCCAAAAAAAATAACCCCAAACAACCTTCATATTCAACACGTACCGGTTCCATACAAGGAAAGGTCAACTTACAAGGTGCACCTTGACGCACCTTCTTATTCTTTCCCTTCAACCGATTAACTATTGCATCAACCTTGCTAACCTTCCGTTTCGTACATGGATGGCCTCTTCGGCGAGCGACCAAAGGACTTCGTACGTTGCGAGTCATGCTCTCTTTTGTAGTATTGATCCGAGGCGGACTTTTTGGTGAAGTATGGAAATGTGGTAAAGTAGTACTTGACGGTGGTAAAGTACTACTACATGGCACATTACTCACACTACTTGATTGAACTGTTCTCACATCATCCTTGATTTTCATCAACCCAAGTTGAATCACTTTGTGTTTAGCATCATCATTGGTCGCAAGATCTAGGATCTCATCCAACGTGTTGTGATAGTTATCATGCAACTTTGGATGTAGAGAAGAGCCAAAGTTAGTATATGTGGTTGGAATGCATGTGTAGCCTCTTTCCAAGTCTTTTCTCCATCTTGAAACAATGTATTTAGGTGGCACCTCATATATGGATCTCTCAATGAGCACAGAAAGTGAATGTGCACACATAATACCTCTAAACTCAAACAACCGACACATACATTGGAGCTCATATTCAGTTGAATTAAAGTAGACAACAAATTCCACTTTCTTCATCCCCTCACCCACAACAATAGCCTCCCTCACATGATACGTACAAACTGCTCCCTCTTGTTTGATAAGATTTGCACGACAATACACTAGACGCTTCAGTTCTACTTGAACTTCTTTAAATTTGGAATTAGTGTAAGCTGCACGAAATTGCTTCTCAAAACGATACAATCATAAGCAATCATACAATTTGTTACGAGACTTAAAATCTGCTTTTGTCTCCTTCTCTACCTTACTTCTCAACGCATTGTCATACTGCTCAACAAATTGCTTCAACGTTGTCTTGGAGTTCACATATCCATCAAAGAATGCATTCATACTCTCAATTCGTTGTGTAGTTGACATGCCAGCCCAAAATATGTCTTTCACATAGGCAGGAATCCACCTATGTCGCTCACGGTGTAATATCCCCAACCACTCGTTATCATTCAAATTGAAATTTTCAATCATTGCTTTCTAGTATTCCTCAAATTCATCTATTGTCAATGAGTCATAAATTGCATTACTGAAAGCAACCTTAATGGACTCATATTGTGAATATCCTCTCAATTTCTCGGGAATTTTCTTCATAATATGCCATAAACACCAACGATGCCGAGCCTCTGGGAAGACAATTTCTATGGCATTTTGCATAGATCTGCACTGGTCAGTTATTATCGCTTTTGGTGGAGCATCTGACATGCAACTTAACCATTCTTTGAATAGCCAAACAAAAGTCTCCGTGTTCTCATTACTTAACAACCCATAACCGAACAAAATTGACTGCCCATGGTGATTAACTCCTACGAACGGAGCAAATGGCATGTCATATTTGTTTGTCAAATAGGTTGTGTCAAAAGAGACAACATCCCCAAATGCTTTGTAAGCCGCCCTACTCCTTGCATCCGCCCAAAACAAGTTACGCATGCGACCATCTTCATCAAGGTCAATTGCCGAATAAAAGTTTGAATTTTGTTGTTGCATTTTATGAAAATAATGTGTAACTGATTCGGCATCTCCTACCCCAAGTCTTAACTTTCTAGCATTGTTGATATAATTCCTTGCATCTCGTTCATCAAACGTTAATGCCTCATATCCCCCCGCTTCAACAACTATGGAATGAAAATTCTTAGCCACACCAATTCTTGCTGCATCGTTAACTTCTAATCTCCTCTTCACCGGCGTAACAATCCTCTTATTCATTGCAAAATGCCGTGAGTCAGTCGCAACCAAATCTTGAGTGTGCTCAAGCACAACTGTAGTTAACTTATATGTTCCATCCTTTTGTAGACTGGCTCTTACCCTTGCTTTACACTCATTTTTTGATGACAAAGATGGTTCCAACGGATTTATTTCTGATCTCTTTGTTCTGTTCCGCGCCCTAGTACATTCAATTCCAAAGTACTTAACTTCCCCCATCACATGTTAAATTTTGTGATCTATAAGCTATAGCAAATCCCGAGTGTTTGGCATATTCTGCATAAAATGCGTACACCTCTTCCTTTGAGCTAAAAGACATTCCCTTCTTAGGTTCTTTAACTTCTTCTTCTTCAACTTCGTCATCTTCACACTCATTAAATGAAAGACTGTTATCTTCTTCTTCAACTTCGTCACTCCCATTGAAAAAATTATTATTCCAATCAATATCCATTGTACCTTCAAAGTTAAATAGAATACAAAATTTTAGAGTACAAACAATTATCTTACAAACAATTATCTATATCTAATGCTATGGAATCAAATAAGAAGACATGTGAAGCTAACTCAAGAAAATTATTCAAATAAGGAGACATGCAAAGTATTAAAAACACCATCAGAATTGGGCTACTGAAAACACCATCAGAATTAGGATTCCAAATAGTGCTATCAGAATCTAGTTTATATACGGTCCAAATTTTCAGATTCTGAACAACTCACCACATGAGGAAGAAGCTGGTTCAACAGTTGGCAATTCCATGAATCATTAACCCAAACATCTCAAACACAAAATTGCTACTCAAAGGACAGAATAGCAGCCCAAAAAGGGCCCTCCAGCAGCTAACAGTCCCACCATAAATCACATAATGCATTATTAAGCTGCCAGAAAATGTTATGTTTAGCCTCCCGAAAAAACATCATTCTCTTCCACCAGACCTTAATGCTAAATGCAGCAAACATATCACATAGGCATGCTTTTTAATTTCAAGAACATGCCTCAACAAAATGAGCTGACCTTCCATAGAACACTGCCCTTCTCCTAATTTTATTAACCAACTTCTTCCTACCAACATAAAGAGAACAGCCCAAATAAATAATGGGCAGTCTGTCATACTTGTACAGAAAAAAAAACATTTAATTTCTGAATAGCTCTCTTGTAACCATTAGTAAAAATGACAATAGCATCAACAAATGCTAAATGTCTAACAAGAGGGCAATCTAGTAGGCTGTGAAACAGATTGTAACCATTACAACTTGAACCAACTCACCAAACAGATTCAAGTCTGTGGGCATGGTATATATTTGAGTGACTTGAACCGAATCATATATATAAATGAAAATGACGAGCAGAGAAACAGAGTGGATTTGCAGAGACATGGAGTGGATTTGCACAAAAGGGAAATAACTGAAAAGGGAAAGAAAAATACCAGTCAAGACTCCTCTTCTTCAACTATGGACGACACAACCAAAAGACATTCCTAAGACCCACTAAAGAATAGCAACCCAGATCGAAAATGTACAGTGCCGCTAGGTTACGAATGATACATTTGCCGCCAAATATGATGCTTGGCTCTGATACTTCCTTCATTCAATTGAAGCAGCACATGCTCGCAGAGAATAGAAAACCAAATTCGAGCCACTGTCGAGCCAGACGATTCGAGCTACGAATCGGAATTGATTTGGAATACACTATATACTTTTTACTTTTTTTTAGTTATTATCTTTCTATTTTTTTTATATTTTTTTTATAAAAAAATAAAAAATTATATTTATTTAAATGATTCCAAACAATTCTTATATCAGACTATTCACTCACTTTCACTTATCTCTCTCTATGGCCCGTTTGGGATTAATTTATTTTAGTTAATTTTTTGATTTTTTGATTATTTTAATTTGATTAATAAAGTATTGTTTGGGTTGATAATTGTCTTTTTGTAATTGATGTGATAGTTGTGAGAGAAAAAATGAAATTATTATGTTTTGAATATGATATTTTAACTTATTTTATCTTATTAACTTCTTTTTTTTTTTTTTTTTTGGCTGCCTATTTTAACCACTAAATTTTGATTTTATTAACTTATTCTATTAGAATTTATTGTTTGGCATGTGATTTTTTAGCTAAAATAATTTAAAAAGTCAAAATATTCAATCACATCATAATCTTTATTTTCCAACACATTTTTTCGTAAATGTCAAAAAAGTAAGTCAATTCTCAAACGAGTTCTTTGTCGGGTGAACAAGGTGAGTTTGAATGCCCAATATACAGGGAAGGGAAGAAAAAATCCACCTGGTAGTGGAGATGAGGGACAGAATAGGGATGGCGGTAGCAGAGGCGGGGGGCAGGTAATAACAAATTCGACAAAAATTTGCCATGTGACCATCCCTAGTTGTGACATTTGGTGTGACAAAAAATGAAAATAAAATATTTTTCATAATTAATGAAAAATAATTTATTCAAGTGGAAAACATTATTCACTTTTTTAAAATGGAAAATATTTTTTAGACTAAACACCGGCCAACCTCATCACACAACCAGCATCACCATCACCTCTACCCCTAGTGCTACCACCTCCACCACTCCACTACCATCCCGCTATCACCACACCAACCCAACAACCAAAACCATTAATATATTTTTTTTAAGATCACAACTAAACACGTTTGTTTGGGATGTTTGATTTTAGCTAAAATAGTTAATAAAGATAAAAATATAAATATAAATTAACCAATAAGACAAAATTTATATTCTACACATCAATCAATCACTTTTTTTCTCCTAACCATATATTCAACAACCAATAAAAATACAAATCATACTAAACACAACTTTTTCCATCTCATAAAATAGTCAAAAAGCTTGTTTATTGAATTTCTAGATATTTTTTTCACATATATGTTTTATGTTTCAACTACATCTAAGTTAGGTGCATTTAAAAGTTTAAAAATATATATATATATATATATATATTTGATTAAAAGAATAGAAAAGGTTAACTAAAAACACAAAAATATTGAAAACAAAAGCTCAAAAATTATATATATATATATATTGATAACTCGGTATACAATCCAGTGAATCAACTAATTTGGAGACCAATTTCACCGTCCACTAACGGAGAGTCCAATTAAAGCTGGAGCAAAGCCATATATAGACTAGTCCTAAAAAATTATTTGCACTTAGAAGATTTTGAACATAAATTCATGGAAATAGCACACCCCACACCCTAGGCTAACCTTTTGGGGTTGTCAAAAATAACATTTGAAAACTCAAAACCAAACTAAAAATTGTAACACTTAACCTCCTTCATCTACTGATTTTTCCAATTTGCATCTTTATGACCAAAATACCCTTTCAGTTTTAATAAAAATTAGAATTTACCCTTGAACTATCATTTCATATCACTTGACTCCCTCAACTAAAGAAAGTTCACTAAAGACAAAAATATAAGAAAATCTATTCAGTGTATTTGATTTTAGTTTTCTGAATTCAGATTTTTAAAAATTGAGTTTGCTGTTTTTTGTGTTTTTTTGTTTTTAGTGAATATTTTTAAAAATTTAGGTAATTTTTTTACTTTTTTAGATGCACATTACTTAGATGTATCTAAAATAGTAAAATATTTTTGAAAAAATTAATAAATACACAAAAATACGAAAATGTATTGAATTTTCATTTTATTGTTTTTTTGTATTTTTTGGTATTTAGTGTATTTTTAAAGACTTTTTTCACAAATATTATACTTTTTAAGTGTATTTATGTTAGGTGTGTCTAAAAATTAAAAAAAAAAAAGCTTAAAATATTAAAAAAATTCATTGAAAACATTAAAATACGAAAAATCAAAAAGTAAAATTTTCTGAAAACTAAAACCACACAATTGGATTTTTTTTTTTTGTCGTTTTCAGTAATTTTTTAAAAATTTCTTCACATATATATGCATGTAGATGAAATACGTCTAAAATATGAAAAAAGTTTACTAAACATTAAAAAAAAAAAAAACAAATCAAAAATTGTATTTGAGTTTAAAAACCAAACAAATGTAACATTTTTTAATTAAGGGAGATAAAGTAATATTAAGTGATAATCTAAGGGGATAAGTGTAATTTAACCTTATAATTGGGAATTTTTGTCATTAAGGTCTAAGTTTTTTTTAAAAAATAATAATAAATGTAAAGAATTAAGTATTATAATTTTTAGTTCAAAATAATAAAGTTAAATGGGACAATAATTTAAAAGAGGTAAATAATAATTTAAAAAAAGAAGAAGAAGAAGAAGAAGAAGAAGAAGAAGAAAAAGAAAAAGAAATGAAGGGTCAGTGAAGGATAAGGAAATTGAGAAAATAGCTTTTTAAATTACCAGTATGAACAGAATATGTGACTGCGGGCTTCAAAAGTAGCTGTTGACGTGCAGTTTTTAGAGAGGGAATGCAATGGTCACACACACAGAGAGAGAGAGAGAAAGAGATGGTATTGTAATGGAGAGAAACAGTAAGTGAGTAAGGGAGGGAAGGAAGGAGGGAGGAAGGAAGGAAGGTATTGTAAAGTAGAACTAGTCTATACTATATATTAAGTAAAAGGGGGTTTTTAACCCCCAAGACTTATGGGAGCTCTAATATCTCAATCCTAATTTTTTAATTTTTTGATTTAAAAAAAAAATCTCAGCATTTATTAATTTCTTCCAATCCCCATGCCTTTTGGGAGATTTAGTTAAAAACCCCCTCTTAATTAAACTTTAATGCATTAAAGACCAGCATAAACAAAATTCCTTGAAAATTTCAACACATCTGTCTATCTATATTATATTATCTATATATATATATATATATATCTATCTATCTATATCTATACTATATATTAAGCAAGAAGGAGTTTTTAACCCCCAAGGTCTGTGGGAGTTTCAATATTCCAATCTGAATTTTTTAAATTTTTTATTTAAAAAAAAACTCAGCATTTATTGATTTGGTTAAAATCCCCTGATCAGTTTTTATTAACTTTTTTCAATCCACGTGTCTTTTCACATGCCTTCATTTATTGATACAATCCCCTAATTAGTATTTAAAATCCCTTCATACAAATAATTATAGATACAATCTGTATATAGTTACTGCAGTACCCTTTTCAACTTCTCTCATACATTATGGTTAGTGATAAAATTATTCAATTATTTTTATAAAAAATCTTAAAAAACATAATTTATATATTAAAAAAAGTCTAAAATAAATATAAATATCTATAATTATCTCATGCATAGAACTAGTAATGGAATTATGCAAATGCAAGTACTTTTCGCGGAGAGAGAGAGAGAGAGAGTGAGTGAGTGAGTGAGTGAGTGTGTGTGTGTGTGTGGGTGTGTGTGTGTGTGAAGTTACAGTGTCCGTAGGGAGTGTCATTTATAGGCGTGGATGTGGATCTGTTAAATCCATGGAATTAAAGGTTAATAACGGTCATTCTACCTGCATTAATTAGTATATCAATTAATTAATTAATATATCTTATAATATTATTATTTATCTTATCTATTATATAAAGTATAAATATTTAAAATTTTAAAATTATATCACATCATCCGTTAGTACACTAATTAATATACCATTTAATGCATATAGCATTATTCTAATAATAATAATGTTATGATTTGATTTTTTTTAAAAAGAAATAATATGCCAATGATTTCTTTTTGTTAAAATAATTAATAAAGATAAAAATAAATTAAAATAGGTCATAAAATAAAATATTACATTCAAATTATGATTATTTTATTTTATTTTTCTTATAATCATCAAATCAATTATAAAAAAAAGTTAACGAAATTTCCAAACATTATTTTTTTAATTATACTAAAATAATTAAAATTCACAAACGAGCTCTTTGTATACCTTGTATTAAATCCCATTATGCTTTTCATTTTTTAAATTTTATTAGCAAATTCTTTACACTTTTCGTCAAATCAAAATGTGACCCTTTTGTTAGTTTAGCATTAAATTACGGATAAATTATATTTTGTCCCTTTATGTTTGACCCTTTTTTCATTTTGACCTTTTAAGTTTGTTTGTTTGTTTGTTTTGTTTTGTTTTATTTATTTATTTTTTTTTTAACCTTTTATGTTTCAAATTTTTTTTCAGCTTACCCTTAAAGTTAATTTTTTTTTTAAATTTTACAAAAAAGTCATGTTTACTATCACATAACATAAAAAATATATTATTATATAGGAGTTTGGATTTGTATAAAATTTGTGAGTTATACATAATAAAATATTTTATGTCACATGACTATTTATATGTCATTTCTATCAAATTTTGGATGCAAGTTAGCTTTTAAAAAAAAAATTTAAAATATGAAGGTCCAAAGTGAAAAATAACAAACTTGAAGGCTCAAAATGAAAAAATGACCAAATATAAAGGGGACAAGTAGTATAATTTATCTATTAAATTACATAATGCACTATTTGACATCCCCTACAAAAGTGCTCTTCTTTTTTTTTTTTCTTTTTTTTTTTTAGGTCATATCACAACTCTATTTTTTTTTTTTTTTTTACACATTCTTTCGTAAAAAATTAAAAAATATATTTATTTAAATCATTCCCAACACTATCTTAATGAAAATTGTTACACGGCTCTCACATGAGGCATTTTTTAGGACTTTTTTTCTTTTTTTTTATTTTTCCCTTCTTTTCCATTTTCGAATTGTATATTTCTTCCTTTATTGTAAAGGAGTGGTGGGTTTAGAAAATACAATATAGAGAGAAAATATTATGAAAAAATAAAAAAAAGAAGTAGACATTATAAGAAAATTACATTTTGCCTTAGAAAATACCTCATGTAAGCCTCACATAACAATTTTCATCAAATAATTTAACACCAAATTAATGGAAGGGCCAAATTGTAATTTAATCAAAAGTGATTAATTGTTACAATTAAAAAAATCAAAGTGAGATTTAATGTAAATTAGAAGATACAAAAGCGCATTTGACCCATATAAAATAGAAAAGTAAACAAAAGAAATGCACTATATGATTGAGATTCATCTGAAGTGTGGTAATATAGTCATATTTTAAGATAAATATTATTTCCTTCTTGTACATTTTTTGTGTTCTAATTCTGTGCATCTAATATCTTTATTTATTTTTATTATATTTTGTTTATCACATGCAATATTAACAAACATGAGTGGAGAAACTCATTAAATTTTGGTCCTTCGCTCGAGCAGACTTTCTTGCGCTCGAGCGAGAGTTGCAACCTTTCAGTACTTTGCACGTCTGCAAAAGTGCTGGAAGAGTGTCTTTCACGCTCGAGCGGCGTTTCCTACGCTCGAGCAGATGGGCGCTTGAGCGTCCTTTCTTGGGCACAAGCGATTGGTCTATCGTCTGCAAAAGTTCTGGAAGTGTGTGTTCTACGCTCGAGTGGGCCTTTTCTTGCGCTCGAGCGGGACAAAAGTTTGTGCCTGACGCTCGAGCGTCAAACTATCCGCTTGAGCGGATTGTGCGTATATCAGATAGGGAAAAACACTTTTTACATTATTTTTTCTTATCTTTTCACCCAAAACCCTAAAGTTGAGAGTCTCTCTCTCTAAAACTCACATCTTTCTACATTTTGACCTAGATCCTTTGATCTCTACACCCTTGTGCCTTCATTAAAGAAGTAGAACTCCTCAAGCTCTTCACTTTGATCTGAGTAGAAGTTGGTTTCATCACTTTTGAAGTTCCATCCTTGCTTGGCTCATTTTCTCTTTTTGAGGTAGGGATATTCTACACCTCAATATGGTTTTTAATCTAAGTATTTGTTGTTATGTGTAAATAGTGGAATTTGGGAGGATTTGAGTAAAGGTAGGGTTGGGGTTCATAATTGAAAGAGGAATTTTCCATGTTGGTTTACAAAATGGCTATGGGGCTTTGTATATAAAGTTCTCTAGTGTTAAAATGATGAGATTTGACCTTGGGGTTGATATTTGAAAGAGGGAGAAAGTGTGCCCTAGTTTGTGTTAATTAATTATTTCGCATAAATGATGAAATTGGTATAGGAAATATGAAATCGGAAGGATGTATGAATGAATGGCGTAGTTGGATTTGTTAAATCACTCACCTATGGAAATTTGATAAATTATCTGTTTAAAAGATTGTATATCCGTTTAGAAATAACTGTTTTGGGCTATCGGTGGAGTATAGTTATGATTGTTGTAGAAATTGCATGAGGATTAGGTAAATTGAAACTAATCATTTAAGTTGTGCATTGAATATGACGGTATGACTAAGGCATTGAATATGTGCTATGGATAGTCATTGTATTTGACAATGTTTGTAAATGCATTTTATATGTATTCGTATTGGGAGAAGAAATGAGATATACTCCATTGCTTGGGAGGAGATAGGGAATGGACTCCGTTGAGAATTAAGTTAGCCAGAGTGTCAAGGGTGAAAGTCCCGAAACCTTATATATACATGGGTGTCGATCCCGCGGACGAAATTTTGGTAAAATGGCAAGGTTGAAGTGTTTGTCTGATAATTGTGTGAAAAAGAGAACCGCTGAGTTGTAGTCTCAGCTGGGTTATTTGTAAAATTATGGGTAATTGTCACATGACTTAGAATGAGATGAATTGACTCGAAAAGAATAAATGAGAATGGACCGAAATATGAGTAACAATGTTGAATGGTTATGAGGAGAATGTAAATTGGTCATGAATATTGAATATTTATCTGACATTTATAACTTAGTTAAATCTCATATATTGTGTTAGTTTATCTTTACCGGGTTTTGGTTCACCCTACTTGGGAAACCATTTTCAGGTACAGGTGATATGCTTCCTCCAAGGGCATAGATTGAAAGGACTTTGGAGCTGAAGACTCTTGTCATTTTTGTTTACGTGTTTATTCAAGCCGAGGGCTTTACGTATATAGAGCTTAGGACTCTTTCTTTGTTGTAACCAAGTGATATCTTGAAAAAATGTAAATCCGTAGGGCATTTATTTTGTTGTTATTGACTTGTATCACATGTTGTATATTTACGATGAATGTTTATGAATGTATAATGCATGTAATACCTTTTGTAGTACGAACTTTGATATATGAAAGTGAATGAGTTATATTATATTCATTTCTCTTATGAATTGAGTTATTTGTATTATTTTGAGGGTGTTACAACTTGGTATCAGAGTGTACCAGGTTTGAATACTTTGGGCATGTGGGAAGTGGTTGGTACCACAATGGGTTTGTCTCGTTTGTTAGAGACTTAAGTATGGATGTTATATGCTTATATGATAACATGCTTATGTGATTATATGGGTATGAGATTTACTTTGTAAGATGTTGACTGGGTTTACGAGTTTTTGGAAGTCCTATTAAAAAAGCACTTAATCACTGCTATTTCTAATTGGAACTCTAGCAACGCCGCGAGACAGTCACTATCTAGGGAGGAAATTCGTATGTATTTATGTGATTATGTGCTTATGTGGAGCGAATTATAGTTGTCCTGACATTTGTCACGTGAGTGAATTAGCTTCGGCACATTTGTAAATGTGCTAATGTCTATCGTTACCTTTATTAGGATATCAGGACGTGGACGTGATGGTGGTAGGCGTGAGATGCCTATACCGGATGAAATTCCGACATAGGAGGAAAAAGTTGGTCAGGCCAATGTGGTCGAACCAATGGGACAACAGGCCATGGGCGTCTTAGCCCGTGAAAATGGTCGGAGCATTGAGGGAATCCATGGACATTCTCAGGGTTAAGAATCAAGTCCTGGCCAAAGTAGCTGAAAAGGGAGTTCTTCCGGTCGAATCCAGATGAGTTTTTGAGTGATCTCAAGGAGCCACTGAAGGTTGATGAGTGGTTAGAATAGATGGTGAAGACGTTTGAAATGCTCGGCATTGAAGACGAAGGTTTGAGAGTGACCTTGGCGTCCTTGCAGCTGAAGGGAGATGCGGGTCAGTGGTGGAAGTATGCACGGGGGCACATTGGAGGGACTTGGGAAGCCTTTGTTGATGCTTTTCAGGACAAGTACTTACCTGTTACAGTATGGGAGAAGTTGAGGGACCAATTTTCCAAGTTGGTGCAGTTGAACACACTGGTGGCCGAGTTTGAGGCCACATTTACCAGTTTGTTGAGATTTACACCGGAGTTAGTAGCGACTGAAGAGCGCCGGTGTTTGGAGTTTGAGAAGAGACTGAAGACCGGTCTCATGTTTCGAGTGGCCGGGTCCATGATTAGAGACTATGGGCACCTTGTGGAGGCTGCAGCCCATCTTGAGACTGTTATACATGCAAAGGAGGAGAGGATGAGGGGCTCCAGGAGGAGTCAGGATAATCAGGGGGACAATAAGAGGCAGAGGGGTTCTATTCTCAGCAGTCCCAGGGAGTGCAGTCGAGGTCTACCTTTCCTATGCCAAGTTCGGGTTTAAGGAGAGGTGGTCAAAGGGATGTGACTTGTTTCAAATGTGGTCAGTTGGGCCACAAGTCTCCAACTTGCCCATAGAGGGGAGGAAGGCAACGAGCAACATCGTCTTCGACTCGTTCTCAGGGCCAAGGCTATGGGAGAGGCCAGCCAATTACTTGTTATCAGTGTGGGCAGGCGGGGCACTTGAAGCGGTTTTGCCCACAGTTGGGTGGCACACTTGGTGTGTCTGGTTCGAGACAAACACAAAGTCACCAGCTTACACAGTCAGCACAGGCCTCGAAGGCCAATCAGGGAGTCTCATCGGCTCAATTCATGCAGCAAGGCTATGCTCCGAAGGGTGAACAGGTAGATCAGAGGCCAACAAGGCGTGTGTATGTCGTTACCGCGCCGGATCTTATACCGGCTCCATTTGTTGTGAGAGGTACCTTCTTGTTTTGCAATTCAGTTGCTAGTGGATAGAGTCTTATCCCCAGTATATGATCCGTGTGGGCGGAGTGAGCTTAGTTGTCTCCTTGCTAGCTTTCAGAGTGGTGAGTGTGATGAAATTCGGGTTGAGTTGCCAAGAGTGGTTTGTGAGTACTCGGATGTCTTTCCCGAGGATCTTATTAGTTTACCACCTCACCGGGAGATAGAGTTCTTTGTCGATTTAGTGCCTGGTACGACACCAATTTCTATGGCACCGTATTGGTTTGCACCAACTGAGTTGAGTGAGTTGAAGACTCAACTCCAGGAATTGTTAGATAAGGGTTTTATCCACCCTAGTACCTTGCCCTGGGGAGCACTGGCTCTTTTTGCTAAGAAGAAAGATGGAGCGTTATGACTTTGCATAGATTATCAAAAATTGAACCGGGTTACGGTTAAAAACAAATATCTGATGCCTCGTATAGACAACCTGTTTGATCAGTTGAAAGGGTCTAGTTGCTTCTCTAAAATAAACCTGAGATCGGGTTATCATCAGTTGAGGGTAAGGGTGGAGAATATCTTGAAGACAGCATTCCGTACGCGGTATGGCCATTATGAGTTCCTAGTGATGCCTTTTGAGCTAACCAATGCCCCAGTTGTGTTCATGGATTTGATGAACCGAATCTTCCGGGAGTTTTTAGACCGTTTTATGGTCATCTTTGTGGACGACATCTTGATTTACTCATTTTCTGAGGAGGAACACAAGGAGCACTTGCAAGTAGTGCTTGAATTACTTAGAACCCATAAGTTATATGCTAAGTTTGGGAAATATGAGTTTTGGCTAAGAAAATTAAGTTCTTAGGCCATGTGGTATCCGGGGAAGGAGTGACTGTAGATTCATCCAAGATATAGGCGGTGCAGGATTGGGCACAGCCTAAGAATACCTTTGAGATCCGTAGTTTTCTAGAGTTGGCCGGGTATTATCGGAGATTTATGAAGGACTTCTCGAGATTAGCCTCACATTTGACTAAGTTGACGAGGAAGGGAGTTAAATTTGTGTGGAGTGAAACTCATGAAAAGTCATTCCAAGAACTTAAGATTAGACTTACTACCACTCCAGTCTTAATTATTCCGGAGAGGGGTTTGGGCTATTCACTGTATTGTGATGCCTCACGAGAAGGTTTGGGTTATGTATTGATGCCAGGGTAAAAAGTAGTAGCTTATGGCTCACGGCAGTTGCAAACCCGCGAAAGGAACTACCCTACTCACGACTTAGAGTTGGCATCAGTGATATTTGCCTTAAAGATTTGGAGGCACTATCTATATGGTGAGAGATTTGAGGTATTTTCTGATCACAAGAGTCTAAAGTATCTATTTACACAGAAAGACTTAATTCTGAGACAGAGGAGGTGGATAGAGTTCATAGAGGATTATGATTTTGAGTTACATTACCATCCCGGGAAGGCCAATGTCATGGCTGATGCCTTGAGTAAGAAATCCATTAGTAGTGTGGCTTGTATTGCTATTCGAGAATGGGAGATATTTGGTGCTCTTGGGGAGCTTGACTTACACCTGGGCGAGTCTGTTGAGTTTGCGACCTTGTTTTCAGTAGTTGCACAACTTATACTTGTGAATCGAGTGTTAGAAGCGCAGAGGGATGACATTGAGGTAGAATCCCTCAGAGAAAAGATCTCTAATGGGAAGGTAGAGAAGGATTTGAATGTGTATTTCGACCAGAGTATGAGATACCGTGACTGTTTGTTTGTGCCGGAGTCTTGTCGAGAGGAAGTACTCTGAGAGTTTCACCATTTACGCCTTGCGGTGCATCCAGGAAGCACAAAGATGTATCATGACCTAAGTCGTCAGTTTTGGTGGAGGGGTATGAAGAAGGATGTAGTCATGTTCGTATCGAAGTGCCTTACTTATCAACAAGTGAAGGCCGAACATTAGAGGCCAGCGGGTTTGTTGCAACCCTTGCCTATAGCTGAATGGAAATGAGATCACGTTACGATGGATTTTGCTGTGGGCCTTCCGAAGACTCAATAGGGTAGTGATGCCATTTGGGTGGTAGTTGACCGATTGACCAAATCAGCGCATTTTATTCCTATACGCGTGAGTGGCTCGGTAGATTTTCTTGCCGACTTGTATGTCAGGGACATAGTGAGGTTACACGTGGTCCCTGTGGCGATTGTTTCGGATAGAGATCTACGTTTCACAGCCCGATTGTAGTAGAGTTTGCAGAATGCCTTGGGTACTAGATTGACCTTTAGTACTGCGTATCATCCTCAGACTGACAGGCAGTCTAAGCGTATTATTCAGATCCTTGAGGATATGCTTCGAGGTTGTGTGCTTGATTTCAAGGGGTCGTGGGAGAGGCACTTGCCTTGGTGGAGTTTGCCTACAATAACAGTTTCCAATCGAGTATTGGTATAGCACCATTTGAGGCCTTGTATGGCCGACCTTGTAAATCTCCAATGTCTTGGACTAAGATGGGTGATGTACCTTTGTTAGGTCCAGAGTTGGTTCAAGAAACAACAGAGAAAGTGGCACTTATCCATAAGAAATTGGCTACAGCACAGAGTCGCCAAAAGAGTTATGCCGATCGTAGGAGGAGACCTTTGTCTTTTGAAGTGGGTGATCATGTCTTCTTGAGAATATCACCTATGCGGGGTTTGATGAGATTTGGGAATAGTAGGAAGTTATTCCCTCGGTTTATTGGCCCCTTTGAGATCCTTGAGCGGATTGGAGAGGTTGCTTACCATTTGGTGTTGCCACTATAACTTTCTGAAGTACATGACGCTTTTCATATTAGTATGCTTCAAAAGTATGAGTCGGATCTATCGCACATGTTGGATTGGACCGAATTAGAGGTAGATGAGGATGCCTCGTATGAGGAGAGATCGGTAAGAGTCTTGGATAGACATGACCAAGTCTTGCGAGGCAAGACAATTTCCTTGATCAAAGTTTTGTGGAAACATCACAGGGTTGAGCAAGCAACTTGAGAGCGTGAGTTGGAAGTCCATAAGAAATATCCGGACTTATTTGTTGATGTTTGAGCATATGATGAGATTTCAGCATTGTTTATGAACTATAGAAACATTGTATATGTTTTGAATTATGAGAACATTGTATATTTTAAATATGTTTCGGAAGCGTAAGTTTAATATGGGCATTGTATATGTTGTTTAAACTTTGGAAATACAAATCTATCATAAACATTGAATATGTTTTGGATATATGAGGCATACGTATTGAAATTGGTTAAAAATTTTGGGGAATGCATATTGGTAACATATGTTGAGAGGTATATTGTGAATTTGTTCTCTTGTGAAGGGATTGAATGACCAGTAAATGGGTCGTGGCGTTGAGTATTGATTTGTAATCATTTTGAGAATTGCCTAAACTTGATTCTGAAGCTCAATTTGTAAATTTCGAGGACGAAATTCTTTAAAGGGGGGAGGTTATAGCGATCTCGGTTTTGACCCAACTCTTGTGATGTTCCGGACTCGGGTTAAATGTCTTCGTGTTGTTGTTTATCTCATTCTTTCCTTGTAAACCTTTGAAATTGGTCTTTGGGTGCATTTGGAACAGGTTGGTTACTTAGTTTTTAAACTTTGTGTTGCCTAGATTTTTGGTCTTCCACTCGAGCGCCCATTCTTGTGCTCGAGCGGGATATGTAAATTCTGGTCCTCCGCAAGAGCGAACTTTCTTGCGCTCGAGCTGGAGTTGCAAACCTTCAATACTTTGCACGTCTGCAAAAATACTAGAGGAGTGTCTTTCACGCTCGAGCGGGTGGGCGCTCGAGCATCCTTTCTTGAGCTCGAGCGAAACAAAAGTTTGTATCTGATGCTCGAGTGTCAAACTATCCGCTCGAGCAAATTGCGTGTATATCAGATCGCGAAAAGCACTTTTTACATCATTTTTTCTTATCTTTTCACCAAAACCCTAAAGTTGAGTCTCTCTCTCTAAAACTCACATTCTCTCTACATTTTGACCTAGATCCTTTAATCTCTACACCCTTGTGCCTTCACTAAAGAAGTAGAACTCCTCAAGCTCTTCACTTTGATCCGAGTAGAAGTTAGTTTCGTCACTTTTGAAGTTCCATCCTTGCTTGGCTCATATTCTCTCTTTGAGGTAGGGATATTCTACACCTCAATATGGTTTTTAACCTAGGTATTTGTTGTTATGTATAAATGGTGGAATTTGGGAGGATTTAAGTAAAGCTAGGGTTTGGGTTCAAAATTGAAAAAAGGGTTTTCCGTGTTGGTTTACAAAATGGCTATGGGGCTTTGTATATGAAGTTCTCTAGTGTTAAAATGGTGAGATTTGACCTTGGGGTTAATATTTGGAAGAGGGGGGAAGTGTGCCCTAATTTGTGTTAATTAATTATTTCGCATAAATGATAAAATTGGTATGGGAAATATGAAATCGAAAGGATGTATAAATGAATGGTGTAGTTGGATTTGTTAAATCACTTACTTATGGAAATTTGATAAATTATCTGTTTAAAAGATTGTAAATCTATTTAGAAATAACTGTTTTGGACTACCGGTGGAGGATAGCTATGGTTGTTGTTGAAATTGCATGAGGATTAGGTAAATTGAAACTAATCATTTAAGTTGTGTCATTGAATATGACGGTATGACTAAGGCATTGAATACGTGCTATGGATAGTCATTGTATATGACGATGTTTGTAAATGCATTGTATATGTATTCGTTTTGGGAGAAGAAATGGAATGTACTCCATTACTTGGGAGGAGATAGGGGATGGATTCCGTTGAGAATTAAGTTGGCCAGAGTGTCCAGGGTGAAAGTCCCGAAACCTTATATATACATGGGTGCCGATCCTACAGACGAAATTTTTGTAAAATGGCAGGGTTAAAGTGATTGTATGATAATTATGTGAAAAAGAGAACCACTAAGTTGTAGTCTCAGCTGGGTTATTTGTAAAATTATGTGTAGTTGTCACATGACTTAGAATGAGATGAATTAACTTGAAGAGAATAAATGAGAATGGACCGAAATATAAGTAACAATGTTGAATGGCTAGGAGGAGAATGTAAATTGGTCATAAATATTGAACATTTATCTGACATTTATATCTTTATTAAATCTCATATATTGTGTTAGTTTATCTCTGCCGGGCTTTGGCTCACCCTACTTGGGAAACCATTTTCAGGTACAGGTGATATGCTTCCTCCAAGGGTATAGATTAGGAGGACTTTGGAGCTGAAGGCTCTTGTCATTTTTGTCTACGTGTTTATTCAAGCCGAGGGCTTTACGTGTATAGAACTTAGGACTCTTTCTTTGTTGTAACCAAGTGATATCTTGGAAAGATGTAAGCCCCGTAGGGCATTTGTTTTGTTGTTATTGACTTGTATCACATGCTGTAGATTCAGGATGAATGTTTATGAATGTATAATGCATGTAATACCTTTTGTAGTACTTAACTCGATATATGAAAGCGAATGAATTATATTATATTCATTTCTCTTATGAATTGGGATATTTGTATTATTTTGAGGGCGTTATAATAATGATGCAGCGAAATACATGGGGACTACATATTGTTCTAGTAGACGAAAGAGGTTTTCGAAAAATACCTTGAATCTACAAGGAAGAGGAAATTCTAAAAAAAATTGAATTATATTGCATAAAAGTTGTTCTTTCCATAAGACTTACACAGCTATTTATAATAAATTAAGCCTTGGAGACCAAGTAAACTTGGACACCAAGAAACAATAAACCAAGGAGAATTCTATTATACACACCTCCATAATATATGCATTCTTAATTACGGTCATTTTCTTTTTTAGTTATGAGCAATTTTCTTCTTTAGTTATGATATTATTTTGATATTTTGGTTATGACTTTTTTGTGTTTGTTTATGACATTTTTTTTTTATTTAGTTATGACTCAGAAAGTATGAAATTATACTATTTTATTATGTAGTTATGAAGTGCATGCCATAGTCTTTTCCATAAACTAATCTTATTCTTGGAAAACAAGATACCTAAGAATTAGGAAAACAAAATTAAAACAAATTAAGAAACCTAATAATTCTAAAATATTTATATTAAATTACAAGAATGCTAATCAAATAATATATCAAAAATATTAAAACTAAAAATATAAAAATTCCTAAAATCTTGTCTTGACTCCTCTCCTCGAGTTGTTATTAGAGATCTACCATCGTCCTTGCTAAATAAAAAGGTACTTGGAATATTTCAGTTGTTTGTCCCTCTTCCAAAAATTGTATGCAGAAAAGTCTAGTTTCTAAAAGTTCAATTGGTTGAGAAGATCAATTAGACAAGCATTGAAAATCAAATTAAATTGTTCTACACAAAGAAAATCAACAAAATTCACTTATATACAACCTGCATGCTCTCTTAATTTTGGACCATCCTAAATTCAATTAATCCTTCAATTATCAACCTTGGAACATCAAGTGTAACATCAACCAATTTCTTTGTTACACGCAGTGGTTGTATTATCTCTTCTTCTATTTTCTCTTTGTTATTGAGCTCAATCGGATCTCTTTTTCCTTCAATACTTTTATGATATGTTTATAAAACTTTCTTTCTAGCATTCAAATTACCAACTGTTGATGCATTATCAACACTCGAACTAGACTTTGTATTTTCTTCATTAGTTTTACAAACAATTTTACCACAAATAATATTTGGATGCGAAATCCTTTCTTTTGTAACTACAATTTTATCGCAAACTTTTACAACCTCTATTAAAGAATCTTGATTTGTATATGACAAAATATCTTCATGATCATGAAAGTAAAATTTAGTTGCTAAAAACTTTTTCATTACTAATCATGAACGAATTTTGTCTTTATTTTCGCGAACTCGATAATCTTGTAATCCATTCTATCACTTCAATGCAATTTTATCAAGTTTGTAGGATAACCTTCTTTTCATGAGAAATCTTCATGTATTCAAAGAAATTTTCAAGATCAAGTAACCAATTAAGAAAATCTTCTTTTTGAAACTTATGTGAACCATTGAAATATGCAATTTCTACAAAAAAACATAAGCTAACAGGTTAACCTCGGGTGAATCCTCCGGCGCAATTGTTGTCAACTGTTGGTTGCCTCTAGTTGACGATTAGTCCCAAATCAGCACATAGATTGCAAATCTCATTACGAAGTTCGTGCACCTCTAGTCGATGTTCCTCAATCGCATCCTATATGACTTCCACCTTATGATCATCGTCAATAGGGGTTATGCATTCTCTATTGTCTTGTGTCATTAAGCTCGGCGAATCCATACTCTGATACCATTTGACGCAACGGAATACACGAAGACTACATATCGTTCTAGTAGACAAAAGATGTTCTCAAATCCACGAGAAAAATAGACCCTTGAATCCACAAAGAAGAGGAAATTTTAAAAAAACTGAATTATATTTTATAAAAGTTATCATTTCCATAAGGCTTACATAACTATTTATAACAAACTAAGCCTTGGAGACTAAGTAAACTTGGACACCACGATATTTAAAATTGGGAAACAATAAACTAATCTTATTCTTGGAAAACAAGAAACCTAAGAAATTAAGGAGAAAAAATAAAATAAATTAAGAAACGTAATAATTCTAAAATATTTATATTAGATTACAAGAATCCTAATCAAATAATATATCAAAAATATAAAAACTAAAAATATAAAAATTCTTAAATTTTTTTTTTTTTTTTGATTGGCGAAAGTCATCACATAACCAAACACAAATGAAACATAACCAAAGATCTCAAAATAATATCATAACTAAAGAAAAAAAATTGTCATAATTAAATAAGAAAATTACGTAACTAAGAGTACATATGGTAAGAGATGTGTATAATAGAATTCTCCTCTTTTTGTATGTACAAATATATTTTTAACAAAATGATTTTGATAAAACTTTGTTTCACTGTTATATGTATAGGAAACACATCATATAAAACAAAATAAACTTTGTAAATTGTTTCTATGATTTATAATTTTAAAAAAAATATATTTATTTTAGTATTTCAATATCAACTTTGCTGGAAAGATCCACTCCAAAATAAGAAAATGAAAATGTTGGGTAGGGTAGGGTTACATCTTGGTCTTGAGTGTACAAGTTTAAATTCACCTATGATGATATGATAAGAAAATCGGGCCCTCAATCATTGGATATGCAATCAATTAAAAGTTGACACCTACCATGATATATTATTGTGGATTTCTGTGTGGAAATTTTTGAGAGGTCTCAAATATTTTCTTTATTTTTCTCATTTTTAAATTTTTGGTACAATAGAAAATAAATCAATAAAGATATTTTTGTAGTCAACGGCAGATGCAATCAACTTATAGGGTTTCAAAGGTTTAAGGTTTAGAGTCTTATTTTGATATTCGACCTGACCAAATCTCAAAAAAATTATGGGCTGTTACTCATCAAGAGAATATGAGTTGAATTGGTTGAAATTCGGATCTTAGCCATAAATTGGCTCCTCTTATTCGAATTTCGCCCTGGATCCATCTCGAGTGCATCCATGTGCTCTTATTCGAATTTCTCCCTGAATCTCTCATCTATATGTTATCAAATTGTGCTTTGTGTGGCCTAATGAACTGGACTGCATTTTGTGTGCCCCCCGCCTCCCGAACTCTTAGACCTCTCTGCTTTGGACTCTTCCCAAATCTTGCACCCATGCGCTCTTCAACTTCACACCGGATTTCATCTTGATACCATATCAGAATAAACTCAAGCTCCATCGCTCAAGTTTCAGGGGGAGATATTAAAGAATATTTTGAGAATATTGTGTCCTTTTTTTTTTGTTTTTTTTTTATTTTACCTATTTTCCTTACTTGAGTTTCTTGTTCACTACTCTAGACTTAAGTTACTTGATTAGTACTCAATTGAGACCTATAAATTGGTCACTCTTGTAATGCTTAGATGTCAATCTCAACACAATATTCTTTTTTTTTTTTCTTTTCTTTTTCTAGTTATATTTCTATCATAAGGATTTCGAATAACTATACATGCTAAATTATTTCAAATTTATTAATTTAAAACTTTCAATGCATTATTGAAGTCTCAATATAAAATGCTAAGTTAACTTAAAATTTTTTATACAAATCCAACCTTAATGTTTAAAATTCTTTTGATTTGTTTAAAGCACGTTAATATTTTTAAAAGATTGAAATGAAATTCATTTTGATAAACGGCAATTAAATGGATAAGTTTAAGATTTAAAGGACAATAATCATATAAATCATTGTTTACAAATTCATATGGCTAAAAACACTACGATGTAAATTGAATATTTATTTGAGAAGACTTCGGCATAAGTTCAATTTTAAATTTTTTGGGCCAATACTCTATTCTTTTGAGGTCAAAATAACAAAATAATTTGAAGAAAAAAAAAATTCATATTTCTCCTACCAATCTATCTATTTGTTCACTATCTACTTATTTGTCTATGTCAGCTATTTATCGACATGTCATTTATATGTCCACATGTTATCTCTTATTTATCCACAAGTCACTTATTCGTCCACCTAATTTATGTATATGTCCATATCACCACCACCAACGATCATCGTTGATCGGCGATGGTTTGGCAAGCAACCATCTAGTAGCAATGGGGTGAAAATATAAAACAAATTCCCTCAAAATAATAATCTAGCATTCTCACTAAATAATTTCATTAATCATGTTATTCTCTCTAAAAAAAATCAAATGCTTGGATCTAATACCACATCTCCATAGAAATATCACTAATAAATCCTTTATTTTATTATTAATAAAGGCACTTATTCATTAAACTTAAAATAAATAAATAAATAACCTTCCATTACTTTCCATGCAAAAGACAAGATTCTACAGACCAATAAAAATAATAATAATAATAATAATAAAAGATTCTGGCGAGGGGGGAATGTGGATTTTTTTTTTTTTTTTAATTGGGACTTCAATTATAACACTTGTGATAATTAAATTCATAAATGTCATAACTTTTATAGCATTATCCTTTATATATACATATTTATATAATAAAAAATGTTTAAGACATACAAAAAAAATTTCTTATAATTTAATTCACAATAATATAACATGATAAATATTAATATTTAATTTATTACATATTCTAACTTTTACCATATTATTATAGGTAAATTTACGGATGCAAATTATTAGTCTCCGGCACTCTCCTTTCCTGAGAGTTGGAGCACATTGGCCTTGTTTGGTAGGATTTATTTTCAGCTTATTTCAATTTTTAGCTTAATTTAAGTTATTTTGATGTGTTTGGTTCAGCTTAACAATATAGCTTACAACTTTTTGTAAGTCAAAAATTAACTTATTCTTTGAGTGGGAGAAGAGAAGTTTAATTTATAAGTCAAAAATCAGCTTATGTTCACCGTTATAAGTTATAAGTTGTTAGACTATAAATCATAATTACTTTTCCATAACTCTACCAAACGGGACCATTACAGCTAAAGAGAAAATTACAGCCACGTCAGATGCTTTTGTTCGTATACAAGCAAATAAGAGTTGTCATTCATAATGCATCTTTAGGAACAGATTATGATAATGATTTTTTAATTTTTTATTAAAAAATATATAAAAAAAAATAGAAAGACTGATGTGATAACTTATAATAAATTTTTAATTTTTGACTAAAATTAAAGATTGTCAAACGAGATCTAAATATAAATATTTTATCTATCTTTCAAAAAACCAATATTTAAAAATATATATATTTTATTAATAAATCGGGCAAGCTAGATTAGGTTGAGCTCCATTAAAATTTTAAATTGTAATTTTAACTTAAAAATTAAATAGGCCTAAAAATTAGCCCAATTCAATTTTATTGGCCAAAATATGAATATCAAGTCTTAAAATTAAAAAAATTGAGTTGAGCAAAATGAGCGGCCAATCAGCAAATCTCCGCTTCGAATTATAAGTGACCCATTCTCTTATATTTAACTAGCGGTAACTCGTGCGATGCACGGAAAAATAGGCTATATATATTTTGTGTGATAAATAAATCATTTTAATCTTAAATTATATCTTAATAGCGACAAGCCATAATATTAAGCCATCTAGGTAGATGTTAACAATAATTAACCCACAAAATTTTACAATAAAATTTGATATGCATAAGAAATTATTAATTATGAAAATTGTTGAGAATAATAGTATTACAATCACTTGATAACATAAATAAGTTGTATCAAACTAAACAAAACATTAAAAGAGAGAAATTCTATAAGCTCAGAAAAGTTATCATAAATTTACTTGGACTTTTAAATCAGTGGTGTATATTATTATTGTAGGATCAAATTATGAATAAATATCAACTTTTAATTATAATTTATAAGTAGTTTTTAAAAAAATTTAATCTAAGTTTGTTGCATTGCTTATAAAAAGAACTTCTCAAACAAATTATTAATTGATTATATTAGCAACTCTCTATCTTTGATTTCCTCTAGCAATGAAACACTCATATCATATCAAAGTATAAATTATTCTCCATAGTTTGAATAATACTTGCATAGTTCCTACGTCATTTTAAAAAAATTAATCAAGATAAGAATGTCATAGTATTATAAAAATTATATAAGAGAATAGTTTTAATCCATTTTATTTATAAAAAAATGATAAAAAATTATTTGAATTGTTCTTGAAAAAATATAACAGATGATAGCTTTAATCATTATATACCCAAAAAAAAAAATCATATCGGTTACTCAACGAAAAAATGGTCAAATACAAATAGAGTCATGAAAATTAAATTAAATCATATGGGCTCTAAATTGATAGTATAATCTAGCAAATCAACTAATAATAACATAGAGATATTGACAAATATGTAGTACTTCCTTATCATCTTTGTATTATATTCATTAATTTCTTATATTATACAAAAGTTTTATTCATCTCGATCCTTCAATAAAATAAGGATCAAGAAAACAAATTTGATAAGAAATTGATTCTAAACTTAATTATTGAAAAAACAAAAATTTCAAATAGAGAATTTAGAGATGGGATTGAAGAAATACTATAACGAATTTTTATATGTTTATCTATAATGAAATTAATTAAAGTACGAAATGAGAGGGGGGGAAAGAGAGTAATTTTGTTTTTTTTTTTTTATAAAAAAAACAATTATTTAATCTTTACCTTTATTTGTAGGCCATGAAATTAATTTTTATAAGTTATTTATCAACTTTTATTTGTTTATTTATGGGAAGAAATTTTAAATTATCTATAAGTTATGAAATTAATTTTTTTAAATTAATTGTTCATTTTTTATCTTTATCTGTAGATTATAAAATTAATTTTCAGTTTTTATATGTTTATCTATATGGAAGAATTTTGAAATTCAAATCTTTATCCATAAGTAATGAAATTAATTTTAATTTTAATTAATCAAACAAATAAAAAATAAAGAAAAATAGAAAACATGAAAGGCAATCAAAGAAGGTTGGGAAAGAGAGTGTTTTAAAATTATGAGAATTTAGGAATAAATATTTGGAGGCTTTTGACAAAACAATTTTCAGTTTTTATATGTTTATCTATATGGAGGAATTTTGAAATTCAAATCTTTATCCATAAGTAATGAAATTAATTTTAATTTTAATTAATCAAACAAATAAAAAATGAAGAAAAATAGAAAATATGAAAGGCAATCAAAGAAGGTTGCCACGTAGAAAAGAGCGTATTTTAAAATTATGAGAATTTAGGAATAAATATTTGGAGGCTTTTGACAAAACAATTTTCAGTTTTTATATGTTTATCTATATGGAGGAATTTTGAAATTCAAATCTTTATCCATAAGTAATGAAATTAATTTTAATTTTAATTAATCAAACAAATAAAAAATGAAGAAAAATAGAAAATATGAAAGGCAATCAAAGAAGGTTGCCACGTAGGAAAGAGAGTATTTTAAAATTATGAGAATTTAGGAATAAATATTTGGAAGCTTTTGACAAAACAACTACATTTGGTTATATAGATAGTATAGATTAGTTAATTAAAGAGTTGAGTTTACCTTCGATTCTTATCTAGGCTGGGAGTTAGGGCATTTCTACATTCTCTTAAAAACATTTCTCCTAATCCTCTTAATTTCCATATCAAGTAAGAAAAAAAAAAAAAAAAAACAAGGAAACAATTATCCAAAATGAAAATTAAGAAAATTAAGAGAACAGTTTTTAAGGCTCCAAATCATTTTCCCTAGGAGTTATTGTTAAGGCTCCTTACATGTTACCTTTTCATAATTTGAATAGTTTAAAAAGTTGAAGTGAGGTCAATTTTAATTAGTATTTGTTTGGAATGTATTATATGAGTATATTTTTTATTTTTTTTGAATCACATTATTTTTTAATTTTTTATATAAAAAAAAAATATTTATTTATATCATTTTAAACCACCTTTAAATTTGTAGATGTATTAATCATATTTTTTATAACTGAAACACGTGAAATACGTGTAAGCATTTCCTCTTAAAAAGGCAATCAAAAACGATAAATAGTTGGACAGTGACATAATCTTTGTCAGGATTCACGTGTTTTGAAGAAGTCATAATAATAATCACCTTGTCTGTTTTTATTTTTTAAAAAATATTTTTAAAAAAATTTTACTTTCTTATTTTTCGTATTTTTTTTTATTTTTATTGAATTTTTTTAATATTTTAAATAATTTTTTTATTTTTTAGACACAATTAACATAAATATACTTAAAAAGTAAAAAAATGGTAAAAAAATCTTTTAAAAATTCACTAAATATCAAAAATACAAAAAAAAATACAAGAATTCAGTATATTTTTTGTATTTTTATGTATTTATTAATTTTTAAAATATTTTTTCACAAATTTTTTACTTTTTAGATATATCTAAGTAATGTGCATTTAAAAAAGTAAAAAAAATGTTTAAAATTTTAAAAATATTCACTAAAAATAAAAAACACAAATATCAAAAAAGTCAATTTTCAAAAAATTTAATCGAGAAAACTCAAACTAAACACACTAAATGGTACAGAAATTTCATTGTTTAAGGTTTTTTTAAGAAGTTATTTAGCTGTGTTTTAAAAAATGGGTAAAAAATTAATTTTTTTGATTTTTTTATGACTTTTTAATTTTTTTATGTTAAAAATTTTGAATTTTTATTATTTTTTTATTTAAAAAAATTAAAAAGTTAAAAATTAACAAAGTTTTCAAAACACCTTATTGGTGTTGAAATATTGTTCTACATCACTCAAAATTGAACATTTATTTATTTGTCTTCTAAGTCGAGATACAAAAGTGGCAGGATCGTTGTTGTTGTTTTTTTTTTTTTTTTTTTTTTTTTTTTGGGGGGGGGGGGTTGTGGATCTATTATTTTAACCAATTAAATTAAATTTTTTTTGAGAAGTACAAAAAAAATTAATTTTTTAATTTATTTAAATCATATCACATTTTTACTTTTTGAATGCCCTATCATAAAAGTAAAAATGTTAACCTTTTTGATATTTTTCCAAACAAAAATATTTAAGAGCACTAAAAGTAGAACTTTACTTATGTGGTAATGGACCTCGCTCATGAATGATTCAATGTCCAACATTGATTCAGTGCTCTAATTGGGTAGCACTAATACCAACTCTAATGAGCTGGCAAAAAAAAAAAAAAAACTATTACATCCATAATGGGATCCACATAGTGTCACGTCATTAGCGGACAATTAGTGGTCTGAAACATTTTTTTTTAATGTATGTGTCTTATTCATTTTTTTTTTTTTTGCTCCATATCGCATAATTAAAGTCATTGTTGGAGTTCTAAATTTAAAGTTATGAATGATTGTTGTTTCCCGAAACAATTCTTATATTGGAGCACTAAGAGCATGTTTGATTGGGTGGATTAGAATATGGGATTAGGATTATTAATCCGTGGGCCCAATTATCCTATGTTTGTTTTAACATTTTGGTTTAGGATTATTAATTCAATGGATAATTAATCCAACAAATTTGTAAGATTATTAGTAATGGGATAGGAGTGGGATTATTAATCCAATGAATATTAACCCTATTGGATAGTGAATACCACACTAATTTAATATGATTATTAATACTTCACTATTAATCTTGTGAATCATGTGTGATTGGGTGGATTAGAATATGGGATTAGGATTATTAATCCGTGGGCCCAATTATCCTATGTTTGTTTTAACATTTTGGTTTAGGATTATTAATTCAATGGATAATTAATCCAACAAATTTGTAAGATTATTAGTAATGGGGTAGGGGTGGGATTATTAATCCAATGAATATTAACCCTATTGGATAGTGAATACCACACTAATTTAATATGATTATTAATACTTCACTATTAATCTTGTGAATCAAACATGACCTTGATGAGTAATAGCCCATAATTTTTTTGAGATTTGGTCAGGTCGAATATCAAAATAAGACTCTAAACCTTAAACCTTTGAAACCCTATAAGTTGATTGCATCTGCCGTTGACTACAAAAATATCTTTATTGATTTATTTTCTATTGTACCAAAAATTAAAAAATGAGAAAAATAAAGAAAATATTTGAGACCTCTCAAAAATTTCCACACAGAAATCCACAATAATATATCATGTTAGGTGTCAACTTTTAATTGATTGCATATCCAATGATTGAGGGCCCGATTTTCTTATCATATCATCATAGGTGAATTTAAACTCGTGCACTCAAGACCAAGATGTAACCCTACCCTACCCAACATTTTCATTTTCTTATTTTGGAGGGGATCTTGCCTGCAAAGTTGATATTGAAATACTAAAATAAATATATTTTTAAAAAAAATTATAAATCATAGAAACAATTTGCAAAGTTTATTTTGTTTTATATGATGTGTTTCCTATACATATAACAGTGAAACAAAGTTTTATCAAAATCATTTTGTTAAAAATATATTTGTCCATACAAAAAGAGGAGAATTCTATTATACACATCTCTTACCATATGTACTCTTAGTTACGTAATTTTCTTATTTAATTATGACAAATTTTTTTCTTTAGTTATGATATTATTTTGAGATCTTTGGTTATGTTTCATTTGTGTTTGGTTATGTGATGACTTTCGCCGATCCAAAAAAAAAAAAAATTTAAGAATTTTTATGTTTTTAGTTTTTATATTTTTGATATATTATTTGATTAGGATTCTTGTAATCTAATATAAATATTTTAGAATTATTAGGTTTCTTAATTTATTTTATTTTTTCTCCTTAATTTCTTAGGTTTCTTGTTTTCCAAGAATAAGATTAGTTTATTGTTTCCCAATTTTAAATATCATGGTGTCCAAGTTTACTTAGTCTCCAAGGCTTAGTTTATTATAAATAGTTATGTAAGCCTTATGGAAATGATAACTTTTATAAAATATAATTCAGTTTTTTTAAAATTTCCTCTTCTTTGTGGATTCAAGGGTCTATTTTTCTCATGGATTTGAGAACATCTTTTGTCTACTAGAACGATATGTAGTCTTCGTGTATTCCGTTGTGTCAAATGGTATCAGAGTATGGATTCGCCGAGCTTAATGACACAAGACAATAGAGAATGCACAACCCCTATTGACGATGATCGTAAGGTGGAAGTCATATAGGATGCGATTGAGGAACATCGACTAGAGGTGCACAAACTTCGCAATGAGATTTGTAATCTACGTACCGATTTGGGACTAATCGTCAACTAGAGGCAACCAACAGTTGACAACAATTGCGCCGGAGGATTCACCCGAAGTTAACCTGTTAGCATACGCTTTTTTGTAGAAATTGCATATTTCAATGGTTCACGTAAGTTTCAAAAAGAAGATTTTCTTAATTGGTTACTTGATCTTGAAAATTTCTTTGAATACATGAAGATTTCTCATGAAAAGAAGGTTATCCTACAAACTTGATAAAATTGCATTGAAGTGATAGAATGGATTACAAGATTATCGAGTTCGCGAAAATAAAGACAAAATTCGTTCATGATTAGTAATGAAAAAGTTTTTAGCAACTAAATTTTACTTTCATGATCATGAAGATATTTTGTCATATACAAATCAAGATTCTTTAATAGAGGTTGTAAAAGTTTGCGATAAAATTGTAGTTACAAAAGAAAGGATTTCGCATCCAAATATTATTTGTGGTAAAATTGTTTGTAAAACTAATGAAGAAAACACAAAGTCTAGTTCGAGTGTTGATAATGCATCAACAGTTGGTAATTTGAATGCTAGAAAGAAAGTTTTATAAACATATCATAAAAGTATTGAAGGAAAAAGAGATCCGATTGAGCTCAATAACAAAGAGAAAATAGAAGAAGAGATAATACAACCACTGCGTGTAACAAAGAAATTGGTTGATGTTATACTTGATGTTCCAAGGTTGATAATTGAAGGATTAATTGAATTTAGGATGGTCCAAAATTAAGAGAGCATGCAGGTTGTACATAAGTGAATTTTGTTGATTTTCTTTGTGTAGAACAATTTAATTTGATTTTCAATGCTTATCTAATTGATCTTCTCAACCAATTGAACTTTCAGAAACTAGACTTTTCTGCATACAATTTTTGGAAGAGAGACAAACAACTGAAATATTCCAAGTACCTTTTTATTTAGCAAGGACGATGGTAGATCTCTAATATCAACTTGAGGAGAGGAGTCAAGACAAGATTTTAGGAATTTTTATATTTTTAGTTTTAATATTTTTGATATATTATTTGATTAGCATTCTTATAATTTAATATAAATATTTTAGAATTATTAGGTTTCTTAATTTGTTTTAATTTTGTTTTCCTAATTCTTAGGTATCTTGTTTTCCAAGAATAAGATTAGTTTATGGAAAAGACTATGGCATGCACCTCATAACTACATAATAAAATAGTATAATTTCATATTTTCTGAGTCATAACTAAATTTAAAAAAAAAATGTCATAAACAAACACAAAAAAGTCATAACCAAAATATCAAAATAATATCATAACTAAAGAAGAAAATTGGTCATAACTAAAAAAGAAAATGACCGTAATTAAGAATGCATATATTATGGAGGTGTGTATAATAGAATTCTCCTTGGTTTATTGTTTCTTGGTGTCCAAGTTTACTTGGTCTCCAAGGCTTAATTTATTATAAATAGCTATGTAAGTCTTATGGAAAGAACAACTTTTATGCAATATAATTCAATTTTTTTTTTAGAATTTCCTCTTCCTTGTAGATTCAAGGTATTTTTCGAAAACCTCTTTCATCTACTAGAACAATATGTAGTCCCTATGTATTTCGTTGCATCATTATTATAACGCCCTCAAAATAATACAAATATCCCAATTCATAAGAGAAATGGATATAATATAATTCATTCGCTTTCATATATCAGAGTTCGTACTACAAAAGGTATTACATGCATTATACATTCATAAACATTCATCCTGAATCTACAGCATGTGATACAAGTCAATAACAACAAAACAAATGCCCTACGGGGCTTACATCTTTCCAAGATATCACTTGGTTACAACAAAGAAAGAGTTCTAAGCTCTATACACGTAAAGCCCTTGGCTTGAATAAACACGTAGACAAAAATGACAAGAGCCTTCAACTCCAAAGTCCTCATAATCTATACCCTTGGAGGAAGCATATCACCTGTACCTGAAAATGGTTTCCCAAGTAGGGTGAGCCAAAGCCTGGGAGAGATAAACTAACACAATATATGAGATTTAATAAAGATATAAATGTTAGATAAATGTTCAATATTTATGACCAACTTACATTGTCCTCATAACCATTCAACATTGTTACTTATATTTCGGTCCATTCTCATTTATTCTCTTCGAGTTAATTCATCTCATTCTAAATCATGTGACAACTACACATAATTTTACAAATAACCCAGCCGAGACTACAACTCAGCGGTTCTCTTTTTCACATAATTATCATACAAACACTTTAACCCTGCCATTTTACAAAAATTTCGTCTGTAGGATCGACACCCATGTATATATAAGGTTTCGGGACTTTCACCCTGGACACTCCGGCCAACTTAATTATCAACGGAGTCCATCCCCTATCTCCTCCCAAGTAATGGAGTACATCCCATTTCTTCTCCCAAAACGAATACATATACAATGCATTTACAAACATCGTCATATACAATGACTATCCATAGCACGTATTCAATGCCTTAGTCATACCGTTATATTCAATGACACAACTTAAATGATTAGTTTCAATTTACCTAATCCTCATACAATTTCAACAACAACCATAGCTATCCTCCACCGGTAGCCCAAAACAGTTATTTCTAAACAGATATACAATCTTTTAAACAGATAATTTATCAAATTTCCATAGGTAAGTGATTTAACAAATCCAACTACACCATTCATTTATACATCCTTTCGATTTCATATTTCCCATACCAATTTTATCATTTATGCGAAAAAATTAATTAACACAAATTAGGACACACTTCCCCCCTCTTCCAAATATCAACCCCAAGGTCAAATCTCATCATTTTAACACTAGAGAACTTTATATACAAAGCCCCATAGCCATTTTGTAAACCAACATGGAAAACCCTTTTTTCAATTTTGAACCCAAACCCTAGCTTTACTTAAATCCTCCCAAATTCCACCATTTATACATAACAACAAATACCTAGGTTAAAAACCATATTGAGGTGTAGAATATCCCTACTTCAAAGAGAGAAGAGGAGCCAAGCAAGGATGGAACTTCAAAAGTGACGAAACCAACTTCTACTCGGATCAAAGTGAAGAGCTTGAGGAGTTCTACTTCTTTAGTGAAGGCACAAGGGTGTAGAGATTAAAGGATCTAGGTCAAAATGTAGAGAGAATGTGAGTTTTAGAGAGATAGACTCAACTTTAGGGTTTTGGTGAAAAGATAAGAAAAAATGATGTAAAAAGTGTTTTTCGCGATCTGATATACACGCAATTTGCTCGAGCGGATAGTTTGACGCTCGAGCATCAGACACAAACTTTTGTTTCGCTCGAGCTCAAGAAAGGATGCTCGAGCGCCCACCCACTCGAGCGTGAAAGACACTCATCTAGTATTTTTGCAGACGTGCAAAGTATTGAAGGTTTGCAACTCCAGCTCGAGTGCAAGAAAGTTCGCTCTTGCGGAGGATCAGAATTTACATATCCCGCTCGAGCACAAGAATGGGCGCTCGAGTGGAAGACCAAAAATCTAGGCAACACAAAGTTTAAAAACTAAGTAACCAACCTGTTCCAAATGCACCTAAAGACCAATTTCAAAGGTTTACAAGGGAAGAATGAGATAAACAACAACACGAAGACATTAAACTCGAGTCCGGAACATCACGAGAGTTGGGTCAAAACCGAGATCGCTATAACCTCCCCCCTTTAAAGAATTTCGTCCTCGAAATTTACAAATTGAGCTTCAGAATCAAGTTTAGGCAATTCTCAAAATGATTACAAATCAATACTCAACGCCACGACCCATTTACCGGTCATTCAATCCCTTCACAAGAGAACAGATTCACAATATACCTCTCAACATATGTTACCAATATGCATTCCCCAAAATTTTTAACCAATTTCAATACGTATGCCTCATATATCCAAAACATATTCAATGTTTATGATAGATTTGTATTTCCAAAGTTTAAACAACATATACAATGCCCATATTAAACTTACGCTTCCAAAACATATTTAACATATACAATGTTCTCATAATTCAAAACATATATAATGTTTCTATAGTTCATAAACAATGCTGAAATCTCATCATATGCTCAAACATCAACAAATAAGTCTGGATATTTCTTATGGACTTCCAACTCACGCTCTCAAGTTGCTTCCTCAACCCTGTGATGTTTCCACAAAACTTTGATCAAGGAAATTGTCTTGCCTCGCAAGACTTGGTCATGTCTATCCAAGACTGTTACCGATCTCTCCTCATACGAGGCATCCTCATCTACCTCTAATTCGGTCCAATCCAACATGTGCGATAGATCCGACTCAACTTTTGAAGCATACTAATATGAAAAGCGTCATGTACTTCGGAAAGTTATGGCGGCAACACCAAATGGTAAGCAACCTTTCCAATCCGCTCAAGGATCTCAAAGGGGCCAATAAACCGAGGGAATAACTTCCTACTATTCCCAAATCTCATCAAACCTCGCATAAGTGATATTCTCAAGAAGACATGATCACCTACTTCAAAAGACAAAGGTCTCCTCCTACGATCGACATAACTCTTTTGGCGACTCTGGGCTGTAGCCAATTTCTTACGGATAAGTGCCACTTTCTTTGTTGTTTCCTGAACCAACTCTGGACCCAACAAAGGTACATCACCCATCTTAGCCCAATACATTGGAGATTTACAAGGTCGGCCATACAAGGCCTCAAATGGTGCTATGCCAATACTCGATTGGAAACTGTTATTGTAGGCGAACTCCACCAAGGCAAATGCCTCTCCCACGACCCCTTGAAATCAAGCACACAACCTCGAAGCATATCCTCAAGGATTTGAATAATACGCTTAGACTGCCTGTCAGTCTGAGGATGATACGTAGTACTAAAGGTCAATCTAGTACCCAAGGCATTCTGCAAACTCTGCCACAATCGGGCTGTGAAAGTAGATCTCTATCCGAAACAATCGTCACAGGGACCACGTGTAACCTCACTATGTCCCTGATATACAAGTCGGCAAGAAAATCTACCGAGTCACTCACGCGTATAGGAATAAAATGCGCTGATTTGGTCAATCGGTCAACTACCACCCAAATGGCATCACTACCCCCATTGAGTCTTCGGAAGGCCCACAGCAAAATCCATCGTAACGTGATCTCATTTCCATTCAACTATAGGCAAGGGTTGCAACAAACCCACTGGCCTCTAATGTTCGGCCTTCACTTGTTGATAAGTAAGGCACTTCGATACGAACATGACTACATCCTTCTTCATACCCCTCCACCAAAACTGACGACTCAGGTCATGATACATCTTTGTGCCTCCTAGATGCACCGCAAGGCGTAAATGGTGAAACTCTCAGAGTACTTCCTCTCGACAAGACTCCGGCACAAACAAACAGTCACGGTATCTCATACTCTGGTCGAAATACACATTCAAATCCTTCTTTACCTTCCCATTAGAGATCTTCTCTCTGAGGGATTCTACCTCAAGGTCATCCCTCTGCGCTTCTAACACTCGGTTCACAAGTATAGGTTGTGCAACTACTGAAAACAAGGTCGCAGACTCAACAGACTCGCCCATGTGTAAGTCAAACTCCCCAAGAGCACCAAATATCTCCCATTCTCGAATAGCGATACAAGCCACACTACTGATGGATTTCTTACTCAAGGCATCAGCCACGACATTGGCCTTCCCGAGATGGTAATGTAACTCAAAATCATAATCCTCTATGAACTCTATCCACCTCATCTGTCTCAGATTCAAGTCTTTCTGTGTAAATAGATACTTTAGACTCTTGTGATCAAAAAATACCTCAAATCTCTCACCATATAGATAGTGCCTCCAAATCTTTAAGGCAAATATCACTGATGCCAACTCTAAGTCGTGAGTAGGGTAGTTCCTCTCGCGGGTTTGCAACTGCCGTGAGCCATAAGCTACTACTTTTCACCCTTGCATCAATACATAACCCAAACCTTCCCGTGAGGCATCACAATACAGTGAATAGCCCAAACCCCTCTCCGGAATAATTAAGACTGGAGCGGTAGTAAGTCTAACCTTAAGTTCTTGGAATGACTTTTCATGAGTTTCACTCCACACAAATTTAACTCCCTTCCTCGTCAACTTAGTCAAATGTGAGGCTAATCTCGAGAAGTCTTTCATAAATCTCCGATAATACCCGGCCAACTCTAGAAAACTACGGATCTCAAAGGTATTCTTAGGCTGTGCCCAATCCTACACCGCTTCTATCTTGGATGAATCTACAATCACTCCTTTCCTGGATACCACATGGCCTAAGAACTTAATTTTCTTAGCCAAAACTCATATTTCCCAAACTTAGCATATAACTTATGGGCTCTAAGTAATTCAAGCACTACTTGCAAGTGCTCCTTGTGTTCCTCCTCAGAAAATGAGTAAATCAAGATGTCGTTCACAAAGACGACCATAAAACGGTCTAAAAACTCCCGGAAGATTCGGTTCATCAAATCTATGAACACAACTGGGGCATTGGTTAGCTCAAAAGGCATCACTAGGAACTCATAATGGCCATACCGCGTACGAAATGCTGTCTTCAAGATATTCTCCACCCTTACCCTCAATTGATGATAACCCGATCTCAGGTTTATTTTAGAGAAGCAACTAGACCCTTTCAACTGATCAAACAGGTTGTCTATACGAGGCATCAGATATTTGTTTTTAACCGTAACCCGGTTCAATTTTTGATAATCTATGCAAAGTCATAACGCTCCATCTTTGTTGTTAGCAAAGAGAGCCAGTGCTCCCCAGGGCGAGGTGCTAGGGCGGATAAAACCCTTATCTAACAATTCCTGGAGTTGAGTCTTCAACTCACTTAACTCAGCTGGTGCAAACCAACACGGTGCCATAGAAATTGGTGTCGTACCAGGCACTAAATCGACAGAGAACTCTATCTCCCGGTGAGGTGGTAAACTAATAAGATCCTTGGGAAAGACATCTGAGTACTCACAAACTACTCTTGGCAACTCAACCCGAATTTCATCACACTCACCACTCTGAAAGCTAGCAAGGAGACAACTAAGCTCACTCCGCCCACACGGATCATATACTGGGGATAAGACTCTATCCACCCGGTTTCCCAAGAAATAAAAACAATTCTTGCTTAAGGTGCATACAGTAACCCTCTGACGGTAGCAATCTATAACAGTCCGGTATGATGATAACTAGTCCATACCCAAAATAACATCAAAACCTGCCATATTAAGCAAAACAAATGCAAATGGAAGTCGACGACCGGCGACCTCTATGTCACAACCCCCACATCTTTGTTTCAAAATAACCTCACTACCAATAGGTGACTTTACACAAATAGAAGATGCTAATTGTGCTAACTCCAACTCTAAAACCGATGCAAATGCAGACGAAATAAATGAATGGGATGCACCCGTACCAATCAACACACTAGCAACTGAATTGCAAAACAAGAAGGTACCTCTCACAACAAATGGAGCCGGTATAAGATCCGGCACGGTAACGGCATACACACACCCTGTTGGCCTCGGATCTACTTGTTCACCCTTCGGAGCATAGCCTTGCTGCACGGATTGAGCCGATGAGACTCCCTAATTGGCCCTCGAGGCCTGTGCTGACTGTGTAAGCTGGTGACTCTGTGTTTGTCTCGAACCAGACACACCAAGTGTGCCACCCAACTGTGGGCAAAACCTCTTCAAGTGCCCCGCCTGCCCACACTGATAACAAGTGATTGGCTGGCCTCTCCCATAGCCTTGGCCCTAAGAACGAGTCAAAGACGATGTTGCACGCTGCCTTCCTCTCCTCTGTAGGCAAGCTGGAGACTTGTGGCCCAGCTGACCACATTTGAAACAAGTCACATCCCTCTAACCACCTCTCCTTAAACCCGAACTTGGCATAGGAAAGGTAGACCTCAACTGCACTTCCTGGGACTGCTGAGGATAGAACCCCTCTACCACTTACTGTCCCCCTGATTATCTTGACTCCTCCTGGAGCCCCTCATCCTCTCCTCCTCTGCATATATAACAGTCTCAAGATGGGCTGTAGCCTCCACAAGGTGCCCATAGTCTCTAATCATAGACCCGGCCACTCGAAACATGAGACCGGTCCTCAGTCTCTTCTCAAACTCCAAACATCGGCGCTCTTCAGTCGTCACTAACTCCGGTGCAAATCTCAACAAACTGGTAAATGTGGCTTCAAACTCGGCCACCAGTGTGTTCAACTGCACCAACTTGGAAAATTGGTCCCTCAACTTCTCCCTTACTGTAACAGGTAAGTACTTGTCCTGAAAAGCATCAACAAAGGCTTCCCAAGTCCCTCCAATGTGCCCCCGTGCATACTTCCACCACTGACCCGCGTCTCCCTTCAGCTGCAAGGACGCCAAGGTCACCCTCAAACCTCCGTCTTCGATGCCGAGCATTTCAAACGTCTTCACCATCTATTCTAACCACTCATCAACCTTCAGTGGCTCCTTGGGATCACTCAAAAACTCATTTGGGTTTGACCGGAAGAACTCCCTTTTTAGCTACTTTGGCCAGGACTTGATTCTTAACCTTGAGAATGTCCATGGATTCCCTCAATGCTCCAGCCATTTCACGGGCTAAGGCGCCCATGGCCTGTTGTCCCACTGGTTCAGCCACATTGGCCTGACCAACTCCTTCCTTCTACGTCGGAATTTCATCCGGTTTAGGCATCTCACGCCTACCACCATCACGTCCACGTCTTGATATCCTAATAAAGGTAACGATAGACATTAGCACATTTACAAATGTGCCGAAGCTAATTCACTCACGTGACAAATGTCAGGACAACTATAATTCACTCCACATAAGCACATAATCACATAAATACATACGAATTTCCTCCCTAGATAGTGACTGTCTCGCGGCGTTGCTAGAGTTCCAATTAGAAATAGCAGTGATTAAGTGCTCTGTTAATAGGACTTCCAAAAACCCGTAAACCCAGTCAACATCTTAGGAAGTAAATCCCATACCCATATAATCACATAAGCATGTTATCATATAAGCATATAACATCCATACTTAAGTCTCTAACAAACGAGACGAACCCATTGCGGTACCAACCACTTCCCACATGCCCAAAGTATTCAAACCTGGTACGCTTTGATACCAAGTTGTAACACCCTCAAAATAATACAAATAACTCAATTCATAAGAGAAATGAATATAATATAACTCATTCACTTTCATATATCAAAGTTCGTACTACAAAAGGTATTACATGCATTATACATTCATAAACATTCATCCTAAATATACAACATGTGATACAAGTCAATAACAACAAAATAAATGCCCTACGGGTTTACATTTTTTCAAGATATCACTTGGTTACAACAAAGAAAGAGTCCTAAGCTCTATATACGTAAAGCTCTCGGCTTGAATAAACACGTAAACAAAAATGACAAGAGTCTTCAGCTCCAAAGTCCTTTCAATCTATGCCCTTGGAGGAAGCATATCACCTGTACCTGAAAATGGTTTCCCAAGTAGGGTGAGCCAAAACCCGGTAAAGATAAACTAACACAATATATGATATTTAACTAAGTTATAAATGTCAGATAAATATTCAATATTCATGACCAACTTACATTCTCCTCATAACCATTCAACATTGTTACTCATATTTCGGTCCATTCTTATTTATTCTTTTCGAGTCAATTCATCTTATTCTAAGTCATGTGACAACTACCCATAATTTTACAAATAACCCAGCTGAGACTACAACTCAGCGGTTCTCTTTTTCACACAATTATCAGATAAACACTTCAACCTTGTCATTTTACCAAAATTTCGTCCGCGGGATTGGCATCCATGTATATATAAGGTTTCGGGACTTTCACCCTTGACACTCTGGCTAACTTAATTCTCAACGGAGTCCATCCCCTATCTCTTCCCAAACAATGGAGTATATCTCTTTTCTTCTCCCAATACGAATACATATAAAATGCATTTACAAACATCGTCATATACAATGACTATCCATAGCACATATTCAACGCCTTAGTCATACTGTCATATTCAATGCACAACTTAAATGATTAGTTTCAATTTACCTAATCCTCATGCAATTTCTACAACAATCATAACTACACTCCACCGATAGCCCAAAACAGTTATTTCTAAACGGATATACAATCTTTTAAACAGATAATTTATCAAATTTCCATAGGTGAGTGATTTAACAAATCCAACTACGCCATTCATTCATACATCCTTCCGATTTCATATTTCCCATACCAATTTCATCATTTATGCGAAATAATTAATTAACACAAACTAGGGCACACTTTCCCCCACTTTCAAATATCAACTCCAAGGTCAAATCTCATCATTTTAACACTAGAGAACTTTATATACAAAGCCCCATAGCCATTTTGTAAACCAACATGGAAAATCCCTCTTTCAATTATGAACCCCAACCCTACCTTTACTCAAATCCTCCCAAATTCCACTATTTACACATAACAACAAATACTTAGATTAAAAACCATATTGAGGTGTAGAATATCTCTACCTCAAAGAGAGAAAATGAGCCAAGCAAGGATGGAACTTCAAAAGTGATGAAACCAACTTCTACTCAGATCAAAGTGAAGAGCTTGAAGAGTTCTACTTCTTTAATGAAGGCACAAGGGTGTAGAGATCAAAGGATCTAAGTTAAAATGTAGAAAAAATGTGAGTTTTAGAGAGAGAGAGACTCTCAACTTTAGGGTTTTGGGTGAAAAGATAAGAAAAAATAATGTAAAAAGTGTTTTTCGCTATCTGATATACACACAATCCGCTCAAGCGGATAGTTTGACGCTCGAGCGTCAGGCACAAACTTTTATTCCGCTCGAGCACAAGAAAAGGCCTACTCGAGTGTAGAACACACACTTCCAGAACTTTTGCAGACGACAGACCAATCGCTTGTGTCCAAGAAAGGACGCTCAAGCGCCCATCTGCTCAAGCCTAGGAAACGCCGCTCGAGCGTGAAAGACACTCTTCCAGCACTTTTGTAGACGTGCAAAGTACTGAAAGGTTGCAACTCTCGCTCGAGAGCAAGAAAGTCTGCTTGAGCGGAGAACCAAAATTTAATGAGTTTCTCCACTCATGTTTGTTAATATTGCATGTGATAAACAAAATATAATAAAAATAAATAAAGATATTAGATGCACAGAATTAGAACACAAAAAATGTACAAGAAGGAAATAATATTTATCTTAAAATATGACTATATTACCGCACTTCAGATGAATCTCAATCATATAGTGCATTTCTTTTGTTTACTTTTCTATTTTATATGGGTCAAGTACGCTTTTGTATCTTCTAATTTACATTAAATCTCACTTTGATTTTTTTAATTGTAAAAATTAATCACTTTTGATTAAATTACAATTTGGCCCTTCCATTAATTTGGTGTTAAATTATTTGATGAAAATTGTTATGTGAGGCTTACATGAGGTATTTTCTAAGGCAAAATGTAATTTTCTTATAATTTCTACTTCTTTTTTTTTTTTTTTCATAATATTTTCTCTCTATATTGTATTTTCTAAACCCACCACTCCTTTACAATAAAGGAAGAAATATACAATTCGAAAATGGAAAAGAAGGGAAAAATAAAAAATAAAAATAAGAAAAAAAGTCCTAAAAAATGCCTCATGTGAGAGCCGTGTAACAATTTTCATTAAGATAGTGTTGGGAATGATTTAAATAAATATATTTTTTAATTTTTTACGGAAGAATGTGCAAAAATAAAAAATAAAAAAAATAGAGATGTGATATGACCTAAAAAAAAAAAAAAGAAAAGCAAAAAAGAAGAGCACTTTTGTAGGGGATGTCAAATAGTGCATTATGTAATTTAATAGATAAATTATACTATTTGTTCCCTTTATATTTGGTCATTTTTTCATTTTGAGCCTTCAAGTTTGTTATTTTTCACTTTGGACCTTCATATTTTAATTTTTTTTTTAAAAGCTAACTTGCATCCAAAATTTGATAGAAATGACATATAAATAGTCATGTGACATAAAATATTTTATTATGTATAACTCACAAATCTTATACAAATCCAAACTCCTATATAATAATATATTTTTTATGTTATGTGATAGTAAACATGACTTTTTTGTAAAATTTAAAAAAAAACTCCTATATAATAATATATTTTTTATGTTATGTGATAGTAAACATGACTTTTTTGTAAAATTAAAAAAAAAATTAACTTTAGGGGTAAGCTGAAAAAAAACTTGAAACATGAAAGGTTAAAAAAATAAATAAATAAATAAAACAAAACAAACAAACAAACTTAAAAGGTCAAAATGAAAAAAGGGTCAAACATAAAGGGACAAAATATAATTTATCCGTAATTTAATGCCAAACTAACAAAAGGGTCACATTTTGATTTGACGAAAAGTGTAAAGAATTTGCTAATAAAATTTAAAAAATGAAAAGCATAATGGGATTTAATACAAGGTATACAAAGAGCTCGTTTGTGAATTTTAATTATTTTAGTATAATTAAAAAAATAATGTTTGGAAATTTAGTTAACTTTTTTTTATAATTGATTTGATGATTATAAGAAAAATAAAATAAAATAATCATAATTTGAATGTAATATTTTATTTTATGACCTATTTTAATTTATTTTTATCTTTATTAATTATTTTAACAAAAAGAAATCATTGGCATATTAGTTCTTTTTAAAAAAAATCAAATCATAACATTATTATTATTAGAATAATGCTATATGCATTAAATGGTATATTAATTAGTGTACTAATGGATGATGTGATATAATTTTAAAATTTTAAATATTTATAATTTATATAATAGATAAGATAAATAATAATATTATAAGATATATTAATTGATTAATTGATATACTAATTAATGCAAGTAAAATGACCGTTATTAACCTTTAATCCCATGGATTTAACAGATCCACATCCACGCCTATAAATGACTCTCCCTACGGACACTGTAACTTCGCGTGCGCGCGCACGCTCTCTCTCTCTCTCTCTTAAAGGTGCTTGCATTTGCATAATTGCATTACTAATTCTATGCACGAGATAATTATAGATATTTATATTTATTTTAAATTTTTTTAATATATAAATTATGTTTTTTAAGATTTTTTATAAAAATAATTTAATAATTTTATCACTAATCATAGTGTATGAGAGAAGTTGAAAAGGGTACTGCAGTAACTATACACGGATTGTATCTATAATTATTTGTATGAAGGGATTTTAAATGCTAATTAGGGGATTGTATCAATAAATGCAGGCATGTGAAAAGACACATGGATTGAAAAAAGTTAATAAAAACTGATCAGGGGATTTTAACCAAATCAATAAATGCTGAGTTTTTTTTTTAAATAAAAAATTTAAAAATTTCAGATTGGAATATTGAAACTCTCACAGACCTTGGGGGTTAAAAACTCCCTCTTGCTTAATATATAGTATAGATATAGATAGATAGATATAGATATAGATAGAAAGATATGTTGAAATTTTCAAGGAATTTTGTTTATGCTGGTCTTTAATGCATTAAAGTTTAATTAAGAGGGGGTTTTGACTAAATCTCCCAAAAGGCATGGGGATTGGAAGAAATTAATAAATGCTGAGATTTTTTTTAAATCAAAAAATTAGAAAATTAGGATTGGGATATTAGAGCTCCCATAAGCCTTGGGGGTTAAAAACCCCATTTTGTTTAATATATAGTATAGACTAGTTCTACTTTACAATACCTTCCCTTTCTTCCTCCCTCCCTTCTTCCCTTACTTACTGTTTCTCTCCATTACAATACCATCTCTCTCTCTCGCTCTCTGTGACCATTGCATTCCCTCTCTAAAAACTGCACATCAACAGCGACTTCTGAAGCCCGCAGTCACAGATTCTGTTCATACTGGTAATTTGAAAAGCTATTTTCTCAATTTCCTTATCCTTTATTGACCCTTCATTTCTTTTTCTTTTTCTTTTTCTTTTTCTTCTTCTTCTTCTTCTTCTTCTTCTTCTTTTTAAATTATTATTTACTCTTTTAAATTATTGTCCCATTTAACTTTATTATTTTGAACTAAAAATTATAATACTTAATTCTTTACATTTATTATTATTTTTTTAAAAAAACTTAGACCTTAATGACAAAAATTCCCAATTATAAGGTTAAATTACACTTATCCCCTTACATTATCACTTAATATTACTTTATCTCCCTTAATTAAAAAATGTTACATTTGTTTGGTTTTTAAACTCAAATACAATTTTTGATTTTTTTTTTTTTTAATGTTTAGTAAACTTTTTTCATATTTTAGACGTATTTCATCTACATGCATATATATGTGAAGAAATTTTAAAAAAATTACTGAAAACGACAAAAAAAAAAAAAATCCAATTGTGTGGTTTTAGTTTCAGAAAAATGTTTTCAGAAAATTTTACTTTTTGATTTTTCGTATTTTAATGTTTTCAATGAATTTTTTTAATATTTTAAGCTTTTTTTTTTTAAATTTTTAGACACAACTAACATAAATACACTTAAAAAGTATAATATTTGTGAAAAAAGTCTTTAAAAATACACTAAATACCAAAAAATACAAAAAAACAATAAAATAAAAATTCAATATATTTTCGTATTTTTGTGTATTTATTAATTTTTTCACAAATATTTTACTATTTTAGATACATCTAAGTAAGGTGCATCTAAAAAAGTAAAAAAATTACCTAAGTTTTTAAAAATATTCACTAAAAACAAAAAAAAACAAAAAAAAGCAAACTCAGTTTTTAAAAATCTGAATTCAGAAAACTAAAATCAAATACACTTAATAGATTTTCGTATATTTTTGTCTTTAGTGAACTTTCTTTAGTTGAGGGAGTGAAGTGATATGAAGTGATAGTTCAAGGGTAAATTCTAATTTTTATTAAAACTGAAAGGGTATTTTGGTCATAAAGATGCAAATTGGAAAAATCAGTAGATGAAGGAGGTTAAGTGTTACAATTTTTAGTTTGGTTTTGAGTTTTCAAATGTTATTTTTGACAACCCCAAAAGGTTAGCCAAGGGTGTGGCGTGTGCTATTTCCATGAATTTATGTTCAAAATCTTCTAAGTGCAAATAATTTTTTAGGTCTAGTCTATATAGGGCTTTGCCCCAGCTTTAATTGGACTCTCCGTTAGTGGACGGTGAAATTGGTCTCCAAATTAGTTGATTCACTGGATTGTATACCGAGTTATCAATATATATATATATAATTTTTGAGCTTTTGTTTTCAATATTTTTGTGTTTTTAGTTAACTTGTTAGGTTTTTATTCTTGGCAACCCCGTTTGACAAAACTCCTTTCAGATGTATTTATTTTCGCACTTTTATTTCAGTAAGGCTATGAGTTTATTAGATGCTAATCCAAATCCGAATCGAGCCATGCAGAGAAGTTTGTGATGTTAATGCTTTCAAGATTGCCACTTGATTATTACGAAGTCGAGCTACTTGATCATTTCATGACCAAAGCAAAATTCAAATTTGCATTCAAAATTGCATGTCAGCCGTTGCTCGCTCGAGCCAATGAGTGCTCGCTCGATCTAAGGCTTGCTCGCTCGAGCCAAGGAGTGCTCGCTCGAGCGAAGGATTGCGTCCATACAAAAACCTGAAAGAAGTGATTGGTCACTCGAGCCAAGGATCCGTCACTCAAGCCAAGGCACTAGTAGAAATCATGAAAATTACTCTCCTCGCTCGAGCCAGGAAAGCTTCGCTCGAGCAAGCCTCAGAATCCGGATTTCTCAAGGAGTTTATTTTCTTCCCAATCTAGGGCAAAATATAATTTCTTCCCGGACTGACGTTGTGAAGATAACACATGCTAACTATCATGTCCCAGTCACTGACTCGTTGTTACTTTACAAAACATTTCACTGAACTTGCCTGATTTATATGTATATATGTATTTTAAAAAAATTCATTTTACCTTTCAAAATTTGCTTCGATGATCAATTACACCTCTATATTTAAAATAATTTTAAATTTACCTTCAAAATTTTTGAAATTGTATCAATTTGCCCTTTATCGTCACATTTAAATGAAAATTTAATTTTGACCCCAAATTTCAAATTATAGATTCAAACTCACCCTCGCTTTTTCTCTCTTATCATTTCCGGAATTACCCAAATTCCTCCGCCACCCTCCTCCTTCCTCCTATGCCGTCATAAGATTTCTCCGAAACGGGATTTGATGAGATTTGGAAAGAGTGAAAAGCTAGCTCTAATGTTCATTAGGCCTTTTGAGATTCTAGAGTAAATCAGGAAGGTAGTTTATCATTTGGCCTTATTGCCTAACATTTCAGAGTTTATTACGTGTTTCATATCTATATATACTTCAAAAGTATAAGCCTGATTCTTCACATGTGCTATATTAGACTAATTTAGAGGTAGATGATGATGCCTCATATGAGAAGAGAAATGTTCAGGTGTTAGACACACGAGAGCAAGTCTTGTAGGGCATGACTATTCTTTTGGTTAAGGTGTTATGGCGACACCACATGGTCGAAGAAGTGACTTGGGAGCGTAAGACTGAGGTCTGTGATAAGTATCTGGACTTGTTTTCTAGTGTTTGAATAGTTGTAGTTATTTTCGTGTCATATTGTAATATATGAAGATTGTAAATTCTTTGTAAGCTTGATGTGCTATTGTGATGAGTTAGGTTGTTATGATTTACTTTACTGATGGACCTATGTTATTGTTGTTATTGACGTGATTCAATTTTGGGAATGAAATTTCCTAAGGGGGAGAGGTTATAGCAGCATGAATTAAGACCCAATCTTTTTATACTCCATGGTTTTGAGTTATGTATATATTGGTGTTGTTAATATCTGTCATGGTCTTATGTTATCATTTGAATTAAGTTTGGGATTTGTTACGTTATGTTTGAAACAAGTTGAGCTGAGTTTTTTTTGAAGAGGTTTTGATTATTTATTCTTAGGTTTGCTTGAGCAGTGAGTTGGTCGCTCAAGCGGTCTTTCGTTTCTCTCATATTCTGAGTTTGCAATCTGAACTTCTAGGAACAGGTCTTTTTTCGCTTGGGTAGTGTTTCAGTCGCTCGAGCTGTCAATTTTGTAGGGATATTCTTTTAGGAGTTTGTTTTCTTCGCTCGAGCCTAACTTTAATCGCTCAAGCAATATTCTGTGTCTGATGTTTGAGCTGTGTTTTGGTTGCTTGAGTGATCTGTTTGTATGAAACTATGGGAAAAAGATCTTTTCTCACTTTTCTAACTTATTTCTCTCTCTGAAAGGCTTCCAAATCCATTTTCTCTCATATCTCTCTAAAATTATGGTGTAAATCCTCTGATCTCTCTTTATTTGTGACTTTTTTGGTACACATGTGTTGACTACATATTTTGTAAAAGCCAATCACAATTCGACACGTGGCAGAGTAAGGATAATATAGGAAGACTAGTCAAGTCTTTGATCTGATCGCATGCGTGGCGATTATCTTGGTTCTCACGTGATCTGAGTAGCATTGGATCAGTAAAGAGATGCAAGGTGACGTGGCTTCAACGGTTACTCATATTCAAATTCAAATATAGGAGGGAAGCCTAACTGCAAATGGTGGTGTAGTGAAACTACTTATAAGGCAACATGGTCAGCGATCATGGAGGAGCAGCTCAACGGTTTGAAGTGCAGTTCGAAGGTCATCCTTGACAAGTATAAATAGCAGGGAAGCCCCCAGAAAAAAGCCCCAGACTCAAATCCAACAAACCAGTCATTTACTTCATATTTTCTTTTCTAGTTTTAAATTTCCAGTTTTTACATTTCCTGCACTTTAAATACCTGTTCTTTACATTCTTGCACTTTAAATTCCTGCACTGTACTTCGTTCGTAGGAGTAGTTTCAAGTAGGTCGTCACTGTAAACCTCTACGAGGCTAAGTTTGGATCATTGTAAGTTTTCATTTTAATGAAATACTTCACTTGCTCGTCATTTCACTGTTATTTTGCTTAATTTCTCCTAAGTCAAGCCACCAGTAAAAGTCCTCTTCATTGAGGCTGAAAGAACTAAAACATAATCGTCTGATAATTGGTTGGCAATTATAATTTCTGTAAGGACTGATTGATCTTTGCTGGCACGCTCGCATTTACAAAAATACCCTTCAAAAGCCAAAAAGCCAACATATACACCTCAGATATGCATTTATAACCTCGAGGGTTTAAAGTGCCAATGAACAGCTCCCTCAGTAACAAAATTGAAGCCCACATATCTTTGAGTGGTGAGGTGGAGCACTCTTTATCAGTCAGAAAATTTTGCAGCCAAGCAAGTCCTTTATTGGCGTCGAAAGGACAAAAAATAGAAGCAGAAGGAGAAATAGAGAGTTGGTAAAAGAAGGCAGAGTAATAAGCAAAAGAAGCAAGGTAAAGAGCAATCCTAGCATACTTTTCCCCATAGGTGCTAAGGTCCTGAACAAGGAATCTTAGGCATTTTTGGTGCAAATCAGTGAAATAGGCAAATAGCCAGAGCTGGAGCACCCAAAGGGGACCTCCTTGGTTAACATCAAGAGGTTTTTTACAAAATTGGGAACAAGCCCTGTAAACATGACCTAAAAGATAAGGAGCAAGAGCTATATGTTTTTTCAAGACAAGTGCCTTCGCAAGTGGAGCAAACTCAGGCATAATCCTCTAAGATGAGGTGCAAAAGAGAAATTTGCACAACCAGTATAAAATGAAGGAAAATAGTTCTCTATCTCTCACGGGGCCTTCCCTTTTATTTTCAGCCTTTACGAAGTCGCTGTAAGAAGAGTTTAGGGCTAGAAGGGAAAATTTGACAGGGAGGTCCTGGTAGTTGGGAGTAAAAGGAAAACCATGGGGTGAAAGCCCTAAAAGATGGCAAATATCAAGAATGGTGGGGGCCATCATGCAGCACCGGAATTGGAAGAAATTAAAAGCCATATTCCAAAAACATAGAGCAGCAAGGATTAAAAAGGGATCCTCAGGAATGATGAACCTAGAAAGACGAAATGCGTCGAGGATGCAGAGCTCCTGTAGGTCATCTTTTCTCGCAGGCACAACCCTGTCATACCATTCCTCCCATTCAGCTCTCAATGTCGGCCAGCAACGATGAGGCCAAGTCAATCTCCAATTGCTCCAGTCAAGCCCTCCTTTGTAGAGAAGAAAGTGATCCTCCAAACGATGGTATAAAGCTGGGAGTTGGTCAGGAGCTTCCCGAAAGATGGGACCTAGAACGTACTCTTGTTGGTTGCTGTGACGAGGAACAAAGAGACGTCCATCTATGGCGTTTGGCTCACCAGTTGTTAGCTTGGCGATTTCTTCATCAATACATCGTTTTAAAGCCATGGTAGGACTGATACGGTCGCCAGCAAGCACTTTTACCGAGGAAGGATCCATTGGTAGCAAGCAGTAAGGAAGAAAGGGTTAACAGAAGATCGGTAGAATGAAGGGTTTGTGCGTTAAAAGAGCAAGTTATTTCAGAACACGAAACAAAACGGTTTTTAAAGCTTTTGTGTTTGAAAGATATATTGCGTAAGTTGCTAAGTACTAAAAGTACGAATACGAGGAGTCTCTTCCAATATTGATAGTTTTTGGAGGGAAAAGCACATTCCGGATGATGATGCCAGCTTCGAAGCAAGATGTTTGGCTTCGAAACTAGGTTTTGGCGCCAAAAAATCAAACAATGACGGCTTCGAAATACAAAAGTCAGCTTCGAAGCATACTACATAGTTTAAAATATAAGAATACTCAATGATGGGTTTACTTCGAAGAGATCAAAGACCTGTAATAGGTTTCTTAACAAAAGTAATACCCTTGAGGTAGAGCTTCAGGACCCTTAAGGAAATAAATAGTTATTCGAAACATCTAAACCAATAGTTAGTTTGTACATCAAAGAATTGTTTGTTTGGTTAAAACAATATACCCCAAGAGCAGTTTCCATATTGTTGTAAGTATGGACTGTTGCAAAACTAGTCAGCACTAACCATGATCATATTTTTGTTATGATTAAAACAGGCTCTGAGGGAAAAAATTATTAAAATTCAAAGCACCAATTCTAAACAAAAATCAACAAGAGTTGGTAACCATAGTCCATAAATTGGACAATTAATCTCAGCGTCCTTATTGGAATTAATTGGATCTATATTCGAAGGATAAGATTGTTAAATTCGAAAATCGATTCTAAATGAAAAATCAGCAGAATTGTCAATTCTATTCCAAAAGTTGGAAGAATTCATGTTGATTTTAGTGTTTTAACAATTGTGTCCAGTTTCGAAGAATGAGTTTGTTCAGTTCGAAGCTCTAAATTGGCTTTTGAAGACAAAAGGAAACAGGGTCAAACAATGCCCAAATACAGAAGAATTTTGTTTGTATTCAAGCCAAGGCAATTACATCGAATAACCCTATTTGGGTATGAACTCAAGCTCATAAAAATAAAGAATGGAATAAATAACAAGATCATGAAATTTGGTCCAACAGTGATCAATGAATTTTTGTTCTTTCTTTATTATATCTTCTATTCTTCTAATGTTGGCTGCATGAGTTGATGTGCTCTCACTTCGTAGTAGAGCTCTTCAGACTTTATTTCGGAAGCTTCCTCTCTCAATCTTTGTTCCAGTTCGTCTATGACCAAATCATCCCAACACGCAGAATCTTTATTCTTGAAATCATCGAATTCTTCGATGAAGTTCTCTACTTCGTACTGGGCATGAATTCGAAGAGACGAAAGTTAGTCTAAAGATTGCATAGTATCCTTAGAATTTCGATGCCAGTAGAGGGGCAATGGAAGTTGGTTCAGGAACATATGAAGTTCTACTTGGGCAAGGAGATTAAGGACATGGCTCATAGTCAGAATATCACAAGCCTATTGAAAGTTCTTAAGAGGGACTACGTCCTCAAGAACATTGAAGGGCAAGTGAGAGAAAGCTACAAGCAGAAGTTGAGCTTGTTTCCGCTCAGCTGGAGTAGGGAATGGTGGAGGTTTGTAAGTTGGAAAGACTTCATTCATGGGGAGGGCAAGCCTCAGTTTCTCTGTCCAGCAGAGAGTTAGTGGAGGAGAAGGTGTAGATGCTTCTGCTTTAGAAGAAGGAGAAGAAGGTGTGGATGCTTCTATTATGGAAGATGGCACGGGAGCAGAAGGAACAAAGGCATTAATATAATCAAGCCAATCGGAAGAACAAATCTTCGCCTTCTGGGCTAAGAATGAAGGGTTGCACCCTTGTGCTTCTTCCAGATGTCGGGCAGTGTGCATTATCTTTGTAGGCATAGAAGAGGTATACCATGCCACAAGTAGATTCTCCTCCAAACTATGTCGATGGTCAATAGGCACGTAGGGGTAGACCACTGAACTTCGAGCGTAAGAAGGAAACTTTAAAGGGTCAGTGAGCTCAACAAAGTGATGGTTGATTCGTTCCCTCAAATCACAGTCTCGGGGTTGGCGGCTTGTCGGTCGAAACCCCAGAAGATGAAGAAGTTGCAGCTTTGTCCCATGCAGAGGTTTGTGAAGAAGAGTTTCCTAGGTCCATATTTGCAACTTTCTGAATCAAGGATTTGGAAGTAGTTTGTTCGAAGCACAAGAGTGAGTCAGAGGAAGAACTTCTTGTATCTATATGGGCAAGTTTCTGAGTCGAAATATTAAGGGCAATGTGTTCGTAGTCCAAAGGTCGATGATTTGCAAAGGCATTCATGACCTGAATATAGAAAGGTGGATAAAGGTGGCTAATTAATGCATGAAAATTCTTTCGAGGAGGAACAACATCACCATATGACTCTTCGTATGCTCGATCAATGGAGGGGAAAGTTGATTCGGCCATAGAAGAAAGTCGATCTGTCGCAGTGCTAAGGTATTGGGGTGTTCAACAGATTGAAAGTGAATTAATGCAAGTAATCATCAATGGATAACGGTTGCATTTCCAGAATTTAGACCCCATGCACGTTCTTAAAAAAAACGCGAGAAAAGAGCTTTGATCCACTAATATCACCAAATATTGGGTATATTAGTGCGGGGGATAATGTTAGCTACATATTTTGTAAAAGCCAATTACAATTCGATACGTGGTAGAATAAGGGTAATATAGAAAGACTAGTCAAGTCTTTGATCATGATCGTACACGTGGCAGTTAATACTGGTTCTCACGTGATCTGAGTAGCATTGGATCAGTAAAGAGATGTAAGGTAACGTCGCTTCAACGGTTACTCATATTCAAATTCAAATATAGGAGGGAAGCCTAACCGCAAATGATGGTGTAGTGGAACTACTTATAAGGCAACATGGTCAGCGATCATGGAGGAGTAGTTCGACGGTTTGAAGTGCAGTTCGAAGGTCATCATTGACAAGTATAAATAGCAGGGAAGCCCCCAGAAAAAAGCCCCAGACTCAGATCCAACAAACCAGTCATTTACTTCATATTTTCTTTTCCAGTTTTACATTTCCAGTTTTTACATTTCCTGCACTTTAAATACCTGTTCTTTACATTCCTGCACTTTAAATTCCTGCACTGTACTTCGTTCGTAGGAGTAGTTTCAAGTAGGTCGTCACTGTAAACCTCTACGAGGCTGAGTTTGGATCATTGTAAGTTTTCATTTTAATGAAATACTTCAGTTGCTCGTCATTTCACTGTTATTTTGCTTAATTTCTCCTAAGTCAAGCCACTAGTAAAAGTCCTCTTCATTGAGGCTGAAAGAACTAAAACACAATCGTCTGATAATTGGTTAGCAATTAACATGCTTTGGGATAAAAGGTAGAGCTCGAGGAGAGGGTCGGTTTGATAGGAAAAAGTTTGAGTTTCGTTTCCGTCGATATGGGGTTGTTCTTTCCTTCTTTTGCTTGCTTTGAGGTAAGGATTTCTTTACTGATTTGCATGTTACTTACTCTCGTTATGTGTTAGTTGATTGAACAAGACTTTGGGAAATTCTGGGTTTGATTTAGAATTAAATTGATTTATAAAAGAGGGGTTTTAGAGTGGTTTTTTTCGAAATGCTATTGGAATGAGTTTGTTAATGAGAAGTATTGAAATTGTGGACATTGCTTTTAAATGAGGATTATTGAAAGGAATAGGTGTTATCTTGAAATTATGAAAATCCTTGAAAATTGTTGGTTTTGAACAAAAAAAGAGAAATTGATGGAATAATGGAATAATGTTATCATTCTTGTTTGAATTAGAAAGAAGAGATTTAACATGTGACTATAACTTCTATTTGAAATTCCAGAATTATATTTATCCCTTAGAATTTAACTTTTGAATAGAAATATCTGTTTTGGTTATCGGTGGAGGATAACATTACTTGTTGTAGAAATTACTTGTGAACTGGGTTAACGGAAACCCATTCACACATGGATTCAATTTGAACATAGGTTTTATGCTTATTGCATTGAAAAGTATCATTTTGAGGAAAAAATGGGTAAATACCGTGGTGGATTTGGTTAGGGGTTGTGGTTGTGGTTATTTATGTTAGCCTTTGTGTCCTTGGTGAAAATCCAAAAACCCGTGCGGTTAGGTGACAATCCTACTGGTTAGTACTAGTAAAATGGCTTTTGGTAATACTTGTATAGCCTACTTGCAGACACGTACCTAGAGATTCTCAGTGTATCTATTTATTGCCCTGTTTTTTGTTTTGGAAGCAATGGTTATTTAAATGTGATATAAACATGGCATTGCATTGTTTGAAAGAGAAAAATGCATGTTTTGGTAATGGCATTCATGTGCATTCACCATATGCCTTTGTTAAGCGTTATACAGATCATTAAACTCATCTCTATTGGATTTTAGCTCACTCTATCTGGAAATCAACTTTCAGGTGCTGATGAATTGCTTCTGCTAAGGGGTTAGCTTGGGAGGACTGTAGATGTGAAGGTTTGTTTCAATTTTTTTTGTAAATGTATTTTGTAAGCTTAGGGTTTTTCTTGTATTGGGTTTCAGACCATCTTTGTTGTAACCAAGTATTGTCTTGGAAACTTGTAACCTTTAAGGCAAGAACTTGTAATTATTTACTGTTGTTCCTATATATTGGTCATATGTTATAGATTCATTATCTAGGATAGGTGAATGTATTAATACATGTGATGTCTTTGTAATGGTCAAATCATATAAATGAATGAATGATAGTTTTAGAAATGTTGATGGTATTTGAAAGATTATTGTTAGCACGCTTCCGCATATCTGTTAAGAGTCGAGAGAATATCTGTTGTCATTATTTTCGGAGCGTTACAAAAGTTATACAAAAAAAATTAAAATTTATTCACTTTACATTTTTCATGTTTTCTTTTCTTAAAAAGTGAATAAAAAATTCAAATATATTAATTTTTTTATCTCATATTTTAATTAAAAAATTACTAAAAAAATCACATCCCAACGAGCCCATAATGCTAAGATAAACACATTTGTGCTTGGTGCAATTTATAGGCTTGGTTTCTCAACAAGATTTTCCCATAAACTTCCAACTCAATTTGACATCATTTTTAAAATATATTTTACATTATTATTTTTCCTTTATTTCATGCTTTTCATCCTTTTTTTGGATCTATGCTCTCTCACATATAAGTTCATGTGTTAAAGCTCAAAATCATAAATGTTGGTTGTGTTTTTCATATTTTGAAAAACAAAACTAATCAAAACTACACAAAATTTGTACCTTTTATATTGTTTTTATTTTTGTGCTAAAATAGTTTTCAACAACTTGAAACTGAATTTTGAATATTTCTTAAAAAAATAATTGTTTTAAAAATGTCAAAAACAAATTAAAAATAAAAGTACATCAAAACAAATTGGTATATATATATATAGGCGTGATGTCTAAATTTGAGTCTTAGTTGTTTACTTGATGTAACTTCCACTTTCCCTGTTCTCCACCTACTAATTGTACAAGAAAATAAATAAATAAAGGTGAAAAAGAGAAGAAAGTTAATATTTTGTACAATGAACCAAATAAATATTGTGTACAAGGAACCTAAGTTTGTGCAGATAGAGGAGACATCACACAACACATTGAGTAATATCATTCTCGATTTTAGGTTTTTGATGAGTAAATTGGGGATATCTAAAATCAATTACAGTTATTGGAAGGTGAACAAGTGTGCCAATCTACTAGTCAACATGAGCAACAATATTATTGATTTTCTTTATTTTGAAGTTGATCACAGTAACTGGAAGGTGAACAATTGTGCCAATCTACCAGCTAACATGTGCAACAATATGGCTATTGATTTTCTTTGTTTTAATTCAGTGCCTATTTGTATTGCTAATCAACTAGCCCTTGCCGCGAAAGGATCTTCTTGTATGGACTTACTTACTTTTTAAGGTGAAATACCAATAAATCTCAAATAGTGAGTTTATGAACTGTTTAGTTCATTTTTTTATTTTTTATTTTTTTTTTGATGAACCCAAAGATCTCACTATACTGTGAATTATACAAATGGCCAAACATAAAAGTGTGTGTTATGTGTTGAGGGACAAATGTGAGTTTTCTCATAATGTTGAAATTACTAAACGTAACACTTCAAAATAACTCCTTAGTGTACTTTTCTCAAATGTAATACTCCAATGTAATACTCAAAAAACGTAATACTCCAATGTAACACACAAAAAAACTCTTTAGTGTACTTTTCTCAAATATAACAATGTAACATTTAAAAAAAACTCCCTACTGTACTTTTTTCAAACGTAAATTCCAATATAATATACTAAAAAACTCCTTAATATATTTTTCTTGAACATAACAATGTAATACTCCAAAAAAACTCCATACTGTACTTTTTCCAAACGTAACACTCCAATCAATGTAACACACAAAAACTCCTTAATGTAATTTTCACAAACGTAACAACATAACATTCCAAAAAAACACATTAGTATATTTTTTCCAAATGTAACACGCCAATCAATGTAACACACAAACACTCTTTAGTGTATTTTTTTTTCCAAACATAGCACTCTAATATAACACTCCAATGTAACATTAGAAAACCACACTAATAGAAATGTAGGTTTCCATGCTTGACAACCAACATTCAATCACCAATCCCTCCAAAAAGAATCTTTCAGAGCTCACATTTCTATTCCTATCCCAAAAATGAATCTAAAAATTAGAAAAATGAATTATAAAAAAGGCATTCACTTAAACTTAAATGACACCAAAACAAATAAGGGTGAACCACCAACAAATCCCAAATAATGGGCTTATGAATTGTTTAGTCCTCCATTTTTGTATAGACCCAAAAGTCTCATTCTAGTGTGAACTACATGAAGGGCCAAGGCATCCTTGCTCTAGGGCATAAGCGTATATGCGATTCCAAGATATACTTCTTTCTTTCTTTCTTTTGAGTTTTATATCAAGCAAAGACAGATAAGAATATAGAATATTACTAATCAGTAGTAGCTAACTAGGTGGGTTTAGGTGCACGTGTATGATGTGTTGAAGGACAAATGTGAATTTTCTCATAATGTTGAAATTAGTAAACATAATACTTCAAAAAAGTTTCTTAGTATACTTTTTCCAAACGTAACACTTTACTGTAACACCAAAAAATCACACTAACAAAAATGTAAATTTCCACGCTCGACGACTAACACTTCAGCCACCAATCCCCTTAAAAAAAAGCTTTCACACCTCACATTTCTATTCCCATCCCAAAAATGAATAAGAAATTGAAAAAATGAATCACAAAAGGACATTCACTTAAATTTAAATGGCACAAAATCAAATAAATACAACTTTTCAAAACAAAAAAGACTAAATGATTCATAAAAAGACTCTTAGGACTAAATGGATTAACATTCCTCCATATGAGATTTATGAGTAATTTTTTCTAGATTTTATGCAGTAGTTTTTTACTACCAAAAAAAAAAAACTTATTACAAAGAGAAATTACTAGGGAAAAAAAATCCAGGGTTTACTCTTGTAACAAAATAAATATAAAAATTTTAATTTTATTAATTTAAATCGTAATTTTTAAATTTATTTTCAATCTAAACCATTTGTTAATTTTCGTTAAGTAAAATTGATGTAAAAAAAATTTAAACATTAAACTCAAAGGAAAAGAGTATTTTAGACATTTTATGTACACCTGCATTGAATTTAATGATTAAAATATATATTTTTTCAATTTTACTTAACAAAAATTAGCATACGGTTTAAACTGAAAACAAATAAAAAAAATTAAGATTTAAATTGATAACATAAAAAATTAATATTTATTTTGTTACATATGTCAAACTCGGGGTTTCTTTCATAATTTTTCTTAAAAACTAAGGTAATTATTGGGGACTTTTCATGTAAAAAATTATGTCCAAATTAATTAAATAGAAATAGAGAGGAAGAACAGAGGGATAATTCTATTTTTACATACCAATTTTTTTCAGTTTACACCCTTAATGAAATTTTTTCTTAATATAATTTTGTCCTAAAATAAAAATGTCATAATACCCTTATCTTCTTCCACCCAAACCTTAATTTCAAAACACTACAACCATCTTCCATCGCTAGCACCATCTCTCTTCTTTGCTATTTCCTACCGTAGCCTCTTGTCTTTCTCTCTCCGCTTGTGAACCCTTTACCATGAACCATACACTGCCACAAGCCTCCCGCCACAAACCACCCACTTTTGATGTTGAATGTGGCGGTTTAGGATGAAAGGGAATGAGTTGGGAATGGCGACGGCGGTGGCGGTGGTGATAAGGACTGAGAGTGGCGGCAATGGCAACAGCAACAAAAGAATGGTGGGTGAATGGAACAAAAATTAGGCTCTATTTGGTTTGGTTTTAAAACATGTTTTCAGATTTTTTTTTTTTTAAACTCAAAACTAATTTAATAAAAATAATATATAAAAAAAATTCGTTATTTTCATATGATTTTATCTTTTTAGGGGGGAGAATTTAAAATTTTAAAAATATTTTTTTGATATTTATTTTTGTCAAATTAGTTTATATATACTTTTAAATAAAAAAAATTATTGAGAAATTTAAACCAAACATATTGTTAGGATTTTAAGATTGAAGATGATGTTATTATTTTAATAAAAAGATGTGTATTGAGAATTTTTAATTTTTTTATATATGTACTCAAAGTATAGTGTTATTAAATGTATGGGTTATTTTGGAAAGATGATTAAAAGTCATCTTTCAATTTTAATCCATTTTGGGTCACATCATCTTTTACTTTTTTTACATATTTTTTTAAAAAAAAGTCAAAAAAAATTAAAAAACTAACTTTTAACCATCTTTCCAAAACAACCTAGGACTAGTGTGTGATGATAGAGACATTTTAACAACTTTCACCCTATGATTGGAGCTAGGGGTGTACGCGATGCGATTCGGGCGGTTTGAGAGTAAAATTACAAACTGAATGACGATTGAGGGATTGACAAATTGCGGTTTAGGCGATTTTTGGTGGATTGGCAGATTAAAAAATATTTTAACCAATTATCATACATTTTTATAATATATAACACTAATTTGTATAATATTTTTTTATATATAAAAGAAAGTAATTTTACATAATATATTTCATATATATAACTACTAATTTGTAATAAATTTCATATCTTAAATCTCTCTCACACTCATTTTTGCTTTGATATTTCACTGGAGGTTAAATATATATATATATATTAACTATAGTGGAGCAGAGTGGTTTGGCGGAGTCAAGAAATTAAATTAGAGGGGCACTTATTAATTATAATTTTTTATTTAAAAAAAATATGATCAACATTAAAATAATAATAATTTTATGAGCTAAATTTAAGCATAAGAAATTAAAAATCATTATTAATAAGAACAAATCAAAATTCTATAATAGTGTATAATAGCTCGGTGTGGGATGGTGATGTAAGTATGTAATTTTAGCACACAAAATTATGGATCAAAATTTCTAATTTCAAAAAATAAAAACACATCATTTATAGCACAAATTATTATAAAATTTATTTAATTTTTATTTGACAGAAAATATTAAAGAGATGATATTGCTTATAAATGATGTGTTTTGAATAGAAATTATTAAATAGTCTTAGAGTACCATATGGTGTTGCCTATGTGATGCTCAAAGTATGAGAAATCATAAATCACACTAAGTAGTTTGTCAAATACCTTAAAATAATAAGTTAATTATATTTAATTCATAAGATTTCTCACTACACTATTGGTTTAAACTACTACATAAACAATACCACATAGTGCTCCTAAAGTATCAAATAACTACTTATTGTGAACAATATAAGAAATCATTAGCTAAAAAACATGTTAAGGGAAAAAAAAAATATATTTTGTATATGATCACAAAACAAAAACAAAAAAGTTCAATATTGAGGAGGGGCACGTGACCCCCCTGGATCTTCTTTGGCTCCGCCCCTAATTTGGAAAGAGGATTATAAATTTTAAAGTTTAAATTGCGGTAAGCGATTAGAGCAGTACAAATTGATGCGGATTGATATGATTTTAGCAGATTGAACAGTATTTTGCACAATCCTAATTGGAGAAAAGATAAAAGAGCAGAAACTGAGAGCATGTTTGATTATCCAGAAATGATAAAGATGTTGGCAAATTTTCAAAATGGGTTTTCAAATTTATAGCTTATTTTTGGGCTTTTTCAAAACCTTCCATGTTTTTCTTTGGAAAGCATTAATTAAGCTTGGGGACTTTGTCCTACATCGGAAAGAGATGAAAATATGGAGCACTTAATAAAGTGTTACATAAAATATTTCTTTGAATATGGAATTGTGAGGTGAAAGCTAGTGTGCATGCATCTACACCGCAAGGATGGTACTTCGCACCATCCGCACACTCGCGTGTGGCGTGGGCTGTGTGGCGTTTGATGGCGCACTTTGCATTTACGCATCGGCGCCATGAAGGCGCTTTCCTATTTGCATTGGATAGGTTGAAGCGATGACGTGGATCCAACGTGGCATGGGTGATGTGGAATACAGTCAGCTCCATGTGGTAGTGACGTGTCGTCCATTGGCGATGAGTCATCCAACTGATCAAACGATCGTGTGTCCAATCTAGAACGGGTTGATCATAACTATTGATTGGAGATGCGAGCAATCGTACAGATGAGATGGAACCCGATTATGATCAGGTGTGATTAGTCAACGCATCTATTCGGTGTGAGAATGATCTGCACCGTAGATCGTCGATCTAACGGTCAAATCTGATCGGATGTGATCAAGGGACATGACCATTTGATCAGGTGCATCAAGGCCTATAAATAGGCTGCGAAATCAGCCATTTCATTCCATCCAAAATCCTGAAAATCATTCCTGCCATTCTCTCTCTCTCTCTCTCTCTCTCTCCTTCTTGATTTAGAGATTTTGATCAAGAGTTTCTTAAGCAAATTTCTACTTTTCTTACTGATAATCAAATTCTGTAGATTTGATTATCAGTGTCTTGGTTTTCTTAATTATATCAAGAGTATTCTGATTTACTATCGTCAGTGCAGACGCCGATAACTTGATCTTTAGATCAGGCTTCATTGTATCCTGGAGGCAAATTTGTTGTAACCCCCTGCACACCTTTGTGGTGGGTACAAATATTGTCTTTAGGAAAGCGACTTAGTAACGCGACTTGAAGCATCATATTTCTGTTCTGCATAAACAAGTTCATTGCCAAGTTTTTGAAGATCCGAAGACCACCAATTGAAGAATTCAAGACAATTTGTTCCAACAATCTAAAAACAACATTTGGATATGGCGATGTCTATTTAGAAAATGACTCAAGATTTCATGAAACTTGACCGGTTTGATGGCAGCAATTTTCGTCGCTAGCAAAAGAAGATGCACTTTTTGCTCACCACTCTCAAAGTGGTTTATGTGCTGACTACCCCCTATCCGGTGGAGCAAGAAGATGAGACTATGGAGCAAACCCGTACCAGAACTAAATGGGAGAATGATGACTACATTTGCCGAGGACACATTTTGAATGCGTTGTCAGACTCTCTGTTCAATGTGTATCAACATCTGGAAACGGCAAAGCAATTTTGGGACATGCTACAGTCAAAATACTTCACCGAGGATGCCACCAGTAAGAAATTTCTTGTTAGTAATTTCATGTGTTTTACAATGATTGATACAAAGCCATTATGGAGCAATTCCATGATATCCAACATATTTTGAGTCAGTTTTGACAAAAGAATATGAACATGGATGAATCTATTGTAGTTTCATCTATAATAGAGAAACTATCATCTTCTTGGAAGGATTTTAAGAAAATTTTGAAACACAAAAAGGAAGATCTAACTTTAGAGGAATTGGCTCAACACCTCCAAGTTGAGGAAGAGTCAAGACTTCTTGAAAGTAAAGATAACCTATTGGCTCAGACTTCCAAAATTCACATGGTGGATGATGGCAAAAGGGTCAACAAAAAGAAGCGTAAGCATGAACCCCAACTCTAGAAAGATGTTAAGAAGCCGAAAGGCGCTTGCTGGCACTGTGGCAAGTCAAGGCACTTTAGAAATGAATGCCGGTCATACAATAAGAAGCCAGAAGCATCAAATGCCAAGAACAAGTTCGTGGCTGTTGTATTTGAGGTGAACATGCTCGAAGATGCTGGTGACTGGTGGATTGACTTAGGAGCAACAAGGCACGTCTGCAACAATAAGAGCCGTTTTACTACTTATGAACAAGTTAGTGATGGAACAGTTCTCTACATGGGCAACTCTTCAACTACTGCTATCAAAGGCAAAGGGACGGGGGATCTAGAGTTCACATCTGGAAAAGTCTTAAGTCTTAATGATGTTTATCATGTACCTAATGTTAGGAAAAATCTTGTATCTGGAAGCCTGCTTAATAAGCATGGTTTTAAGTTAGTATTTGAGTCGGACAAATTTGTCCTGTCTAAGGGTGGGATTTTTGTTGGAAAGGGCTACATGTATCGAGGAATGTTCAAACTTAACGTTATCAATAATACATCTATTTCTACTTATATTACTGATTCTCTTTCTTTATGGCATGCTCGTTTAGGTCATGTTAATACTAGGAAAATGCATGATATGGTTAATTTAGATTTAATTCCTAAGTATGATATTGATATGTTTGAAAAATGCAAATTTTGTGTGCAATCTAAAATTACTCGCTTTCCATTTCCTAAAGTAGATAAAACCACATCTTTGCTTGAACTTGTGCATGGTGATGTATGTGACATGCATAGTACCCCCACTAGAGGTGGTAGGAAATATTTTGTAACATTCATTGATGATTTTTCTAAGTATTGTCATATCTATCTTTTGCATTCAAAAGATGAGGTGCTTAATAAATTCAAGATTTTTAAAACAGAAATAGAAAATCAGTGTAATGTCAAAATAAAAGAACTTAGGTCTGATAAAGGCGGTGAATACCATTTTCCAGAATATTGTGAAAATGTTGGTATTATTCATGAGAAGTCTGCACCCTACACACCACAGCAAAATGGAGTAGTTGAAAAAAAGAATAGGACATTAACAGAAATGATTAATACTATGCTTTCTTACTCCAGTTTAAGTTCTGGCTTTTGGGGTGAAGCCTTGCTCACTGCCTGTCACATACTCAATAGAATTCCTCTCAAGGGAAGAAATCTTACTCCTTATGAACTTTGGAAAAACAAGAAACCTAATCTTGGTTACTAGAAAACGTGGGGCTGTAGAGCAATAATCAGATTGCCTGAACCTAAAAAGAAAAAATTAGGCAAAAAGGGAATTGAATGCATATTCCTTGGCTATGCTATACATAGCAAAGCATATAAGTTTCTGGTAGTAGAACCTAATGGTTCAGTGGAAACAAATATCATCATTGAATCACATGATGCAGTATTTTATGAGAATCGTTTCACAACCATCCCAAGGTTGGATTCTAATCAAGAAAATGAATCAACTCCTTTGATGTCTACAAAGGAAAGTGAACGACATGAACCCATTGAGCCTAATGAACTTAATGAGCCAATTGAGCTAAAGAGGAGTAAGAGGGCTAGGACTGAGAAGTCGTTTGGCCCTGATTTCATTATTTACCTTGTAGAAGGAACTAGAAAAAGCTTATTGTAAGCAAATAATGATTTCTTTGAATATGGATTCAGATCCATTAACTTTTGAGGAGGCTATGAAATCTCAAGATGTTGCTTTCTGGAAAGAAACAATAAATGATGAGATAGATTCTATCATGGGTAACAATACTCGAATACTTGCTGATTTGCCACCTGGATCCAAACGAATTGGTTGTAAATGGATTTTCAAAAGGAAAATGAAAGTTGATGGCACAATTGACAAGTTCAAAGCAAGATTAGTTGCTAAGGGTTTTACTCAAAAAGAGGGTATCGATTATTTTGACACATATGCTCCGGTAGCCAGAATTGCCACTATTCGAGTGTTGATTGCCTTAGCCTCAATCTATAAGTTTGAAATCCATCAAATGGATGTTAAGACTGCTTTCCTAAATGGAGAGTTAGATGAGGAAATCTACATGCAACAACCGGAAGGATTTGTTGTACAGGGTCAAGAGCACAAAGTGTGTAAACTCGTGAAGTCACTATATGGACTGAAACAAACTCCTAAATAGTGGCATAAGAAATTTGACAAAGTAATAGTGTCAAATGGTTTTAGGATACATGAATCTGATAAGTGTGTGTACAGTAAGTTTACTGGAAATAGAGGTGTAATCATATGCCTATATATAGATGACATGCTTATTTTTAGTACTAACAATGATGTCATCGAAAGTACTAAAAGTTTCTTGTCGTCTAGCTTTAGTATGAAAGACATAGGCTTGGCTGATGTAATTTTGGGTATTAAGATCAAATGAGAGAACAATAATTTCATTCTAACCCAGTCGCACTATATTGAGAAAATTCTTAAGAAATTTAATAAATATAATTGTCCACCCATGTCTATACCTTTGGATTCAAATTTGAAATTATATCCTAATACTGGAAGAGCTATTAATTAGCTAGAATACTCAAGAGTAATAGGTAGCCTGATGTATGCCATGACTTACACTAGACCTGATATTGCTTTTCCGATGGGAAAACTTAGTAGATACACTAGTAATCCCAGTAGTATGCATTGACATGCTGTTAATCGAGTACTTAAGTACTTGAGGAAAACAATAGACTATGGAATAGTTTATAATGGCTATCCAGCAGTGCTAGAAAGATTCACGGATGCTAGTTGGATAACTGACCGTGAAGATCACTCGTCCACAAGTGGTTGGATTTTTACTCTTGAAGGAGGAACTATCTCCTGGGGTTCTAAGAAGCAAATATGCATAACAGACTGAACCATGGCGTCAAAGTTTATAGCATTGGCTTCTTGTAGCAAAGAGACAGAGTGACTAAGGAATCTCTTGTTAGAGATTAAGATATGGCCAAAACCTATGCCACCAATATCTTTGCATTGTGATAGTGAGGAAACTCTATCACGGGCCTATAACCATGTCTATAATGGAAAGTCCATGCATATATGACTAAGACATAACTGTGTTAAGCAGTTAATCACAGAAGGTGTGATTACCATTAGTTATGTAAAGTCAAGTGAAAACTTGGCTGATCCCTTAACAAAGGGACTTGTAAGGGATTTGGTGTAGGAAACATCAAAGGGGGTGGGTCTTAAGCCCACTTAACATAATCACTCCTGGTGGAAACTCGACTCAACGCTTGAAGAAACATCAAGTTTTTAGTTCAATGAGCCCAAGTACACCATATGTCGTGATTGCAAGCACTTAGTTTTATGTTATTTTCATCCCAAGGTTGAAGTGCTTGGTACCTGTAATGTGAAAAGAAGATGATAAGTTAGCAAACTCTTAATAAGCTTATAACTGGTTGTTAGGGTACTGTAAATTATAGGGGTACTCTCAGTAAGCTTACCCATATGAATGTAAGAGGTGGTGCCGCTTCCTATGAGTCCAAGGGCTTAACTTTAGAGCACTCATGAAACAAGATATAGACAAAAGACCAATCCACATGTCAGTTTGTTTGAATACTTGAGGTAACCTGTACTGTACATGAGACATGTTCGGTCAGTTGTATAAGATCGCTAGTTCAAAGACAAGTTTACTATGCCATCTTGACTAACTTTGAGATGTCTTCAGGAAGTGAATGATTCAAATCGTAAGATATCGTCACCTATGCATAAGGCTGCCAAGTGAACCAAGAATCATCATCTGATATTTTGAAAATGGTGGGGGAATGTTGGGGAATTTTCAAAATGAGTTTTCAAATTTATAGTTTATTTTTGGGTATTTTCAAAACCTTCCATGTTTTTTTTTTTGGAAAGTATGAATTAAGCTTGGGGACTTTGTCACACATCGGAAAAGAAAGGAAAATATGGAGCACTTAATAAAGTGCTACACAAACTATTCCTTTGAATATGGAATTGTGAGGTGAAAGCTAGTGTACATGCATCTACACCACCATCCGCACACGCACACGTGCGCGTGCGAGTAGTGTGGGTTGTGTGGCGTTTGATGGCACACTTTGCACTTAGCACGTACGTATCAACACCATGAGGGCGTTTTCCTATTTGCATCAAACAGGTTGGAGCGATAACGTGGATCCAATGTGGCATGGATGACGTGGAATACAGTCAGCTCCACGTGGCAATGATGTGTCGTCCGTTGGCGATGAGTCATCCAATCGATCAAACGATTGTGTGTCCGATCTGGAGCGGGTTGATCATAACCGTTGATTGGAGATGCGCGCGATTGTACAAATGAGATGGCACCCGACTGTGATCAGGTGTGATTAGTCAACGCATTTATTCGATGTGAGAATGATCTGCACCGTAGATCGTCGATCCAACGGTTAGATCTAATCAGATGTGATCAAGGGACATGACCATTCGATTAGGTACATCAAGGCCTATAAATAGGCAGCGAAATCAGTCATTTCATTCCATCCAAAATCCTGAAAAACATTCCTACAATTCTATCTCTCTCTCTCTCTCTCTTTCCCTCTTGATTTAGAGATTTCGATCAAGAGTTTTTTAAGTAAATTTCTGTTTTTCTTACTGGTAATCAAGTTCTACAGATTTGATGTTTTCTTGATTATATCAAGAGTATTTTGATCTAATATCGTCAGTGTAGACGCCGGTAGACTTGATCTTTAGATCAGGCTTCATTGTATCCTGGAGGCAAATTTGTTATAACCCCCTGCACACCTTTTTAGTGGGTACAAATATTGTCTTTAGGAAAGCGACTTAGTAACGCGACTTGAAGCATCATATTTTTGTTCTACATAGACAAGTTCATTGCCAAGTTTTTGAAGACCCAAAGACCACTAATTGAAGAATTCAAGACAATTTGTTCCAACAAGAGATCCCTACAAAACACAACCTCTACAACCTCCAAAATAATCTAAATTACTGATATCACTGTCAGATACAATTCTTAAAAAAAATTAAACACATTAATAATTAATACATCAATAAAAGTCATGAAAATCCTTCTTTATAGGTTCTAAAGATTTTCTTTCATTATCTGAAGTGTGATAGTGCACAACACTATCATAAAGAAAGACCAAGATCATATCTGTGGACCTCTGGTCATCGTTAACTCTCATATCCTTCCCTCACTGTTGGGTGACTGAGAGATAAGGACATCGTCATCATCGTGTCATCATCATCATTAACAACACTCATCATTATTATGTAGGGATTTATGTACGCGCCTATTAAAAAACCCAACTCTAGTACAGGGCCCGAATATGTAAAAGCTCGAATGGCTCAAAACTGGTTTCCCTCCCAAAAATTGATGCACGTAGAGCTCACATGTTCTATCAAACTAATGAAACAAAAACAGAGCTCACGTTTTGGATTTTTTTTTCTTTTCTTTTCTTTTTTCTTTCTCCGTTCTAATAGGATGAAGAAGAAGAAGAAGAAGAAGAAGAAGAAGAAGAAGAGGGGAGGGAGCTGGAAAATATTCTATACACAAATCAAAAAAAAAAAAAAAAAACAACAACAACAACAACACCATTAGATCTTCTCTTCATCTTCTCCCCTCTCATCCCATCAATACAGCATCATCAACACATTAATACAGATCCAACAAATACAGATCTATTTCTATACACTACACAGATAGATCCAACAATCCAACAATCACAAAAAAAAAAAAAAAAATCTATACACAAATCATCAAAAAAAAAAAAACTAATTTATTCTATTTATTCAAAAAAAAAAAATCTTAAAGAAGGACCAAGACCATAATTGTGAACCTCTCGTCATTATCCACTCTTTCACGTCCTTATCAATTTTACCCTAGATTTCCAATAATATTAATTTGCTCCTCAAATTTTGAAATCTTGATGGATTTGGTTCTTGCCCTCATATTTTATTTGTAATTAAATAGAACTTTTAAAAATTCATTTTACTTTCAAATTATACCTTAAAAATCAATTAGTCCTCTAAATATTAAAAAAAATTAAATTTTAAATAATATATATTTTGTAAAATATAAAATAAAATAAAATACAAAAATTCTCATTTAAAATTATCTTAAAACTATGAAGTATAGATATTTCGACAAACATGTCGTATTCGTACCAGGTGCTTACTGATGTATGGTATTTCTACATATGTACCGGATACACAAAACACGTACTCAATTTTTTTTTTCTTAATTTTTGACATACTCAAACATACCTAGTATATACCTAAGTCGTATGGTACCACAGTCAATACATAATTTTCTTCTACTACAGAGATAAAATCCTTTTTACTAAGCTTTTTTTTTTCAATTTTAGTTTTATACTTAGTATGATTTTCAAATTAAGTTATGATTTATAAGTTATTTAATATAATGATATTTAATTTTGATTTATCTTAGGATATACTTTTGATATTAAGGGGCAATTTGGGAACTTGGTTAAAAGCTAATTTTGGCTTTTAACCTATTTTTGGTCACGTCACCACTCTATTTTTACATGTTTTTTTTTCAAAGAAAGTTAAAAAGTCAGCTTTTAACCAACTTCCCAAAACAATCCTAAATGTTAATTGTATGTTAGGTCATAACAAATTAAACCATTTAATCAAATTTTGTATTACTCTGAGTTAAAAATAAATATTTTTTTACAAACGTATTAAACCGTACCCATATCCTATTTTTTATTATTTTCTTGTTTTTACGTACTCGTACCAGTACCAGTACTCATATCCGTACTTGTGCTTCATAGGTCTCAAATTATCTTGAGTCAATCCTGGAAAAACTTACTGAGTTGAAAATTTCTTAGTTACTCCATATGTGTACGTGCGCGTGCAATTGTAACTAATTTATTCCCCAAATTAATTTTAATAGAATTGATCGACTAATAGTAATTTCAAAATTAAGTGGGAAAAAATTTAAAATTCAATTACTATCTATAGAATTCTCAACATAACTAATACTCAATTTTTTGTTTAAAATTTAAAATTTTCATTTTTGAGATAAATGTTTTTAATTAAATATTTAAATTTAATTTAATTATTTTATTTTTTTTATATTTGGGGGGCTAATTGATTTTTAAGATATAGTTTGGGGGCTAAAATGAAATTCCAAATGAAATTTGGTACCATGTCAACAACTTCTATTTGATTTTGTAGATGAAATGCAACAGTAGAGGCCAAATTGATCAAAATTTTAAAAGTTTAAGAGACAAATTGATATTATACGATGTCTAAGAATTAAATTGAAAAAAGCAAAAAAATTTGAAGGACAAAATGATATTTCCTCTAAAACAAATCATAGAGAAAGATCAAGACCATAATTGCGGACCTCTGGACATCATTCACTCTCGAGAAGTTATTAGTTGGTTGGGGGGCACCGCCACGTGGTGTCCCAATGGTATTCTAATTGGTGGAGGGGATCACAAATTTGTGTTAGGTGATAGAAGAATATGATAAAATATGAAAATTTGTAATTTGTGAAGAATACTTTTGAAAGGAATAGATGTTTTGTTGGAAATTTTGGAAATCATTGGTTTTGAACTAAGGAAAAAGGAAAAAATGTTGAGCTTTTGAAATAATAATATGAACATATTTATTGATGATGAGAATGGAGTTACATATGTATTATTACTCCTTTATCGAGATTATGAAATAATATCTGTTGCTTGGAGATTTATCTTTTGTATAGAGATATCTATTTTAAGCTATCAGTGGAAGATAGTTTTGCTTGTTGTAAAAATTACGTGAGGATTAGGTTAATTGAAACCAATTAGTCATACAGCTTACATTGAACATTATTCATGTTTATACATTGAAAATGTATCGTTTTGAGAAAAATAGATGAATACCTTGGTCAATTTGGTTAGGGGGTGTGGTTGTGGTATTATCTATGTTGGCATGTGTGTCCTTAGTAAAAGTCTAGAAACCTACGCGGTTAGGTGCCGATCCTTTCGGTTAGTACCGGTAAAATGGCTTTAGTAGTGCTTGTACAGCTTATTGGCAGATACATACTTCGAGATTCTTAATGTCATATATCCACTGCCTTGGTTTCTGATTTTAAAAAGTGTTGTTTTACGAATTAATTTATAATCATGGCATTGCATTGTTTTGAAGGAGAAAAATATAACGTTTTGGTAAATGACATTCATATGCATTCACTATATGACTTTGTTAAGCATCATATAGTGTATTTAAGTATTCTCTACTAGGTTTTAGCTCACCACTATAGGTAAACCAACCTTCAGGTATTGATGGTATGTCTTCGCAAAGGACTTAGTTTGGGAGGTTCTTGGAGTCGAAGGCTTGTTCGTTTTTTTATTGTAAATATCTTTTGTACAAGCCTTAGACTTTTTATTTGTTTTTGACTTGACCCACTTTTGTTGTAACCAAACATTATTTTGAAAATATGTAACCATTAAAGTTTGAACTTATCTGTATTTTTTTTCATTTCTATATATCATTGTGTGTCATATACTATAGATTAAGAATTTAAGATTTATAAATATATAATGCATGTGGCATTTTTGTAACGTTTTTAAGAGAATGAATGAAGGGTTGGAATCTTGTTAGTTTCTACATTTCTGGTGTACCTCGGCCCGGCCCTGAGGGCAGGCCAAAGAGGCCTGCATCTTGGGCCCCCAGATTTGGGCTAAAAATAGGGCCTCGAAATATAATTTTGTGTTTTAGATATTAAAAAAAAAATCCAAATACTATAAGCCCAATTGTATATAAGGCCTAAAAAATATATATATATATATATCATGATAGATTAGAGGCCCAACTGACATGGGTCCAAAAACAAGAAACACATTATAATTTATAATACCCATCCTGAGGCTAAGAACGTGGGTTACTTAAAAAATAAAAAAATAAAAAAAAATAAAAAAATAAAAAAACATTGGACTGATCTCTCTCTCGCATTGGACTGATGAAACCTTCAGTCCTCTCCTCTCCTCCATATTTGACGGACACTGAGTATTAACAATTTTGGGCATCCTCTCTCTATATATATATATATATCACATTTAAATGGAGGAAGTTTTTGCCCTAATTTCTTGCCCAAATTTTTCTCCTAATTTTCTTCCTAATTTCTTGCCCTATATAATTTGTTCTTTAAATTAGAAAATTACCTAATTTATATGCTTTAGTGGAAGTCTATAATTTTTGTTATGCTCTAATTCTGAAAGTATATTATTTGCAAAGATCAGTGATTGTGAATTTGTGTGGATTTGTGATTATATAGAGTAATCATGCCTCCTAGGAAGTATATTTATGGGTGTGAAAAAAGGAAAAAGAAGCAAAAATTAGAAAATTTTATTCAATCTCAATCGGGAGCGCTTGATAAATTTTTTGATAGCAAGAAACAAATAGAAAGTTCACGTTTGGTTGATGAAGATTTGATAATTGAAAAACTTAATCAATGTAATGAGAATGATAATGAAGATTTGGGTGTTGAAGAGCCTATTGAATGTTTGAATGAGATTGAAAATGAAGATTTGGCTACAAACAAATAAAAAAATTGTTGTAACTTATTATTTTATCCATTAACTTTCCTTTTTTTTCAATGTAAAAAAAAGTCTCATTTTTACAAGTCGGCTTGATCCCCTAAATCTCAGGTCCGGTTCTGGGTGTACCTTATAGAATTATCGTTGTTATATTTCGAGAATGTGACAAATTTATCACGCACCCAACCCCACTCGTATTGTTGCTCTACCAAAAAGTTAAATCCATTTTCAGAGTCAACAGTGTAGCAACCTATTAGAGTAGTAGAGCATTTATGACAACTTCCTTTTAAATATATTTATTAATTATCAATTAATTTTATCTTTTATCAATTATATCAATTATATCTTTTATAAATCACTAAATTTAAAAAAATATGATTCTATTTCATTTTTCCAACTTATCTCTACACTAATTTTTTCTATGCAGATGAAAAATGAGGAAGGGGCAATATTTGTTTATCCCGTCTCATTTTCTTGAAAAATTACTGAGTGGTATTAGGACACAATATTCCCACCAATCACCAAAGATGCTCTATAGTGCCTTTTTGTAGTGCAATTTGTAATTCTTTTGCTGAGATTACGTCCAAATAACATTACAGAGGATGTTGACTTATTGTCCATCGCCCAGCCACAAATTGTTGACTCCACTCTCAACCTAAATCACAATCACCTTGTTTGGTTTCAGGGAATTTAGTTCATTTTTTAGAAAATTAAATTTTTTGTTATTCATGTTTTCTTGTTATTAGTCAAAATTTTTAATTTTTAATTTTTTTATTTTTTAGTTTTTATTTTTACATATACCTAACCTAAATACACTTAAAAAAATATAATATTTATAATTTTTTTTAAAAAAATTTATTAAATACAAAACATATAAAAAAATAAAAATAAAAATTCAATAAATTTTGTATTATTGTGTATTTATTAATTTTTTTAAATATTTTATTTTTTAGATGCATCTAAGTATGTGCATTAAGAAAGCCAAAAATTTATTTAAAATATTAAAAATATTTATTAAAAATAAAAAATAAAAAATATAATTTTAAAAAAATCAATCAAAATCAAAGTTGAATATTTTAAGACACCAATTGACCTTCTCTCTCTCTTTTTTTTTTTTTTTTGAGCTTAAAAAAAAATTTATAAGTTGTTACACTACTAAAAATAAGGCCTTTTGAGTCGGTTTTTTTGAGTAATTTTAAAGGTAGTCTTTTTGAGGCAAATACCATACCTTTTGAGTCACACAAAAAAATATTTGATAGCATTATTTGAGTCGGTGGTATTTACCGACTCAAAAGATAGACTTTGTATATACTTTTTGAGTCGGCAAATTTGTAAAAATTACATCTTTGTGTAAAAATATATTTTATAACCAAGATATATATATTTACTTGATTATATTTAATACTCATTTCGATATTAAAAATAATAGTTAAATTAAAAGAAATTAGTAATATAAAACTAAAAGTGATTCTAATTATTTTATTTTATTTTATTTTTATTTTATTTTTATTTGGATAATAAAAATATGTAGAAATAGAATTATACAAAATTTATTTAAAAGATTAAACATAAATATGTTGTGATTGGATTAAGAAGAAAATAGTGTATATAGGCATAAAAAATGTAAATTAAATAATTTAATGTTAAATAAAAAATAATATAATGTTAAATAAATAATTTAGTATTAAGAGATGAAAAATAATTTAATCTTAAATAAATAATTTAATATAGGCATAAGAAATTTAATGTTAAATAAATAATTTAATGTTAAATAAATAAAACATTAAATAAAAAATAATTTAATGTTAAATAAATAATTTAATATAGCCATAAAAAATTTAAATTAAATAATTTAATGTTAAATAAATAATTTAATGATAATAAATAATTTAATGTTAAATAAAAATTAAATATAAATTAATATTAAGACATCAATCGGATCGATAAAAATAAAAATAAAAATAAAAAATAAATTTAATTTGTGCGATACATGTAATTAAGCACATTACGCTTTATTATTTGTATATCAAGATAATTTTTTAATATCATAATAATGAAATTATAATTATATGTATATATATTTATAGATATACTTTTATATTAAAATTGAGTGTATATACTATAAATAATAAATATGTCAATTAATAACGGAAAGAGGTAGAGTGGCGAAGTGGGTTTAGAGTGTCGAGTTTGGGTCCGGTCAAAGCTTCCAAATGGTTGTGGGTTGGAAACTTGGGAGGGGAGGCGCCTATAAGAAAATTATGGATTAAATTTCTTAAAACATTGAACCACTTTTTGAGTCGACGATTCACAAAAAATAAAACCTTTTACTCAAAACATTCCCACCAATTTCGACCCTTGAGTTGTCGAAAAGCGTTTTTGTAAATGTACTATTCTTGACACTCAAAAGACCCTGTTTTTAGTAGTGTTATCACGGCATTTATGGGCCTAGGTCCCGTGGTCTACTGGTTTTCGACTTGATTTAATCCAATTCATAGGAAGGGGCCTACCACCGAAATATCAGTAAAGCTCATCAACTGTTCCAACCAAAGTCAAGTTTCGATCGAAATACAGGGCAAAATCTCTTCAGAAAACCACTAAAAAATCTGAAAAATCTAGAAATCCTCTAGATGTTGATTTGTGATTATCTAACAATTTTAAACGGAATATAACAATCCCAATCAAACAATCAAGAGAAAGAGACACAATGACTTTTACGTGGAAAAATCACAATTGGACACCTCCAACTGTGATCAAAAAACCACGAGCAACTGCCACATGACAATCCACTAAGAAGAATTAAAGAAATTACACCGGTATACTCTCAATTATCTAGCGAATCCACAATGCCTAATTGAACCAACCTCTATGTACCTCTTCCAACCCCATCTTCACCACGGAATTGTCTTTCTGATGAACCACTCCGGATTCCACCAAAGCTTCAGGCTCGAATTCTTCAGAATCCACAACTGAAGAACAACTCTCTCTTTTGTGTATAACAAACAAACCTTTGATGTACTCTCTTAAAACCATGAGTTGAATACTCAATAAAAACATCAAAGAAAAATAACAAAATATCCCCAGATATAAACTTTTAAGAACCAAAAAGAAGATCTGGAGGACTTCAATCAATTAGTAGTCTAGTTTTTTTGGAAGAAAACCAACTACTTATAGAAAATCCAAAGCAATCCTAGTTGGGAAAGAAAACCAACTTCTTGTTTGTAGAAAACCAACTTCTTGCAGAACTCTAAAGTAATCCCACTTCTTATAGAAACCCAAAATAAACCTTGTTTCAGAAGCAAACTAACTCCATAATGAATCTGAAAATCTGGGATCGCGCGGTCCGCTCGAGCGTGGGACTTCCCGCTCGAGCGGAGACTTCATATTTTGTGATTTCATATAAGCTCCCCGCTCGAGCGTCCGTTTCCCCGATCGAGCGGAGAATCACATCTTCCAGTATTTTTTCAAGCAAAACAGAGATACTGTGAGCTTGCAAACCCCGCTCGAGCGCCCATTTCCCTGCTCGAGCGGGAAGGTCAAAACTGGAAAATCTTGAAAAAATATAACATGAACGGACAGGCAACTTTGAATGCATTTTTGCATTTTGCTTGAACCGTCATGTCGTGAAGTGGCAATCTTGAAAACATTAACATCACAAACTGATTTGCAAGGCTCGACTCGGGTTGGATTTACATCTAAAAAATTCATAGCCTTACTGAAATAAAAATGCGAAAACAAATACAACTGAAAGGAGTTTTGTCAAACAAGATTGCCAAGAATAAAAACCTAACAAAATCTAATATTTTTATGTCTCCAAAAATCAAACTTGACTCCTAACCATAAGAACGCAATACTTTCACCACTAAACCATCACCCTGGGTGGTCCAATTGACCTTGTCTAACTTCCCCATTTTCTTTTCCACTAAAAGACAACTTGTTTACCCCCGTCAAGGGTAAATGTTCTGCCATTCTTGACCAATGCTAGGAGTCCTTTTGAAAGTGGTGGCTCTGTATATTTTGCTTTTGAAGTTGCTTTGTCTCGTGTGCACATGATTGAATCGTATTATTATTTTTATTTTTTTTTGATTGAATCGTATTATTGAGTTCTGGGATACTATGAGTTTTGATATTCGAATTGTTGTAAATTAATTGAGTATTTTATTTTTTAAAAAATTATATTGATCAGATATTAATAATTCTTAATTATAACATATTTTTATTAACAAGATATTTTTAAAAATTATATTTAGTATTAATAAAAATAAAATATGTTTAATAAATTATTGATACTCAATTAATATAATTTTATGCGCGGATAAAATAACTAATTGAATAATTTAAATTATTAAAATAGAATACCATAAGTTTCACCGACTTTATATCGTCTAAAAGATAAAATAGGTTATTTTAGCTACAACAAACAAAACATTACATCTAACTCATAATTATTATTACACTCTTCTCTCACAAAAAAAGTTTAAAAAGTCAAAAAAATTCTTCCCAAATTAAACTTTTTAGCCCAGACTAACATAGTTAAAAAAGTCAAAAAAATTAAAAAGCTAATCCACTTTGCAAGCGAAGACTTTGACTTTATCTACTTCATAAAATAATAATAATTTTTAAAAAAAAAAATTTGTAAGCAAGAAGACCAGACGACCCAAATGTGTGGTGGAATATCCACCTTTGAATTTTAGCAAGTAATTCAAACAAGTCCAAGAAAAACCTTAAACAAACCAAAACCGAATCAATCTCAGTTCCATACATTCATTCAAAGAGACCTCAAACCCAAATTACCTTCACAACTCACTAACACAAACAGAAAAACCAAATCAAATCAAATCACAAACCCATCTCTCTCTCCAAATTCTGAATTTTTCTTGAATCTCTTCTCGTTGTTGTTATTGATGGGCATTTGTAGAAAACCATGAGCAAAGCAGGCAACTTCATTCAACAACTCCTCAAACCTTTCAAATCTGATAATAAAGGTATATGGATTTTCTATCCAATTCTCTCTCCCCTACATATATATTATGATTGGTTGAATTTATTATGATATTTGTGTATAATTGCGGAATCAATAATCAGGGGAACAGAGAAGAAGAGTGGGAGAAGAAGATTCTTGCACTAGATCAGAAACGATTCTCTTTCGAAACCCTAACTTCAGCAACCAAACATTTTCACCCCACTCACAAGCTCGGTGAAGGCGGTTTCGGCCCTGTTTACAAGGTACTATTAACTCACTAATTTACTTTTATTTATTTATTTATTTATTTTTGCATGTTTTTTAATAAAAGTTAAAAAATTAATTTTTAACTTTCTTTTCAAAATAATAAACGATTTGTAAATATTTGCATGTTTTAATAATTGATGGGTGGCTTGATGAATAATAATAATAATATAATAGATGTGTGTATTTGTATGTATATAAGTTGCAAATGAGTTGAGTCAAAATTTGGGATATTTGAGCTCGGCTCATTAAGTAGAAATTATTTACGATGAATTATATAAGTGTACTTTTTGAATTTTTGATAAAAAAATAAAAAAAATAATTATTTAAGATAATTTTTGAACTTGTTTAAAAAAAAATGTATTAAAATATTATATAAAATTTCAAAATTATTTTCTTACTCCTCTAAGTACATGCAATCCGTACATGTCAGTACGGTTGTGCAATTGATGTTGCACTTGTTTTGTTGTTTTTTTTTTTTTAATATATTTTTTCTTTTGCACCCGTGGCAGTACATTGATATTTCTTGGGGTTCATTGATTTGAACAAGCACATGTGGCAGTATGCTAGTGGTGCATCTCTCATAGGAACGGACAAAAAGAAGGGCAATTCTGCCTTTTTGTTTTCTGACTATTGCACCTTTTTTTGGATCCAAAATTTTTGTGGATAGAGTTATTTTTTGACTTTTTTATTAACTTTTTGATTTTTATGTATTTTTTTAAGAGATCTCAAACAAGTACTTGGTTAAACTTGAACTTAATTATTCAAGCCAACTCGATTATATAAACGAGTCAAGTTCATATGGGAGCTTGGAATTAAAAATCAAATTTAAATTATTTTACATGTTAAAGTGAAAAAGATAGAAAACTTTGAATAACATGTAAAAGAATGCTTATATTAATAATAAAGTTTCATCAATTAAATAAGAAAGTTTACACACCAAAAATAAATAAAGAAATGTAATATATCTGATATATTATTAAAAATAAATATTAATTTATATTTGTTACATTCACAAGTCTATCAAGTTGAGCTTAGATCTACTTGAACTCAGCTAGATTACTAAAGTATTCTAAAAATTGCAATTGAGCTCATCCATTTAGCAAATGAGCCAAGCTTAAACAAGCTTTAAACGACCCTAGCTCAAGCTGTCGCCGGTTCATGAAGATGTTGGTTTGTTTGCAGTCCTAATACATTTGTGCAAGGTTCTCAAAGCGGTTCTTGATCACCGTAGAATTAGCGATTCTTGAGGTGTAAAAAGGCAGTAAGCGTATGAGTTCGCGATGTCGGAACCGTGAATTTTTTAATTTTTCACACAATTTGAAAAAAATTTACCGATACGCATATTTTTTTTCCAAAATCATATTTATTGGGTTTTAAAATAAATTTTGATCAATTTTTGTTAATTTTTAAGTATGATCCAATATATTTCATATTTTTAAATCACTACCAACTGAGTTTTTTATATTTTATTTTAATAATTAATGACTTTATATGTCAGAAATCCATATTACAAGGTGTGGCAAAATTTTCTTCAAAAATTGGCATATATAAAATATGTATTAATATATAATTATAGGTGTTATGTTTTCTAGATATTTTACAAAATATCAATTACTAACTAAAAAGAGAATAAATAACAGCCTAAATATATATATACATATATATATTTTTTAATCAAGCCAAATACATAATGATTACACTTATTATTATTATTATTATTTATTTTTTTCAAACAAAGATTACATGGTTGAGTGAAGTTCTCCCTGCAAGATGAATCGGCAACATCATCTTCAACAAATCAATAACAGATTCTTTATCTTCCCTCTTCTCTCTCTCTCAATATCTCTTACTTCTCCATTTTCTCTCTTCATATTCTCTCTTCTCTCTCTATCCCTCTTCTCACCTTTTCAGTATTTTTTTCTCTCGAAAGAAGCTATTTGGAACCATTACATAACAGTGCATAATGGGTTGTTACGGCCGTCACACTTGTGAATCTCAATCACACTGCAACCGTTACGTAACGACGCATTTTGAAACCTTGAAATAAATTCACATAAGATTTTTTTCTTTGAATTTGGATCACTTGAGTATTTGTTCTTTTTTTGTAAGCTTTTATTTATTTATTTTTTTGGAAAAAAAAGTTATTCAGAATATTATAAAAGGGTGTAATGGTATGTAACGGACCGTTACTTTATTCTGATCACGCCGTTACAACTTAGTTACACGTGAATTTCCATCACACCGCTATAGCGGCCGTAGCAGTGGCGGTAACCACCACAACCGTTCATGTAACGGCTTGATTTTAAAACCTTGCATTTGTGTATTTGTATATGTAATTGTTGGGTTTTTTCGGATATGCAGGGAAAATTGGATGATGGAACAAAGATTGCAGTGAAGAAGCTTTCCCGGAGCTCAGGTCAGGGGAAGAAAGAGTTTGTGAATGAGGCAAAAGGCATTGGCTCTGACACCGCAATGTTAATGAATTTCTTTGGGTTATTGTGCACATGGTGCGGAGAAGTTGCTTGTGTACGAGTACGTAACTCATGGGAGTCTCGACAAGCATCTCTTCAGTAAGTCCTGTTCTATTTTAAACTACTACATTCTAACTTTTCCCGTAAATTTAGGCCAAATTTGGTATATTGCAAAAAGTTAAAAAGTTAAAATTATTCACTAAAAGTCAACAATTACGGCTGCACAACTCTCAATCCTAATTTTTCCCTACAAATCAATTTTTATAATTTTTTATTACATATTTTTTTATAAAAAGTCAAAAAATTAATCCAAACATTCATATTTTTTTTCTCAATTTTTTAGTCTAAAAAGACAAAAAGTACACTTATTTAGAACACTCCAAACAACCCCTAGTGTACTTTCAAACCATGGTGTATGATAGCTGAATTGAAATTCAAGTCCTGTTTGGCTATCTCTGCTTTTTTAAAACGAGCAAAACCAAGTTTTGTAATTAGTTTGGCTAAAATAGTAAATATTTTATATTAAAATATATATATATATATATATTTTAAGAGATCTCACTAAAATAGTGCAAAGACCATTTTAATACGGTCATTTATTCTAAAATCATAAGTTTAAAAGGGCCCACTAAACTTTTTCATAATAATAAAAAAATAGCAATTATTAAATACATCCGTCTTTTAGCATTTACTTTTTTTAAAATAAAAAATAAATAAAGAAACAATTGTTAAACCCATCATTGTTTGGTGGACACCAATGTTTTAAAAAGCTGGATCGATGGCGAACCAAAAAGAGATTGGGTGGGCCGGGTTACAGTTCAACCGTCGGGTTGAACCGGAATCAAACCGTGACGTAATAAATATATTAAAATTATATTTAAATAAAAATATAAGTAATAAAATTATAAATTTAAAATATTAAATTATCTTAAATATTTGTCCTAATATTTTTTTTATTGAAAAATATAATAATATATTTTAAAATATTATTAATTTCAATTTTAGAAGATGAAATCAAATATTTAATATTCCTTCCATATGATTTTAATTCAAATAATTTGATTGAAATGAGAGCAAAAATTTTGAAAGGATATCAAAATTTTAATATTCCCTCCAATACATTTGATTGAATCCCACATGGATTTCTTGAGTCTTTTTGAAAGAATTTTTTTTCTTATAAATAGGTGAAGACTTTCACTATAATTTCATCAAGCTCTTAATGAGATTTCTCACAAAAGGAGACCCTTAAAAAAGAGTTTCAAATTAAAATTTTCTTATATTCATATATTTTATTTTATATATATATATATAAAATAAGAAAGAAAGAAAGAATAAAAAAACAAAAAAATCGTTTTCTCAACCCGGTGAACCGGAACCAGGTCAACCGGTTCGGCGGTTCGACCGCCGATTTTTCCGGTTCTTCCAAAATAGGCCGGTTTTTCACTATGACCGGTTCTGTGGGTGTATCCGGACTGGAACCCCGACCGGTTGGCGGTTCAACCGGTTGAACCGGCCGGTCTGGTCCGGTTTTTAAAACCCTGGTGTACACAAGCCAAATGCTACTATCCTAGGTGGAGTTTTTCTTATTAAAGTCAAGTTTTTTTAAATCATATATTTTTAATATTTTGAACTTATTTATCAAACCTAAATTATCTTTCGAAATTATAGGTTTTGCATTTCAAAATATCACTTCAACTTTAAAGTACTTCACAAAATAACATGGAAGTGTGAAATATGAGCCAAACAACTTGCATTTGGGAAATATGATTTGAAAGAACTAAACTATGCTTTGTTCATCTAATCATTCCTCATAAGAAATGCTACTTGACATATGCCTTTTGAGAAGTACAAACCTTGAAGCAGAAACCATTTTTGGAACTAATGAGAAAGGAAGTGAGCCCATTATAACACAGGAATGTTGCAGAGATCTGTCTGTCTCAAGTAGCTTTTATGTGTTCTTTTCATCTTTTTAAATGGATGTTCTTCATTAAATTGTCGAAGATGGTATTATACTACTCAACGATGCACTTTTCTTGATTGGAGTGATCTCAACTCAACAGCCTCATATACAGTCTGTCCATCTTGAAAAGAATCAGTTTCTGCTGCTTATAATAAATTCTCATTTAAAGGAAAAAAATTAGAAAAGGAAAATAAAAAATAATCAGCTTTAGTTGCTATAGTTTAGATGTTCAATTGTGTACTGAGGGATAGTGAAATACAGCAAATCTCAATGTGCTTAAGAAAAATTTGGTTGCATGGACTCACTAGTCTTTACTTCATGACCATTTACGAAAGATTTCTAACTGCTACTATTCATCAGAGTAAAACAAACACTTATTCTAAAAGCCCCTAGAAAACATTGTTGTGCAAAAGGGAGCACAATGTTCTTCATTTTTCAGTTGCTTGAAAAATGATTCTATGTTGAGTGGCCATTAAACTTTTGAAGAATCATTTTTTAGAAGGGCATGGAGTTGTTTGCTTGAAGTCTTTCCACACAGAAACCAAGGAATTATCATGCGAAATGGGTGCATGCTTGAAATTTATGCTTTGAGCATATGTAACTCAGCATCAGGAATTTAATCTCGTTATAGAAGTTTGTTCAAAATTAGGAAGGATTAAGTTGCTACTCATGTCCGATTAAGAATGTGGATATTGTAAAGTCCTCTTAGCATAATATATGATGGTAAATTTTTTTTTGACTAAAATCAAATTAATGAGCATCCTTTCTTATTTTTCTTTACAATCTTCTTGTAGTTACAGAGCTGTTTTTGACTATTTATCAACAAAAACATAAACCAAACCAAGCCAAGCCTTAAGTCCCATCAAATGGGATATCCAAAAAAAAATTTGGGATTAGATGAAATTTATTCTATTTAATTTTATTTTTGAGGTTTTTCAAAATTTGGGTAGGTATTTGTTTCCAGCTATTTATAGGGGAGTTGAAACTATTTTCACATTTTCAAACTGTGTACATACTACATAGCGAAAATCTATATTTTTGTGCTTAATTGAAAATCACCAATCATATTCATTAGTAAGAAAAATTCAGATTGACAGTGATGAAAATTCTTGAAGTTTGTTAAGAGTAAAGATCACTATTTCATGCTTGGCTAGTGTTTTCCCCTTTATTTTCCAATTTTGTGAAATTTTCAATCGATCGGTACGATTCTTATTTACAATGTAGTATGATTCTTTGTCATTCTACTTTTTAATTCTGCAGTGATACAAGTTACAACACATGTCTGCTTGGTTTTCTGTAAAGAAAACAATATTAATTTTTGTTTCTTGCAGCCAGTGCTGTCTCTTCATCCCTCTATAGGCTTGGAACTTCCAAGGGTGTAGTTATATTAATATGTTTGTATTAGAGCCCCATCTTTTGAAACTTTCAATGTCTTGACTAACTCCAACTCTATTGTGGTGGCAAGGTCCATCATTTTCAGCATGGCAACCTAAATCTCAGGACTGAATTGGAAAATGCTTTTTCAGTAACTTTTTTGTTGACTTTTTTTTTTCTTCTTTTTTCTTTCCATTTTTAATGAACTTCTTTTAAATTTTTTCAAAAACCTTTTCAGTTTTAGGTCATACTAGATGAAATAAGCTTACAGAACCGAACCCCAACTTCCAACATCAAGAAAGCTTGTGTATGAAGGGGCTAATTCATACCCGATTCCTTAATCATCTTTTGTCTTATTATCTTGTTACGTTGTCTTGTTTGTCCTCTAGGTTGATAACTAGATAGATTACATTAGAACCAATTGGATCTATTATTCTCTTTCTTGTAGGATGCAGCTTAACTTCCTTTAAAGTCCTGGTAATTTAGTTAGAGGTTCGCAAATTAACTTTGATCGTTATGGACTGGTACCAAGATTGGTGCTAAGCAAGTCAACCTAATTTTAACAGCCAGCCCACTGAGCATTCCTAGTCACACCAGAAGAGGGGTCAAATGGCAGGGCAAGGCTTCACAGTCTTTTGGTTCCTTGCCGAGTATAGCTCACATCCAAAAATCTGATTGGGGAATGGGGCAACACATCTGAAAAGTAAAAATTAAAATTTTGGAAAAAAAATCCACTACAAAAAAAAAAAAAAAGACGAGAAAGTTTTTTTTTTAAAACTTATTTTGTATTTAGTGAACTATTTTTAGATTTTTTTGAAAAAAATTATTTTTTAAACCCTTCTAGTTTAGAATGACCTAAAACTAAAAAATAAATAATAAATTGACACATTTAATTTTTTTTTTTTTTATAACTAAAAACAAGAAAGTATGCAGAAAAAGGGTGACTTTTTGGCCTTTTTAAGCTTAGCAACTTTAAATTAAGAGTAATGTTGGGGATCATGAAAAATATATCATGAAATACATCATGAAATTTTTTTATCCCTTGATTAGCCTTGATTATTGTGTGGTGTTTTATTGTATGGGTAATCCAAAGGTTGAGAATCTTTCATGATAATATTCATGATATATTTTTCATGATCCCTATCATTACTGTTAAATTAAACGTGGATGACATACTTCATTAATGAGATTGAATGGAATGGGGAGAGGATTAATGTGATGATCTTGGTTTAGAGTTTGGTAGACGAGATGTGCTTGACTGGAAGCGGAGGTATGACATAATCGTTGGAGTTGCTCGGGGCTTGCTTTACCTTCATGAAGACTCACACGGTGTAATCACTCACCGTGACATCAAGGCCAGCAATATCCTACTAGATGATAAATGGGTTCCAAAAATTGCTGATTTTGGCATGGCCCGCCTCTTTCTTGAAAATCAAACGCATGTCAAAACCCGTGCAGTTGGTACCAAGTACGTTGTTGAGCCTTAACATTTCTTTTCTAGTTTTAATCCATGATATGGTTACTAACTGATGCTTGTACTTGAAAATAGTGGGTATGTGGCTCCTGAGTACGTCATGCATGGACATCTATCTCCGAAGGCAGACGTATACAGTTTTGGGGTTGTGGTTTTAGAGCTGATAAGCGGTCAGAAAAAATCAACTTTTGTTAGTTTAAATGCTCAAAATCTAGTGGAATGGGTATGCACTTGATCCATCTTTCCTGTGATCATTTTTGTTGTACACTTTTAAATGGAATGAACACCCTAAAATTGTGGTCTTAAGAGTCTTAACCATAATTGGACAATTATAAAATTCTACTATAAAATTCCAATGAATGTTTTAACTTCTTTTATTTTCTGTTGTGAATAGCAATCTTAACCATTTTTCTGTGTTTTTTCACACGTGTAGGGCCTACAACCGAGAATTGGCTAATTGTAAAATGGGTTAGACCAGAATGTTTGAGTGATAGAAATTTTTTGATTTATTTTTTATATTTCTTTTCCTCTCCCAAATACATTGTCAACTGTGATGGTCTTCTTTACCTGTGGTTGTAAATTTGTAATTAGAACTGATAGTCAGAGTAGGTGTTAGGGAAAATCGATGTGATTTTTCACAAGTAAATCAAACAATGAGAATAAAAATTAATGCGGAAAAATTAAATCAAAGGCAAAACAAGAATTTTTACGTGGTTCCCTCAATGTGAGATACGTCCACGGGATCGAAATCCGATTCCACTATCAACCAAATAAGTTCCAAACGATTACAAATGAAACACGAATGGTCTCACAAAACCACCCTTAGGTAAATTCCAAATAAACACAAATAAACAAGAGGAAAGACCTCACCAAACAGAAGAATCAAAATCTTCAAAATCAAAGTTGAAGAAGACCCAAAATAACGAACCAAATCAGCTCCCACAAAAAGAAACAAAAAAACTTGAACAAATCTTCACTAATGGCACTGTTACCGAAGCTAGAGCAGCCGCCGTCCACTTTTTTCTTGTGTGTGTATATAACCAACAACAATGCCTCCAATATAAATATAATATAATGAATCTAGGATTTTGTAATCAAACCCTAATTGTATCCCAATTGGATTGGGCCTCCACAAATATAATATATAAAAATATTATACCTTAACCAAGCCAAATTAAAACTATTTTTCCAAAACCAATTGGGTCCCACACGCCAATAAGGAGGTATACCCAACAATTCTCCCCCTATCGACTTAGGTGGAGACATCAACCATACCCGCCAAAGTTCGACACTTTAAATGTTTGTCCCTCGACAAAGTCTTAGTCAGCATATCTGAAATATTATCATCTGTGTGAACTTTTTCGAGTTGCAACAATTTCAAATCTAACACATCACGAATCCAATGGTATCTCACATCAATGTGTTTCGATCTCGAATGAAAAGTAGAATTTTTACTGAAGTAAATAGCACTTTGACTATCACAATAAAGCACATACTTTTCTTGCTTTAAACCCAACTCTTGCAAAAATTTCTTCAACCATAACTCTTCTTTGCAAGCTTCTGTAATGGCAATAAATTCAGCTTCGGTAGTTGAGAGAGCAACACATTTTTGTAATTTAGATTGCCATGCCACAGCTCCCCCTACAAAAGTCATCAAATACCCCGAAGTAGATTTCATAGAATCAACATCACCAGCCATGTCAGAATCTGTGAATCCATCAAGCATCGGCTTCCCATTCCCAAAACACAAACACACCTTCGAAGTCCCTCGAATATATCTTAGAATCCATTTTACCACTGCCCAATGTTCTTTATCCGGATTAGAGAGAAAACGACTCACCACACCAACTGCGTGAGCAATATCCGGCCTTGTACAAACCATGGCGTACATCAAAGAACCAACTGCTGAAGCATAAGGAACTTTCAACATCTCTTCTTTGTCTTTCTCACTTGTAGGACATTGATTCGAACTAAGTTTGAAGTGACCCGCAAGTGGACAACCAACCGGCTTTGCTTTATTCATGTTGAACCTCTCAAGAACTTTCTCAATGTAGCTTTCTTGAGACAACCAAATCAGTCCCTCTTTGCGATCACAAACAATTTTCATACCAAGTATTTGCTTTGCCGGCCCCAAATCTTTCATAGCAAAAGACTTGCTCAACTCCAACTTCAACTTGTTAATCATGGTAGAATCTTGACCCACAATTAACATGTCATCAACATAAAGCAAAAGAATAATAAATTTACCATTTGGAAAATTTTTCACAAACACACAATGGTCCGAAGTGGTTTTAGAAAAATCATTTTTCATCATGAAAGAGTCAAATTTTTTGTACCATTGTCGCGGGGCTTGCTTGAGGCCATACAAACTTTTCTTCAATTTGCAAACAAATTTCTCTTTCCCTTTCTCTACAAAACCTTCTGGTTGCTCCATGTAAATTTCTTCTTCAAGATCACCATGAAGAAATGCGGTCTTCACATCAAGTTGTTCAACTTCAAGGTTCATACTTGTAGCCATGCCAAGTACAACCCGAATAGAAGACATCTTCACAACCGGCGAGAAAATCTCGTCAAAGTCAATGCCTTTCTTTTGCCCAAAGCCTTTCACAACAAGACGCGCTTTGTACCTCAGATTCTTTCTATCATTCTTCAATTTGAAAACCCACTTATTTTTCAAAATTTTCCTCCTTTTAGGCAACTTCACTAAATCATAAGTGTGATTTTCAAGTAAGGAATTCATCTCCTCTTCTATGGCCTTTTTTCAATCATCTTTCTTTGCATGCTCAATTGTTTCTTTGTAGCCCTCCGGCTCCCCTTGATCAGAAATCAACACAAATTCATTGGGAGGATACTTTCTTGAAGGTTGTCGGTCCCTTATAGATTTCCTCAACTCAAGTTGTGGTGGCGGTTCTTGAGTTGGATGCTCTTCCTCAATTTCTGACTCAACTTCATTAGGATTTGCATCATCCTCCACATCTTCAATATGTGGCTGCACATCTCCCCCATTTTCATCATCAACTGAAGATGAAGGAGATGGATCCATGTCAATGAGATCACTAGTTTTTGGCTCTGGTTGATCACCTTTGCCAAAGTCTTCAATTGTTTGGTCTTCAAGAAACACAACATCACGACTTCGAATGACTTTCTTGTCGACCGGATCCCACAATCTATACCCAAATTCATTACGCCCATAGCCAAGAAAAATACATTGTCTTGACTTACTATCAAGCTTGGACCTCTCATCCTTTGGAATGTGAACAAAAGCTCGGCAACCAAACACTCTCAAGTGCTCATAAGATACATCTTTGCCAGTCCAAACTCTTTCAGGAACATCACCATTCAAAGGATAGCAAGGAGACAAATTGATCAGGTCAACCGCTGTACTCATTGCCTCACCCCAAAAGGATCTTGGCAATTTAGCTTGTGAAAGCAAACACCTTGTTCTTTCCACAATGGTGTGGTTCATCCTCTCGGCAACGCCATTTTGTTGAGGAGTCTTCTTAATCGTTTTTGATGCGAATACCTTGGTTGTGACAATACTCATCAAATGGCCCAATGTATTCACCACCATTATGCTCGGATGCACTTCAATTTACATGTTTCTCTTTCAACCATGGCCTGAAAATGCTTAAATACTTCTAGAACTTGATCTTTAGTGTTTAGTAGATAAGCCCAGACTTTCCTTGAATAATCATCAATGAAAGTAACAAAATAAAGTGTACCACCATGTGTTCTAACTTTTAAAGGACTACAAACATCCGAATGAATTAACTCCAACACATTTTCTTTTCTAGAAGCAACATTTTTATGAAAAGAAACTCTATGTTGTTTACCCGCCAAACAATGAACATAAGTTTTAAGATGTGTACCTTTCAAACCGGGTAGAAGCTCTTTCTTGAACAAAACTTGTAGCCCCTTTTCACTCATGTGCCCAAGTCGTCTGTGCCACAATTCAGTAGAAGTATCATCTTCAAGTGCATTGACAACACCTTTACAAATTTTTCCTTGTATCGAATAAAGTGTATGAGTCTTCTTGCACTTAGCCACCACCAAAGAACCCTTTGTGAGCTTCCATATTCCATCACCAAATTTGTTGTTGAAGCCTTCATCATCTAGCTTCCCAGTAGAGATCAAATTGAGGCGAATGTCGGGAACATGTCTCACATCTTTAAGCAACAATTTGCAGCCCAAATTTGTTTCCAAGCAAACATCACCCATGCCGATAATCTTGGACAAACCTTCATTACCCATTCGAACAGAACCATAATCTCCTGCAGTGTAGGTAGTGAAGAAATCAACTCGAGAAGTCACATGAAAAGAAGCACCAGAATCAATTACCCAACTGCTCTCTTGGCCCACAAAATTGATACAATCATTTTCACAAACGACCATGAGATCATCAGTAGTAACTGCCGTTGTGTCTTCTTACTTCTTATCTACACTTTTGTCACGCATTTTCTCCTTATTCTTGAGCTTTCAGCATTCCCGCTTCATGTGTCATTTCTCATGGCAATAATAACACTCAACGTCTTTCTTTGAAAGAAAACCATCTCTTGACTTGTCATGGCTTTGATCACGACCATGAAGAGTTTTACTCCTCCCCCTTGTTTTGCTTCAGTCTCTCACAACAAATGCTTCCGAATCAGAGGAACCGGCTGATTTTCTTCTAGTTTCTTCATTCAACAAGCTACTAGTGACTTGGCCCATTGTGACAACTCTATCGGGTGCTGAATTACTAACTGTCACAACTAAAGTCTCCCAACTTTCGGGTAAGAAACTAAGTAGCATCAAAGCCTGCAACTCATCATCAAAAATAATTTTTATAGAAGCAAGTTGGTTAACAATACTCTTTATTTCATTGGATGTTAGGAATAGGGTGCCCTCTTTATATTTTAAATTAACCAACTTACGAAGCGAAAGGCTTTAGTTGTGGCTGATTTTCTATCATAAAGACTCTTTAATTTTTTCCATAAATCATGTGCGAAGTCTCGGTGGCAACATGATGAAACACCTTATCATCAATCCATTGACGGATAACACCAACGGCTTTTCGATTAAGCCTCTTCCACTCATCATCTTTCATATCAGCAGGTCTGCCACTATCACCCTCAATGGGTCCATACAAGTCTTTACAAAATAATAGGTCCTCCATTTTAGTTTTCCAAGTTACCCAATTGCTTCCATTGAAGCTAGACATACGACCCACATTCCTCTCCATTGATTTACACAAATAAATAAACCCCAATAAACCGTAAGCTCTGATACCAGTTGTTAGGGAAAATCGATGTGATTTTCCACAAGTAAATCAAACAATGAGAATAAAAACTAATGCGGAAAAATTAAATCAAAGGTAACACAAGAATTTTTACGTGGTTCTCTCAATGTGAGGTACGTCCACGGGATCGAAATCCGATTCCACTATCAACCAAATAAGTTCCAAACAATTACAAACGAGACACGAATGGTCTCACAAAACCACCCTTAGGTGAATTCCAAATAAACACAAATAAACAAGAGGAAAGACCTCACTAAACAGAAGAATCAAAATCTTCAGAATCAAAGTTGAAGAAGACACAAAATAATGAACCAAATCAGCTCCCACACAAAGAAACAAAAAAACTTGAACAAATCTTCACCAATGGCACTGTTACCGAAGCTAGAGCAGCCGCCGTCCACTTTTTTCTTGTGTGTATATATAACCAACAACAATGCCTCCAATATAAATATAATATAATGAATCTAGGATTTTGTAATCAAACCCTAATTGTATCCCAATTGGATTGGACCTCCACAAATATAATATATAAAAATATTATACCTAAACCAAGCCAAATTAAAACTCTTTTTTCAAAACCAATTGGATTCCACACTCCAATAAAAAAGTATACCCAACAGTAGGGTCCACAATGATGGAAGGAGAGGGGCCAAGGGGGCTGCAGCCACCCTTGACCAAGTAATGGTGACGACTGTGGTAACAGTAATGGTAGCGCTAACGCGATTGCAGAGTGTAATTGTTATTCCCAATGGTTTTTCCAGATATACAATGTCATTGATCTTATTATTATTACTGAGATATTGCGTGAATGACATGTTTCATTGATATATGTTGGAACTGATTGATTGAATTAAATAATCCGCTTGGTAAATTTTAATTAGAGGTTGTTTGGCATAAACTATTTTAGTTTATTTTTTTATCTTTTTTGAGTCACATCAATCAACATCTCTTCTCTATTTTTTTACACATCTTTTTATAAAAAATTAAAAAATACACTTATTTAAAACATCTCAAACCGCCTCTTAATTTTGATTAAATAGTTTGACCTATTCACCCACCAACCAAGGCACAAACTATCGTCTCACACTTTTTAACAAGAAGTGGTGGGAAATGAGTAAACTTTGAATTGTCAACTCCTCTATCATTCCTAGTTTTTCATGGTAAGGTTCATCGAGGGAAAATATATATATATATATATATGTATATATAAACCAGTTTTCAATAATATTTCTGTGTCAATTTTATAAAAACATTAAGTTTGAGTAAAATATTGTATATTTTGTACAATAGATCCACCAAGATCTGTGTGCATATTTCTTATCTGTATTGTTTATGTCAATCCAAGCTCTAGTGGGTTATGTGTCAACCCTTGAAGGTTGGACCTTATTGATAATTACCCATTACAATTTGAACTCTTTGTGACTCAGATTTAGCCATTCTGATACCGAATTGTAGCTAAACTCATTTATAAGGTGTAATATGATTCATTATTGATGCAGGCATATGAGCTGTACAGGAAAAATAAGAGCTTGGAGGTTATGGATCCAACATTGACATCATCAGCCATCCCTGATCAGGTAGCAGTATGTGTACAGATTGGGTTGCTGTGCACCCAATCCAATCCACAACATCGACCCACCATGCAACGGGTGGTGGTAATGCTGTCAAAGAAACCTGGCACACTAGAAGAACCAAGGAGACCTGGATCTGGATACCCCGGTTTCAGGTACAGAAGATCTCCCAAGTTCAATGTATCATCATCATCCATTGAATCAATAATTATCACGCAAAATGAGGGACTTCATTTGAAACTGTGAATTTGTATAGGTGTGTCACTATGGAGTGATAAAGTTTATGATGGAGTTGATTTCACATTGAATGCTTCATCTGTATATGTAGGATCTACCCACAACTAGCAACAATGTAACTTCTAAATCTGTATATGCTAGAGCTTGTTGATTTTTTGGGGCTTTTAGCTGATTCAGTGATTGCCTGTATAATAAGAAAATGTTATTCTAAAAAAAATGTTCTTTTTGCATTAAAGAATTTTTGGTCAGTGGAGATGCATTGCAACAATATAACTTCTAAATCTGAACATGCTAGAGCTTGTTGATTTTTTTGGGTTTTGAGCTGATTCAGGGACAGTTACAATTTTTGGGAGGTGATTATAGCTTATTTTAATTTGGGAGTATGTGTTAGACTGTTTAGTGCAGCTTCTACTTATAATTTATTAAGTAGAAATAACTTAAATAAACTGAAAAAGTTAATTATTTGAAAGTTGTGGTAAGAGTGCTTTTAGCTTTTGGTTTCTAATTATCTACTTTTAACTTAAAAAAAGCTTCACCATACAAGACCTCAGTGATTGCCTGTTTAGTAAGAAAATGTTATTCTAAAAAAATGTTCATTTTGCATTAAAGAATTTTTAGTCACTGGAGATGCATTTTGCAGTTATGACTAAAATTTGGGAAGGAGTGCTGCTATTAACACTTAATTTTTTCTCCATCTATTTTATTTGGGTAATTCTATTTACACCACATATTTATCTCTTTACACACTATTTCTTATTACCCTACCCTTTATCTTATTATACTATTCATAATTTCCAATATATCCTCGTCCTTACCAATTCATTCATTCTTTTTTTTTTTTTTTTTTTATCAGCAAAGAAAATGAAACTTTATTGATAAGATGAGCAAAAACATGCAACAAAATACATCAATAAACGAGGGAAGTGCAAAAAGTATCATAGCTAACACTCCATAATCTCAACTAGGTTGGCACCAAGAAGGAAGCACAATCATCTGCTAACACTAAACCCACAGATTGGCGAGAAACCAATCCAAAACAAAGAAACAAAAACAGAAAAAAGCCAACCAAAACACCCAACCTTCCAAAACTTCCAATTTGTAACCCAAAACTGCATCAATATGAAGCCCACCATCAGATCACCACAACAGCACTACATCACTACAGTTCAGCACAAAATACTCAATTTCAGTATTATACATTACAGCAGATCAGGTCCAACAAGCCCAGATAGAGCAGCATCAGCCAACTGAAGCAAAGAAGACATGGGCAGCAACAAACCAGAGCAGATTCCTAGACAGCCTACGCTGTTCCACCCAGCAGATCAAGCAACAACAGGTTGCTGCTGCATAACCAGATCATGCCCCAAACCAGTGTGCAACCAGACAGGACAGATATAACAAATAGAACAAACATGCCTTTACACAAGCTCATGCACCATTTTTGTTGCACAGCCAATAACCAAATCAGGGTCCAGCATCAGTCAACACACCAACAGCAGCCTACTCTGTTCCACCCAGCAGGTAATCAGAAAAATTTACAGATCAAGTAACACAGCAGAAGAAGGGAAGCCACACACACAGACAGAAGCAGAACACACACACAGCCAATAACCAAATCAGGGTCCAGCATCAGTAACAGAAGCAAAATTCATCAAATGCACCTCCTGGTCTGGTTGAAGTTAAATATAAAATCATGAATGGAATAAGAGTAAGAGTTCCCAAAAGAGTGACTCTTCAACCAAATGGTAACTCTAGTCTTGATAAGCTCACAAAGCTGCAGGGAGTTAGGTTGAGCACTATTAAACACACAATCGTTCCTGAGCTTCCAAATTGACCATACAACAGCAAGTGGTAAGGCTTTTCATATTTGGAGTTCCTTCTTCCTGATTTTAGTGCCAATCCACCAATCAAATAAGGCCACCACAGAGCCTGGACATACCCAGTGAAAACCCCACCAATCTATAATGTCAGACCAAATTTTCCAGGTAAAGGGGCAAAGGAGCAGTACATGGTTAAGGGACACAGGTTCTTCTCTGCAAAAGTGACACTGAGTAACAGCCTCGCCTCTAAGAACACCAATGCTATGAAGGAACACAGATGTTTTGATTCTGCCTTTCCAAGCCAGCCAAGAAAAAAATTGAACTTTCGGTGGTGTGATGTTATTCCAGATGAGCTTAGGCATGGACACAACTGGACCTCTATTAGACTGCAACCAACAGAATAAGTCACATGATCTGAAGGCACCCTGATTTGAAGCTTTCCATCTCATACCATCCTCCACCTCATGCCTTAATAATGGCCCATTACCCAGTAAGACTTGCAAATTTTGAACTTCCTCCTCTTCCTATGCCAACAGAGGTCTCCTAAAGGTTAAGTTCCAGTTGGGGTAGCTACTTTTCCTAACCATGAAATCTTTAAGAGAACCATCTTTATCAGAAGAAAGACAAAATAGTCTAGGAAAGAGGGATTGAAGACAGTCACCACCTAGCCAACCATCCTTCCAGAATGAGATATTGGCCCCATTACCAACAACCAATTCTGAGTTAACCAAGAAGTAGTTGAGTAAGGTAGGGTTATCAACAGCTAAACCCATAATGTCTTTCCAGATCCAAGAGCAATTGGTAATAATACCTTGGAAGTGAAACCAACTACTTGTTCTGCTGCTGTACTTGCAACAGATCAATCTTCTCCATAGGGCTTGTTTTTTATTACAGAACCTCCACCACTATTTAGCAACCAAACACTCATTAACTTGACCCAAACTTCTAACACCTAATCCTCCTTGATTTTTTGACATAGAGACAGCCTTCCAATTGACCAAGTGGACCTTTCTTTTGACAACGGTGTCTCCCCACAGAAAAGAAGCTTGAATTTTATCCACCTCTTTGATTACACCCTTTGGCATTTTAAACAGGGAAAGGTAGAAGAATGGGAGGTTTGATAAAACCGACTTAATAAGGGTGAGTCTTCCAGCAAATGATAAAAGTCTTTTTTTCCATCCAGAAAGTTTACTTTTAAATTTATCTAGAACAGGTTTCCAGGTGGCTTTCCTTCTAGGATTGGCACCAAGAGGAAGACCAAGATACTTCAATGGTAGCTTCTGAGTGAGACAGTTCAGTTTTGATAAGAAGTCATTGACTAAAGTCTCGGAGGTTCCAATACCACACACAACACTTTTGTGGAAATTAATTTTCAGGCCTGACATAATCTCGAAACATCTAAGTATCCTCTTTAGAGTTGTGATTTCCATTGGATCTGCCTCGCAAAAGAGAATGGTGTCGTCAGCAAATTGCAGGTGAGTGAATTCCAGCCCAGCAGGTCCAACATTAGCACCTTTAATTAAGCCCATAACCTTAGCTCTTGATAGTAAAATATTCAGACCCTCTGCTACAATATTGAAGAGGAAGGATGATAGTGGATCGCCCTGTCTAAGACCTCTTTCCAGTTGGATTTCATCAGTAGGTGAGCCATTGACAAGGATGGAAATACTTGTAGTTGATAAGCAAGTTTTCATCCAACCCAGCCATTTTGAACCAAAACCAAACTTTGCAAGCAAATCAAATAAGAACTCCCAATTTACCGTGTCAAAGGCTTTTTCAAAGTCAAGCTTAATGATCACCCCTTGCTTATTTGATTTTTTTCACCAATCTACAATCTCATTAGCAATAAGCACTCCATCCATTATATTTCTACCTTCAATGAATGCAGATTGTGCTTCATTCACAATGTTAGGCAAAACAAGCTTCAATCTCTTGGTTAGTACCTTGGAAAGGATTTTGTATATGGAACTAATCAAGCTGATGGGCTTGAAGTCAGACAGAGATACAGGATTATCCTTTTTGGGGATAAGACTCACAAATGAGCAATTCAGACCCCTGGCCAAAGTGCTATGCTCATGAAATTCTTTCATAAAGTTTAAAATGTTGTGTTTCATAAAATTCCAGCATTTTTGGAAGCAGGACAGGTTAAAGCCATCCGGACCTGGGGCTTTGTTGCCATCACAATCCTTAATAGCAGCCCAAACTTCCTCTTCAGAGAAGGCACTTTCCAGCATGGCTGATGTATTATTGTGCATGTTAATGGAATTAAATTGGCCTCCCAGTTTAGGCCTACACTTCCAATGCTCTGAGTAGAGTAATTTGAAATGGTTCACCACAGTAGTTTTGATTTCAACGCACCACTGAGATCCCATTGACTTCTATTGAATCAAGTGAATTTCTGTTGTGTCTGTTCGTGGCAGTAATGTGGAAGAACCTGGTGTTCTTATCACCTTTCAAAGACCAGATAAGCCTAGATTTCTGTAACCATAATCTCTCTTCCATCTTTCTCAACTTCCAAACTTCCCCTAATAATTCCATCCTTCTAACAGATTCATCAACTTGGAGAGTTCTAACCTCAGCTAGCAAGTCCCATGAGTGAAGTGCAGCTTCCTTCTCCTTGAGATTTTCATTGATGTTACCAAATACCTCCTTCACTGTCACTTAGTCCCATCATCAGCCAACTGTTCTCCACCTCCGACAACTCTGCCCCACTCATCCTTTGTCTTTTCGTCGTCTCTCCTCCTCTCTAGAACCGCTGTCTAGCCCTTCCACCACCTGCGTACCATCTCTTTTTCCATACGAATCACGGCCCCACCGTCTCTTCTTATTCTTTGACAAAATCTAGATCTGAAACTTCTTTCTTTCTTTCTCTCTTTGGCGTGCATGATGGCAAAGGATATAAGTGATTTGTGGGGTGGTTCAAGACAAAGACGGGTTATCACTAGGAGGAGAATAGCAGCAAAGAATAGGGATCGAATGAGAGATGCGACGATAAAAGAAGAGGGTAGATAAGGAGTCATAATGGCGGAGGACGTTTGGAAAGGCGATTGCAGCGAGGGAAGGGAGGGTTGAGGTGGTCAGAAATGGTAGTTGTGAGAGAAGTCGGAAGGAGGTGGTGGTGGAGGAGAATGCTAGTAAGGGGGAGTTGCGGGTCAATTGAAGGAGATGGGCGAACGATGTAGAAGGACTGTTGAAGGTGCAAGAAGAGTATAGAAAAGAGATTGCAGAGTAGTGTATGGGATGAGAAATTGTTGCTTCAATTTTTAGGTTTTAGGGATCAATTGGTAATTTCACACAAAAGGATAATATTGTGATAAAAATAAAAATAAAAATTGAAGGGTGTGTAATAAGTTCTTTTTGTGGTGTAAGTAGAATCATTCTTTTTATTTTTTTTAATTCTAATTTTATTCAAACATGAAGTTACATTTTTACTCTCATCCTTAACATTCTAACCCTAATTTCCCAAACTCTAACCTTAACCCCAATTTCCTAAACCCTAACCCACCAACCTTTTCACCACCATCTCCACTAGTGACCACCACTGCCACTACCGCCAGTAACCTCCTTCAACAACACACACAGAGAGAGAGAGACTTGAATCCTTCAACAGTCAATAAGGAAGTCATGCTTTGGGTTTAGGGCTATGAAGATTTGGATTTGGATTGGTGACTGGGGAATTGATTTTGGGTTTGGATTGATCATAGGGATAATGGGAGCAAGAGGTTGCAATTAGGTGAAAGAAGGTTGGAGCTGTTATTGATGTATGCATATATACATATATTTTCTCTATGTATGTGTATATGTATATATTAGTTGAAACTACATTCTGTAAAAGAAACTTTATAATTATTCAAACTCTGTCATGCATATATATTTATTTGTTTTAATTGAAGCTTGAGATTGTAATATGAGGTTATTTTGTTGTTCTCTCCAGCACCGATAGTGATGAAGTGGTTCACGATGGTGATCGATGAGGAAGATGACAGTAAGGAGGTAGATCTAGAGTTGAAGAGTTTAGAGAGGAGGAGAAATGGCAGTGGTGATAATGAGGTTGGGGTTAGTAAGAGGAGGACGTTGGCAAGGAAGCTTGGGGATGATTTTGATTGGGTGACAACGGAGAGTGGGTTGGAGAAGACTACAGGAAGTCCAGTGAAGAGTTTGAGTATTGGATCGAAGACGGTGGCGTCGCAAACTTGAAGCCGGCATGGTGGGTCTGCCGACGGTAAAGAACATTGCAGAAGAAAAGTTGGATTCAAAAAATGAAGGGTATAATTGAAATTAAAGTGGGGGTTCAAAGAGAAAATAGGGGGAACTTATTTAGAAGAGTAGGTGTTCAAAGAAGTGGAGGGTCCAACGAAATTAGATAGGTGCTAATAGCAGTCCTTCTCTTTGTTGCCATCACCAACACCTCAAAACCACCATCACCATCACAGCCCCTTCAAATCGATACCATCAAACAATCTCTCTTTCTCTCTCTCAAATTCAATTGTCATTTCAATAGTTTTTGGGAAGAAAGAAATTATAGAGTATGGATTTTGAATTAGGGGCAACATAGCTATCATTCATCTAATTTTGTACAGATGTTGACTGTTAGAATAAATTACAAACATTGGGGATTAAAATGAAAAAAAAAAAAAAACACTCTTAAGGCCCAATATAGGAAAATGTTAAAACTTAAAAGTAAAGTATAATTTGTCCAGCAATGTGTTATTATGTCATGTGGTTGTCCATGTGTTATTTGTCGTCCAATTTTGGACATACGTAGGCTATTGGGTCAAACGAGGAAAATTTGAAATGTAAAAGATTTAAGTGAAAATATATATATATATATATATTGATAAGGGATTGTTTGGTAAGATGGTTGGGACTAAATTAGCCCATTAAAAGACAAAATAGACCAAAAAGTTAATAAGATAAAATATCACATCTAAACTATAATGATTTTTTTTTTCTCTCACAAAACTACAAAAAATCAAAAGTTCATTTCAAACGAAACTTTTTAAGTCAGGCTAAAATAGTAAAAAAACTAAAAAGTTACGAAAAAAAATTCTTACCAAAGGAAAGCAAAATGTTGAAACTTAAATGGGGCAAAGTGTAATTTATCCTTTCTTTTATGGTAATACTTCTTTGTTTGGCATCTTTCCAAACTTGTAGGTGTTCTTTCCTTTGGGAATTTTGGATGGAACTTATAAATTTTTGTAGGGTTGTACAAACTTAGTTAGGATGTCGTATATTTTTTTCTTTCCTCAATCTTTATTATTTTGATGTAATTTATATTCTTGAATTAATAAAATTTTTATTTACCTCCAAAAAAAAAAAGAAAACATGAAACAAACCAAAGGTTGCATGTCAATTTAAACAAGTTCAAAATAAATTCAAAAAAAAAAAAAAGGGTTATACAAAATATTGTCCAATTCGTACCAATTTGTCTCTTAATTGTTGGTTAATTTGATATGTGGTTTAAAATTTATAATCCGCATTCAAAATCATAACATTCTACAATAGTTAATATATTTTGTTTTACCTCTAATGAAATATCAAAATAAATATGACAGAGATTAAGATGTGAAATTTATTACAAATTAGTGTTACATATATGAAAAATATTATATAAAATTATTTAGTGTTATATATATGAAAAATATTATGTAAATTAATGTTATATATTATGCAAATACTTGATAATTGTTTAAAATTATTCTTCAATCAACTAACAAATTCAAATCGTTCAAACCGTGATTTGGTTATTTGTCAATCTACTATTCACAAATTGGTTTATTATTTTACCCTTAAAATGCACTGTGCACACCCTAATAAAAAATGAGGATATGTTTGGTTTTCTTTTCGGACACAATTTTCTATTAAAAAAAAATCGAAAAATATGAACTAATTTGATAAAATTAAGTAATAAAAACTAATTTTTAAATTTAAATTATATAAAAATATCAATATTTTTTATTTTTTCATTAGTTTTACCAAATTATGTTTTAGATTTTTAAAATAAAAAATGATTTAAAAAGGAAAAAACAAAGCCAATTGATTTAATAAACAAACCACGATTTGACAAGAAAACTTTTTAGTCACCTTTAGGTTAAAATTTACAAAAAGACAAAATAAATTAAAATAATTAATAAGATAAAATATCACATCAAATTCATTATTATTTTACTTTTTATTTCACAAATATCATATCTAACTATAAAAAAATCTAATCATTTTTCTAGATACAAAAATTTTAGCATACTAAAATAGTTTAAAAAACCTACTAAAATAGCAACTTCTCAAACGCCCATAATATCATTTTAATCCAAGTGCTTCTCGCAAGTGAAGCGCCCATTTTTATTTTTTATTTTATATGATGCTGTTTGGAAATTTAGGTTTGGGATTAAAATAGCCTCAAACATTAAAAAAGTCAAATAACTTTAAATAGTAGTCTAAGCCACTGACCTATATTAAAAATAAAATAAATAAATAAATAAAGAGTTGCCTAAGCCATTGTCACGTTGACAACTTACCACCACAAGTAGTAAATGATAATTTTGTCTCTTTAGGTCAATTTTGGAAAAACACTTTGGTTAGCAATAAATTTGTCATTTTAACCTCAAATATTATTTCAAACACATTTTTTAATATAACAATTAATCAAAAAATTCAACCTAACTTTTCAAATAAAAAAATTAAAATAACCTACTACAATATCAAATAGTCAAAAATAAAAAAATAAAAAAATAGACGCTTCTCAAACGAGGCGGCCTATATAAAGACAAATCCACTTCGTTTATTATTGGTACGACCCTAAGATTTGATAAAATCTGTGTAACCAACCACTTCACTAGTGGCTGCAGACATAGCCCAGTATTTTGTCTCTGCACTGGATTTGGACCTTATTAATTGCAAAATAAAAGTCCTGCTTTTGGCTCTTCCAAGAAAGAAGAGAGCTTTAAAGGAGGACATAAAGTCCACGTAATGTTTGCTTAGACAGAGTAAATAAGGGAAGGCTATAATCTATTAAATTATTAATTTTGAGATATGTACTCTTTGAACTATTTGATTGAAAATGTTTGTTTATTTTTTATAAGGTTAGATATCTAGAAAAAATTATTCTATTCAATCTATTGTTTGGTTGGAACATTATAAGAATAATAAATGTTTAATAGATTATTTTACATTTCTTAATTGTTTACTAAGTAATAGTAATACTAAATTTGTCTTTAATATTTTAATTTTTTTTCAACTAGATTAATTAAAATTTTATTTTATTTTATTTTTTAAAAATTAAATAAATAAAAAATCAATAAAATTTTATGTTATTTTTAAAATAAAATTTTAAATGAATTTATTTTTAAAAATTAAAAATAAAAAATAATGAAATTAAATAAAATATCAACAAAAATTTAAAATAAAACATCAATAAAAATTAATTAAATAAATAAACATTAATAAAAAAATTGAATGAGATTTTTATATTTTATTTTATTTTACTAAATACAATACCTCATGAAATCAAATACATAGAGAGAAAATGTATCATTTTATAACTTAATTCCTTAGGATTCCAATCCCAGCATTTTTATTCCACATCCCCTTAGGACGCAATAGTCCACCATAGATAGGATTTATAATCTGGTGGGACTCCTAATCCAGCCTACAAATCCTCAACCAAACAATGGACTCCATGGTCGATTGGATATGGAGTCCAATCCTCTCCTCTAATCCTTCCAAATAAACAAACCTGGGATCTATACCTAGGGATGTAATCGATTCAGTATAGTTAGGGTCTGTTTGGTAACGTTTACATTTTCAGTTTATATTTACAAAAATTTTATAAATTGGTTTTTGTTTATTTTTTATTTATTTTTAGAAAAACATAAATTACAAACGCGTTTGGTAATTGACAAAATATTTTAAAAATTTTAAAAATATAAAAAAAAGTGAGAAATGATAAGTGGTGGTGGTGGCAAGTGGTGGTGGTGGTGGTGGTGGTGGTGGGTGGTGGTGGCCGGGTGGTGATGGTGGGTGGGTGGGTGATGGTGGTGGGTGGGTGGTAGTGGTGGTGTGGTGGGTGGTGGTGGTGGTGGTGGTAGTGGCGAGGTTAGTGGCGGATGGCGGGTGGTGGTGGTGGTGGTGGTGGTGGTGGCGGTGGTGGCCGATGGTGGGTGGTGGCGGGTGGTGGTGGGTGGTGGCGGTGGTGGGTGGTGGGTGGCAGGTGGTGGTGGGTGGTAGCGAGTGGATGGTGGTGGTGGCAAGTAGGTGGTGGTGGCGAGTGGCTGGCAGGTGGCTGGTAGTGGTGGGTGGTTGGTGGTGGCGGATGGTGGATGGCGGTGGCAAGTGGGAGGTGAGTGGTGGTGGCGGGCGGTGGATGGTAGTGATGGGTGGTGAGTAGTGGCGGGTAGATGGCAGGTGAGTGGTGGTAGTGGTAGTGGTGGTGGTTGTGGTAGCGAGTGGTGGGCGGTAGTGGCAGGTGGGTGGTGAGTCGTGGTGGTAGGTGGCGATAGAGGGTGGGTGGTGGGTGGTGGTGGTGGAAAATGGTGGTGAAAAATGGTGGCGGTTGGTGGCTAGTGTTGGGTGATAAAAAAAAAAAAAAAAAAAAAACTCAAAACTCAAAACTCAAAACTCAAAACTCAAAACGGAAACACATTTTTTGGCCAAATTTATAAACTGAGACCACTGATTTATAAATCAAAAATTTAACAAATAAGTTTTTATTTGAGTTTTTAAAATTTTTGTAAATATAAACAGAAAACTGAAAACGTAAGTGTTACCAAACAGCACCTTAGTATTTAGGTGAAATTTTTCATCGAATCGGTAATGTCGGTTTATTATTTTGAGCACCGATACAGACCATTTCTCCCATTAAACTTCACTGAACTGATTGAAACTGTAATAACTTGTTAGTTTTTCTTCTCCATTGCTCGAGCGACAGGTTGTTTGTTCGAGCGGTCTTGCAGATTATCCAGTACTTTTGCAGATCTGAACTTCTACGCTCGAGTGAAAGCTTTATAGCTCGAGCAGTCTTATGTCTCTGACGCTTGAGCCCAAGTTTCATTGCTTGTGCAGTCTATTCTGGATCAGCACTTTAAAAAGTCATTTTTTGATCAAATCTAGATAATTTCTCTCTCTCTCTCTCTCTCTCTCTCTCTCTCTCTCTCTCTCTCTCTTTTTCCTTCATGTCCGAAAATCCTAAGCTTTTAAGATTGGATTTCATCTCCTTCTACTCAAAATCTCAACCTAGTTTTGTATACCAAAATGTAGAGCATGAAGAGAGCTTTCTAGTAATTTGAGCGGATCATATTTTGGTCGAAGTCAAATTTTTGGGCTTTCTCCTTTTGTTGCTTGAGGTAGAGATTTCTTTGCTCATCTTCAATACTTCGTCTATAGATAAACATATGATAGATTTTATTGCATAAAAATCATATTTATTATGAATTTTTTTTAACATCATGAAAGGAGATCTGGGGTTTGATACTTGGGGTTTGAAATTGTTGAATTGTTTGTTGTTTGGTTAAGTGGGGAGTAGTTTATCATGTTTATGTTGAGAGGAGGGAAAAACCCTAATCTAATGTTATGGGCTTAATGAATTGAAAAGAGGTAAAGTTCAATAATTGTTATGTTTTGTTAATATGGATTGTGTCAATGTGTTAATTGCTAAAAAGGAAAGTTAATCATGAAATTGGGCTTAGTTTGGATTAATTATGTTAAGTTGGGTTATGGATTGTTGGATAAAGATTTGAGTATTGTAACTTGGAAAATAAGAGAATTGATTTTGGAAAGAAAATGAAATCGTAACTCTTTGTAAATTAAGAATGAACAAGAGAATTGGTTTATTGTATTACGTGTATCAAATACATATGTTTAGAGGTTTTGTCCTTGGTCATCGGTAGAGAATGACATTGTTGCATTGAATAGATTATGTATATGTATTACACTTGGATTATATATGCCTTTTACATGTTGTGATGGTTAGTAATATATACTGTGTTGACAATGAGAGGTATCATTACCTTCCAGCTAGCGCTTGGAGAATTGGCTGCGCTTAGAATGAGAAGCACTAGTACCTTCCAACTAGTGCTTGGAGAACTTGGTAGAGGTACCATTACCTTCAAGCTTGTGTATGGTAAATTGGCTGAGATGCCATTACCTTCCAACTTGTATTTGGTAAATTGGTGTTTCATTATGAAAAGGTTTATCATTGGCTTACTATGCTTGAGGCAGGTGGAGTATGGGTTGGGGTTTTAGTGTTGAATAGGTTTATCTGTATATATCATATGTAGTAGTAGTTTGGTTGATGAGGTCAGATTGTCTCATATAATTGTGTAGTAGTCTTGGCATGTACATTATTTTCTTTTGTGTTAAAGGTATTATATGTAAGTTTATGTGTTGAATGGATTGTAGAAATGTTTCATTACCCTTGGCTTAGGGCTTGAAAATGGCATTCATGTATTAGAAATGGGTGTATGCGATGGTTGAGAGTGTAAACAATGAAAAGCAATTTGATTTTGTGAGCACATTATCAAAAATGCATTGTTAATATATGTTCTTTTTGAAATGGATAATGTAAAAGAAGGGAAAGAGAACGTTATGTATTGTTGAGCAAATTGGATGAATTTTTTTGAGAAGTGTATATATACATATATAAGTATACTTTGATTATAAACCGTCATATTATTTATATTGTATGATATGAAGCATCATAATCATAGCTATCTGTATGTTGTTATTGTTTAAGGTCATGTTGAGATCCCTATTGGGCTTTATGCTCACCTCATGTAGTTAATCTTGTTTTAGGTACAAGTCGATAAGTGATACAAGATCGGTTATCTTCCTTACGTGTTGGCCACGTGGCCTTTACTTGTTGGTAGAACGCCGTTGATGTAAAGAGGGTTAAATCATTTTTCTTTTTATATAATAGTGTAAGCCTACGGGCAATTTAATTAATTGTAATTCATATTGCATTTCAATTTGTATATGCGATTAAGGGAACCTTCATGTATTTTTGGATGTCAGTGGATTTCCCTTCCATATTGTATTAATGAAATGGACTATAACAATGGATTTGGTAATGTTAACCGGGTAATAAAAAGTGAGGCGTGACAGAAATAGTTGGTTCGGTACAGTTTAATCAGTCTAAGACCTTTCAAACTTGAGTCACTTTTTAATATAGTCACCACCAATCTATGTGAAAAATTGAATTAGTTATTTGTCCACCACTTCAAACATATCTAATCCATCTATTTAATAAATACTTTCAAATTTCTAGATTAACAAAAAAAAAAAAACAAACAAACAAACAAACAATAAATAAATAAATAAATACTAAGGCTTCAAGAATAATGAGTTCAAATTAAGATTATATATAAAGTGTTTACTAACTTAGATTATAGATATGATAAGATTAATTAATTGGGATTAATAATTTATTATACTTATTAATATCATTATATATATATATATATATTACAAATACAATATATGTTGAAGCAGTCAGTTTCGGTTTAATTCGGTGCACAAGGTACTTAAACTGATACCAAACTAAAAATTGAAAAAAAAATCAAATTAAAAAATCGCACAGACCGATTCTTATTAAAAAATAGACAAAATATAGCCATTTCGGTCCGGTTCAATTGATTGGTTGATTTTTTCGATTTTTCTTACATCTCTAACTGAACTTGAGACTTAAATGGAGCACACTCTCAAATCCCAAGTTACACCTACTATGCTCCAATATTTTGGTGATATGTGAACCCATAGGAGGAGGGGTCCCTGCTGTGAAGAATTCACAGCCGTGATTGCTGTGATGTAAAACGCCATCGTTTTATTTTTTTTTTATTTAATTAATGTGAGGGTTCATTAATTCTTCATTAATTCTTTCACTATAACAAACAAAACAATAAACCTAACAGGAACGGAGCCATCTTCTGGGTCCCGCGGTCCTGTAAAGTTGAAGGGGGTGAGTTTGTGTTAAAAAAAAATTATTTTATAAATACGAAATATAATAAAATAAAAATAATTCATGCATCCCTCAAGTCCACCATCATCCATTATACTATCCTCCATTTCAATACTAACAAATATGGGGAAATATATATATATATATATATATTAAACGAAACAAGAATCTCCATTTCAATACTAACAAATATGGGGAAATATATATATATATATATATATTAAACGAAACAAGAATCTGAGCAAAAAAGTTATTAATTAATTTTAAATACTGAGTAATTAAACAATTCAATGAAATCTAATAAATCAATTAATAATGTAAATTAATTAAAAGGATAGGGGAGAGGGAAAAAAAGATGTGTAATTTGTACAGTAACATTGGAAATTTATTGTATCTGAGTAGATTATAATATACAATTGCAAAATTATATTAGAATTAGTATATTATATAATATAGGGAATCTTTTGGCAGACATGCTTAAAGATGTGAATCATATGCCCTCTTATTATATAAATTTTTGATATATGTTTTGTATTTTTGTTACAAATGTTATGTCATTTTTTATTGAGTTATAACAATTTATGATTAAAAAATTAAATTCGCATTTTATAGTAAGATTATAGATTTTTTTATTGAAACTTTTTTTAGACCACAAAATGCATAACATTATTACAAAAATAAATAACATTGTTATAAAAATGTGTAATATTTCCACAAAAATACATAACATTGCTATAAAAAAAATAATTATGAATTACAAATTATCGTAACTCCTTAAAAAAATTATATAATATTTATACAAAAATACATAATATGTACAAAACAAATTACATAATAAAAAAATTTTCTTATAATATACAATTGTGTTTCTCAATCCATTCACAAAAAACAAACCAAACTATTATACTTGTTCAACCCACTAACATACTGTACAAAACAAAATACAAAACATATATACATATAATATATATATAGATATACATACCAGTTTGTTGAACAATAATGGTCTGTAAATCCAGCAGAAGAACGGTGAAGCAAAAATAAAGAACACTGTTCAACCTGTTTAAGAGAAGACAAAAATGTTAGAAAATAAAAAAATAAAAAATAAAAACTAACTTTTCAATCCATGTCAATAGAGACTTTTGCTTACCGTGAAGACGGCGGTGGCCTGTACAAAAATGTTTTGGCAGAGAAATAAATAAATAAATAAATAAAAACTAACCTTTCAATCCATGTCAATAGAGACCTTTTGCTTACAGTGAAGACGGTGTTGGAACAATCTTCTGTGTAAATAAAATAAACTAAAAATAATTCAAACAAAATAAAATAAACTTACAAAAATTATTTTGTTGAACCGAATCAATAATTAAAGACCAAGTCGAGTTTGTGGCACTCTATCCTTAAGACAGATTCGCCTCGCTACGATACTTACGGTTGAGTGGCGTCTATCTCCCAAGATACAATGATCTTCACAAATTGTAATAGTACTCCAAATAATTTGTTCGGCGAACCAAACCTTTGTTCTAATACTCTCTTTTATTTATTCTAAATCTAAAATGAAGAATAATGTACTAAAGATTACAAACTGGACAGAAAGAAAAATTTAGACTGATTTCTTCTCGGATCTCTCAAAAACTAATGTTTTTAGATTGCTGAAATAGAACCTCTATTTATAAGCACTAGGTGACCAATCAAACTTTACCCGAACAGGTATAATTTGTAATTGAACAGGTACAAAAGAAAACTGAATCTCACCGTTGTTTCTTGGAACATATTTTCAAATAACCTGTAGAACTTTATTTATTAAACCATTGAAATATATATATATATATATTATTAAACTAATTGAATATATATATTAAACTTATTTGAATAGATTAATAAATAAAAGAACATGCACAAATTTTAGGAAACTACTTAGAAGCCTAAAATTTGAATTTAGAATTACATTAAATTCCCATAATTACAAATTTTAGGAAACCACTCAGGAACCCAAAATTTGAATTTAGAATTAAATTAAATTCCCACAATAATTTCTATTGAAAAAATTCAAAAGAATTTTGTCTACAAAATTAATGTTATACCTGAAAAACGACGTCAACTTCCCATTCACTCATAAATGGTTTTGACGTTTCGTCTTCACCGTGTGACTTGCCACGCGGCAAGGAACACGTCGGGTATGTTTGGTTTGAGTTTGGGAGATGAGTTTGGGAGATAAAAAGTACGAAAAGTTGTTTGGTTTGATTTTTTTGGAAAGATGTTTTAGAAAATTAGTTTGAGAGAGAGTTTTGGAAAAAGTGATTGATTTGATGTGTATGAGAGAGAGATTTGTTTGGAAAACTTGTTTGGTTTACAAGTTTTGGAAAAATTTGTTTGGTTTGAGTTTTTCTAAAAACTCATTTGTAGAGAAATTTTTCCAAAATTTTTTGGGAAATTCAAACCAAACGAACCCATCACCTCGTTAGACCCACCCCAAAAGACATTTGGGGCCCACTCAATTTTGGGCTCAAAGTCGGCCTAAAATAAGCCTATATATTCACCATTTTTCCAACAATCCCCCACATGAATGGAATTTGACGGAGAGAAAATGCAACAACATGATCTAATATCAGAGAGTATAGAAATTGGAAATATTCTGCAAAGGAAAGATAACTTTTGGCTTTGAACCTTCCCTTGTGAGACACTATCGGATTTACTAGCTAACCAGTGAACATGATGTCTTGAACTGTTCAGCAGTGTATGTAAACCAAGACAATAGAACTCATACAGTATATCCCAGACACAGTTTAGTTCTCACTATTGTGTTCATTTTGGCCCTGAACAACCTGATTTTTCATGAGTGCTCTAAAGACTTGTAGCCCTTTATAAATCTTATAGAACCGGCCCAGTTCACACTCACATAGGTGATTCTTATGAAGAGTATCCTGCCATACTCCACTAGGTTTAGCTAGATATAAGAATCATTAAAATTTTTACTTAACCTCAAATGCTGCAGACATCACTATTTCATCAAAGAAATGGATAGGAGTTAGACTCCCCAGTGATCCTTCTGAGTTATTCACAACTCGATTGTCCCTTTGAACCTAGATCTTGGGATCTCCAGTCAACTAGATTGGGTTGCCGTTGTGGTAACTCTTATTTAATAGGCTTAAGTCTCATTCCCCTCGATGAATTCTCAACTAACTCTCTTGTTAACCCTTTGGTCAGTGGATCCGCTATGTTGTCTTTAGACTTAACATATTCTGTGGAAATAATTCTATTAGATAGTAGTTGTCTTACGATGTTATGTCGACGACGAATGTGTTGTGACTTACCATTATACATATGATTCTGTGCTCTACCAATTGCTGATTGACTATCACAATGTATGCATATAGCAGGCACCGGTTTTGGCCAAATTGGAATATCTTCAAGGAAGTGGCAAAGCCATTCTGCCTCTTCCCCTGCTTTGTCTAAGGCTATGAATTCTGATTCCATAGTAGACCTAGCAATGCAAGTCTGTTTGGAAGATTTCCAAGATACAGCCGCCCCACCAAGAGTAAAGACATACCCACTGGTGGACTTCGAGTCTCTAGTATTTGATATCCAATTTGCATCACAGTATCCTTCAAGTACTGCTGGATATCTAGTATAGTTAAGCCCAATGTTACGAGTAAATCGGAGATATCTAAGAACCCTTATAATTGCTTTCCAGTGTTCTACTCCCGGATTACTCGTATATCTACTTAATTTACTTACTGCATAAGCTATATCTGGGCGAGTGTAGTTCATCAAGTACCTTAAGCTTCCAATAATTTAGGCATACTCTAATTGAGAAATATTTTCTTGTACATTCTTAGAAAGATACAAATTAACATCTACAGGTGTTCTAGCAAGATGATCATCATCTTTGCTGAATTTGTCAAGTATTTTCTCAATGTAATAAGATTGTGACAAAGCATAACCTTCTGATGTTTTGGTAATTTTCATACCAAGAATTACATCAGCAATGCCCATGTCTTTCATGTCAAAATGTTTATTCAACATTTTCTTGGTAGTTTTAATCATGTTATTATTACTACCAATGATGAGCATGTCATCTACATAAAGACATACAATGACATAACCCTTATTTGTGTTTTTAATATAAACACATTTGTCACACTCATTAATTTTAAATCCATTTGACATCATTGCCTTGTCAAATTTCTCATGCCATTGCTTTGGCGCTTATTTTAAACCATATAATGATTTAACCAATTTACACACTTTCTTTTCTTTCCCTGGAACAGAAAACCCTTCTAGTTGTTCCATGTAAATTTCTTCATTTAACTCACTATTTAAGAAAGCGGTTTTAACATCCATTTGAACGAATTTCTAGATTGTATAGAGATGCAATGACAATTAGCATTCTAATGGATGTTATTCTAGTAACCGGTGAGTATGTGTCAAAGTAATCTAGACCTTCTTTCTGTCTAAAACCTTTGACTATAAGTCTTGCCTTGTATTTGTCTATTGATCCATCCGCTTTCAATTTTCTTTTGAAAATCCACTTGTACCCAAAAGGTTTACAACCTGGTGGCAAGTCTACTAATTCCCAAGTGTGATTTTGTAAGATGGATTCAACTTCACTGTTGACAGCTTCTTTCCATAAAGAAGCTTCAGGACTGGACATAGCCTCTTTAAAAGTTAAAGGCTCATGTTCTAACAAAAATGTTAGAAAATCTGGACCAAAAGATTTTGAGGTTCTAACACATTTACTACGCCTAGGTTCCTCTTCCTCATTTTGGTCTAACTGTTGCTCTTGTTCATGTTTTTGATCATTACTAGTAATAGCATCAAAAGATCTCTTATTATTACTAGTCTCTTGTCCAGTCTTATTTGGAAATACATGTTCAAAGAATGATGCATTCCGAGACTCAATAATAGTATTTACATGCATTTCGGAATGTTCTGATTTATGAATCAAAAACCGATATGCACTACTATTCTTGGCATAACCAATGAAAATACAATCAATGGTCTTAGGACCTATCTTAGTCTTTTTAGGACTAGGAATAGCCACTTTAGCCAAACACCTCCACACTTTTAAGTATTTGTAGGATGGTACTCTTCCATGCCACATTTCATAAAGTGTTTGATTCACTTTTTTACGGGGTACTTTATTTAAAATATAATTAGCAAAAAGTATTGCTTCCCCCCACAAGTTCTGAGGTAATCCAGAACTTATTAACATTGCATTCATCATTTCTTTTAAAGTCCTATTTTTCCTTTCAGCAATTCCATTTTGCTGAGGTGAGTAAGGAGCAGTAGTTTGATGAATTATTCCATGTTCTTTACAAAATTTACCAAAAGGTGATTCATATTCACCACCTCTATCACTTCTAATTTTCTTGATTTTTTTACCAAGTTGATTTTCAACTTCATTCTTATATTGAATGAAAGTTTCCAAAGTTTCATCCTTAGTTCGAATTAAATAAACATAACTATATCTAGTATGGTTATCTATAAAAGTGATAAAATACTTTTTCTCACCTCTAGTTTGAATTGATTTAAAATCACAAATGCTACTATGAATTAATTCAAGTGGTTCCGTACTTCTTTTAATTGAATGAAAATGAGTTTTAGATAATTTTACCTCAACGCAAATTTCACATTTATGATTTGAATCAATGTTAAATTTAGGTAAACATTCCATATTAATTAATCTACGCAAAGATCCATAATTAATATGTCCTAGTCTACCATGCCATAAATTTGAAAACTCAAGCAAGTAAGAAGAAGATGTAGTATTATTAATAACTGAGGGTACAACGGTCATTACATTTAATTTGAAAAGGCCATCAGACATGTAACATTTTCTTGCATACATCCCATTCTTAGTAAGTACAAATTTATCACTCTCAAATAAAAGCCTAAACCCATTCTTACTCAGTAGAGATCCGCAAAAAAGATTCTTGTGAATGTCCGGTACATGCAGCACATTGTTAAGAGTGAGTTCCTTTCCAGATGTCATCTTGAGTACAATCTTTCCTTGTCCTTCAACTTTGGAAGTTAAGGAGTTGCCCATAAACAGTTGTTCACCATTGTCCACTGTAGAATAAGATGTGAACATCTTTTTGTCGGCACAAATATGGCGAGGAGCACCAGTGTCCACCCACCATTCTTTAGGATTTCCGACAAGATTTGCCTCGGAAACAACTACAGAAAGATTGATGTCTTCAACACCATTGGAAATATTGTCCACTTCGGTCATATAGGCTTGAGCAGGCTTCTTGCTTGTTCTTCTTTTGCTTTTGCCTTTGCTACGGCAATCTTTGGCCCAATGTCCCTCTTTGTCACAAATGTAACATTTGCCATTAAACTTGTACTTTTTATTATCCCCCCCTTTAGAGCCTTGTGATGAACTTTTTCCAGAAGACTTTGGTTTCTTGGTTTTTTAAGCATGTTCCACCACATTTGCCTTAGACTCCATAAGATGCTTACCAACCCGCTTTTCAGAATTGCGGTTGTCCTCCTCAATTCTCAAACGCACAATTAATTCGTCCATAGAAATTTCTTTACGCTTGTGTTTGAGGTAGTTCTTGAATTCCTTCCAACCTTTTGGTAATTTTTCAATTAAGGCTGCAACTTGGAAGGATTCACTGAGAGACATACCTTCTGCGTGAATGTCATGCAGAATGAGTTGGAAATCTTGAGTTTGGCTGATTACAGTTTTTGAATCAACCATTACAAAATCCAAGAATCTACCAACCATAAATTTGTTTGAGCCGGCATCTTCCATTTGTACTTTTTCTCTAACGATTCCCAAAGTTCCTTTGCTGTCTTGATTGGACTGTAGACGTTGTATAATGTGTTGTCAAGTCCGTTCAAGATGTAGTTCCGGCAAAGGAAATCGGCATGTTTCCAAGCATCAACCGCAGCAACCACTTGTCGGTCGGTTTCATCCTCTTTCAGGATAGGAGCATCTTCACGGAGGAAAGCGAGGCGAGTTGAGTTGTAAGATAAAACAACATTTTCTGTTGCCATCTTTTAAAGTCAGTTCCTGAGAACTTCTCTGGCTTTTCACCGTGATTTACCGGTACTGTCATCACAGGAGAGGAGGTTGGTGCAATTGCAGCCACCACAGCAGTACTTGTTTGGGCATTAGTTTCAGTAGCCATCAATTCTAATATATAAAACAAAATTATAATTAGAATTTACATTACACAGAAAATTAAACCAAATTCACAGAATTAAATTCTATAAAAATAAAAGAAACAAGAATGTAACTTTTATTTTCCAATTAACTTGAAAATAAAATAAAATTTTATTTAAACAAATTAATTCTACACAGAAAATTAAATTCTGTAAAATAAAAGAAATAAAACTATAACTTTTATTTTTCAATTAATTTGGAAATAAAATTAAATTTTATTTAACCAAAATAATTCCACACAAGAAATTAAATTCTATAAAATAAAAGAAATAAGAAAATAACTTTTATTTTTCAATTAATTTGGAAATAAAATAAAATTTTATTTAACCAAATTAATTCCACGCATAAAATTAATTTCAGTAACATTTCAATAATTAATGAAAACATAATTTTAATTAATGAAAACTCAGAAAATAATTTTTAAAACCCAAAATTAATTTCTGAAAAAATTCCACAAAAATATATTCTGAATTGTTAATGACACCAGTACCGTACTACTAGTTGTTGTCAAAGAAAAGAGACAATATATTACTACTATCTGTCAAATAGCATATAATCACTATTTATTTTTCCAACCATAATATTATTTTGTAAATCCACAGAAAATAATTTTCTTCCGAAATTATTTACGAAGAATGAAAAAGGGAAACAAATGAAAAATTCTGTAAACAGAATAATTCGAATCTGTCTTAAGATTGTTGGAACAATCTTCTGTGTAAATAAAATAAACTGAAAATAATTCAAACAAAATAAAATAAACTTATATAAATTATTTTGTTGAACCGAATCAATAATTAAAGACCAAGTCGAGTGTGTGACACTTTGTCCTTAAGACAGATTCGCCCCGCTACGGTACTTACGGTTGAGTGGCGTCTATCTCCCAAGATACAATGATCTTTACAAATTGTAATAGTACTCCAAATAATTTGTTCGGCGAACCAAACCTGTGTTCTAATACTCTCTTTTATTTATTCTAAATCTAAAATGAAAAATAATGTACTAAAGATTACAAACTGGACAGAAAGAAAAATTTAAACTGATTTCTTCTCGGATCTCTCAAAAGCTAATGTTTTTAGATTGCTGAAATAGAACCTCTATTTATAGGCACTAGGTGACCAATCAAACTTTACCCGAACAGGTATAATTTGTAATTGAACAGGTACAAAACAAAACTGAATTTCACCGTTGTTTCTTGGAACATATTTTCAAATAGTTTGAAAATAGGACCGTTGGTGGAACAATTAACCTGTAGAACTTTATTTATTAAACCATTGAAATATATATATATATATATATTAAACTTATTTGAATAGATTAATAAATAAAAGAACATGCACAAATTTTAGGAAACTACTTAGAAACCTAAAATTTGAATTTAGAATTAAATTAAGTTCTCATAATTACAAATTTTAGGAAACCACTCAGGAACCCAAAATTTGAATTTAGAATTAAATTAAATTCCCACAATAATTTCTATTGAAAAAATTCAAAAGAATTTTGTCTACAAAATTAATGTTATACCTGAAAAACGATGTCAACTTCCCATTCACTCATAAATGGTTTTGACGTTCCGTCTTTACCGTGTGACTTGTCACGCGGCAATGAACACGTCACCTTGTCGGACCCACCCCAAAAGACATTTGGGGCCCACTCAATTTTGGGCTCAAAGTCGGCCCAAAATAAGCCTATATATTTACCATTTTTCCAATAGACGGCGGCGGCCCTAGGTTTATTGTTTTGTTTGCTATAGTCAAAGAAGAATTCATAAACTCTCACATTAATTAAATAAATAAAAAAAAATTAAAACGGTGGCGTTTTACGTCACAGCAGTCACAGCTGTGAATTCTCCACAGAGACCCTCAATCCGAACCGATATCACCAAAAGATTCTTAAAAGATGAGATCTTGAGCATAAAAATATGGTGAACACTCAATGAGGAATTTAAATTACTTTCAAATTCTCAAGTCATTCAAACATTATAGAGATTTTTGGTTTGGTGGGATATTCCTTATGAAAATGATACATGCAAATAAATTTCTTACAAATTTGATTTTTTTTTTTTGGTTGTGATTATGGCACAGAATATTCAACATTAATGCAATTAAAAAATTGCAAAATTGAAAATCTCTCTATACAAAAATTACAACCGTGTCAAGCATTTTAGCCATATATATATATATATAACAATATAAAATTATATGTAGAGAGAAAAAGCAACATGGGCTTATCACAACAGAGCAAGACCATTGTGTCTGAGTTTAAAAGGTAATGAAAAATTAATAATTTAATATTAACGTTAGTGGTCAAACTTTTAGACTTGAATACAAATACTGTTTATATAAGAGGGGAGAGATGTGAGATTGGATGGACAAGTATAGATTATTTTTATATATTCAAATCCAAATTTGAATCTTCTATATTTTGAATTTTTTTTGATAGATATAGATTTTCTTTCTATAGATTCGCAATTCAAATATTTTTGAATAAGTTTCTTTTCTTTTCTTTCCTTTTCTTTTCTTTTCTTTTTTTTTTTTTTTTTTTTGTTTATTTTCTTTTTGATAAGTTTGTAATCGGATAACTTTTCAAAAATTTAAATTTTATAGAAAATTAGAGATAGAAATTGGGAGGCCTAAGAATACTCACTACATTTGCTTATATAAATAGATAGATAGATAGACATATAGATATTTTTATTTTATTTTATTTTATTTTAGGAGCTTGTGCCACAGTGATTGGTGCAATTTCGACTTACAGTTTATGGGCACATTTGATTGCTGGATTATTTTTTTTATAGAAGTAGATATGATAAGATTATTAATAAGATCATGAGAGATAAGTTATACCACAGAATTAAATGGGATGAAAGATTGGATATATGATAGGACTATGGGAATAATTATAGCATGAAATAGTAAAGGGGGAATTACACGTAGGTGGGAGATAGAAAAAAATTACGAAAACATAGAGGGTGCAAGTATGTCTGTGGGGGTGTGTAACTCCAACCACACTCTCTACTTTTCGCTAGCTAAAGTATAAGAAAAGTATACTCTTTATTTACCTAATTACTTTAGCTATTGTATTCTCTAACCATGCTTTTTATTTTAGCTAATTATTTAAACTAACTTAATTAATTTTTAAAATAAAAAAATACTAATTGTTGATATTTTACTAATATAAATTTGCAATAATAATAAATTTTTCCATACAAACATACAAAACCTGTAGAATGAGGAGAAAAAAAAATACAAAATACAAAATAAGTTATTCCGTAATTCATCAAACAGAATTGAAAGAACATATAAAATTGCTACATATACATATATATATATATATATAGAATATAAAATCCCAAGTCCAAGACATAAATATACAAAAATCAAAAATATATACATACATAATTGTTTGAAGAGCCTTTGGGGCTCTTCAATTGTACCCACCAAAAAAATAAGATGGTAAAATAGTTATCCTAATAGCTAGCCCGTTGGAGTTCAAAATTAGACTTATATTGGCTAAAATGCCTAACAAACCTTATTTAACTATTCCCTTAGAGATGCTAAAGGCTATGGTGTGTTGATATATTTTTTTTCTTTCTCCCACCTACATATAATTGCCCCAATAGTAAATAGGATAAATGATTAGATAGAAAGTTAACATAGGTTTAGGCACCCTCCCATTGCAAACCAATTTTTAAGGGTGAGTTCTGTCCAAGGGGTTCGTATTATTTGGTACCAGAACTAACCACCATGTCAAGTATGGGATCGAACACATCTATGCGAGTATAAGATCAGATGGATGCAGCTTTGCAATTCGAACTGCGAAGGGGGAGACCTATAAGTTGGATTAAGATACCGAAAAATGTGTTGAACACTAATAGTTAAGTGAAGCTTTCAGGAAAGAAAGGGCTACCACCAGGTCAATGTCGATAGAGTAAGCTCTCGTGGATGTCGATTGCGAAGCATGCTGGTATGTTAGAATCCCACATCGGTTAACATAAGTTTTGACCATGTGTATATAATCATCTTGGACACCCTCTCCTTGCAAGTTAGTTTTCAAGAGTGAGTTCCACCTTATGTTTAGTTAAAATAAATTAAAAATATGTAATTATCTTTTATCATTGGACAAAGAAAATCATGCTTTTAATTTATATATTTTTTTTAAGGGCCATTCTATTTGCACATCATACAAGTTTTTAGTACACACTACAAATATATTCGGATATAAATTTTTGAACAAATATCAAATGTTTAGATTTAGTTCTATGAACATAAAGCAGTTGTTTGGAGATAAATAATTGAACGGGCTATATATTTGAATAATTTATTTTTGTTCACAACTTTAAGAGAGTATTTGGGATGATCTAAATAAATATACTATTTTACTTTTTACGGAAAGATATGTAAAAAAATAGAAATATGATGTTACTCAAAAAAAGATAAAGAAACTATTAAAAAAAAAGTACACTTTTATAGGAGATGCTAAATAGTGAACATTATATATTTTTTCAGAATTTGTATGATTTACAATTTAGAAAAAGTTGCACAAAACACATGCGGAGACTTTAGATGATCGAACAGCATCTATAGCACAAATTATAAACATTTCATTAAGAGTAATTCTTGTTCTTCAAGTTATGTGCTGGTCAAGAATTTGACGAATACAAAACATGATATACTTCCATTTGACTTTGCAATAAAAAGAAAAAGTAAACAATACCCCTTCCGTGCTTATAAACAAAAAGTTTGAAAAGATAAAAGAAAGAAAGATCTAATGTTAGACAGGCTTATTTTTTCAGATGGTGACGTAATCAAAATTTTAAAGGTCAATTATATTTACATTTCTTCAAAAATGAATAAAAAAATGGAAAATTTAGCTATAAACCCCCTTTATCTTTCTTTCATTGTTAAAAGGATTAAGAAAAAAAATATACTTTTTAAACCCCCTCATAATTATAAAATCTTGCATAAAGGACAATTATTATTTAAATATTTTATTAGACTATTATACCCTCAACTAAATTATGATTTATTATTTAAAATTATACTTTCTACTGCCTCTCTTGAATCTCCATTGTCGTCTCCATCACTCTCCCTCTCCCTTGCTCCTGAATCACCTTCTGCAAAAACATCTCACTCTCTCCCGTCGCATTCAACCGATCGATCGTCGATTCATCCGCCTTTTCACCACACTGTAGTATCGCTGCTCAAGCTGTCTCTTTGTACTCAGCCGTGATTAATTGCTGGATATCTGTGAAACAATTCATCGAATCGTTCAGTTTTTTGCGGAGATCGTTCACGACCGAGCTGCGTGTGCGGTCTGAAGAGCTCGCGGTTAAATCTCTGCAACATCTCAACAGTAGTGAGACTCGCATAGTTCTTCTCAGCAATCAATTTGTAGGTCTCCTCCGATTGGACCTCGTAAACGAACTCGTGACCTAGAAATCCTAGTTCGCCAATGCAAGCACATGAGAAGGGGACATTGACACTGGAATCGCGCTGAACAAAGTCTGGATTGGTGATTTGAGGATAGTAGATTTGGATTTGGGATAGTGAAGAGGAAAGTAATTTGGATATGCATGTGAGATTCGATCCGTCCCAAACGTAATACGAAGCTAATGCATTGCATTGTTGTTGTTCACTACTGCATTTGGAATCTACTCCAATGGAAAAGAGGATGATTTGAGTTTTGAATATATATATATATATATATATTTGTGTATATGAGTGTTGTTGAACACATATATTATTTTCATTGAGATTTGTGATTGTTGATGGAGTTTTAGAAGTGTTTCTTCTCAATTAGATATGTTGATTTGTTGATTAATTTATTTTGTTTTTGTTTGTTTATTTGTTTTTTTTTTTTTGATTTATTTTTGTTGTTTTTGATCTAATTTCATTTTGCTCTATTTTTTTCATTTGACAAAACCAGAGTAAAATTTTATTTTTGTGTAGAGTCTCACAGTTTACTTGCTTTTTCAAAGTAAAATTTTACTTTTGTAAAGAGTAAAATTTTACTTTTAGTTTCAGAGTGTAAAATTTTACTCTTATTCAGAGTAAAATTTTACCTTTATACAGAGTAAAATTTTACTTTAGTTTCAGAGTGTAAAATTTTACTTTCATCCAGAGTAAAATTCTACTTTAATTTCAGAGTGTAAAATTTTACTTTCATACAGAGTAAAATTTTACTCTGAAATATATAGTGAAGATGGCTTAATAGGAGAGCTAATAGATAGGAGGGTAATATAGTAAAAGAAACAAGTTTTAAAATATCATGGGGTTTTGAAAGTACTTATATAATTTTTGTCCTTTTGAAAGACAAATTAGATAGTGAGGGGCTATCACCAAATCCCCTAAAAAAATTAAAAACAAATATAGTAAGATGCATTATTTTGGTACAATTACACATACTTCTTTTTCCGTAAGATTAAAAATATTAAAATAGACATAATCTAAGGTTTTAAATTTGTGTCACCTCAAAGGGTCATAGAGAGACTGTTGTCATGTTAACTTCAGGGGCTCCAAATGCTCATGATATGAAGACACAAAAATAAATAATATAAAATATACATTTTAGTATAAATAAAAAATGATGACAACATAATTTTGTTTTTATCTATATGATTGACGAATTACTAATGAAAATAGTGCTAAATATTGTGCAAATTAACACCTTACAAGAGTCCAATATAATTATACCTAATTTGTAGGGCTTACCTTCTTTTTTTTTTTTAAATCTAAAAAAAAATTAATTTGATTTATCCAATTTTCTAATTTAGGCATTGATTGTAAGATTAATTTAGAAAGACTTGATATCACAACGGATGAGGAGGGATAATGGATAAAATTGTATCAGAGTACCTAGCTCCTCTCCAGTTATTAGAGAAGAGAGTTCGGCATTGGTGGGCTTTAATCTGGGCTTATATCAATAATTTAAACTGTTTAATGTATAAAACCTGTCAAGTACATTATCCTTGTAAAAAATCACGTTGATTGGATATCAATAACTAATTGATTTAATCGCATTTTCAAATATAATTTTCGAAATAAATTGCAACAGAAATACGATATGATGGTTATCAATATCCAAGCAACGTGATTTTTTTGCAAGGATAATATACTCAACGTATTTTACACATTAAACGGTTTAAATTATTGACATGGATGTAGATCAAGACTCATCAATACCATACTCTCCTCTCAGGAGCCAGGTCCACAGTTCGATACTATAATATAAGCTTTGAGACTTAAAAGCTCAATACAAATTTCTCAAATTATTAAATGTATAAATAATAAAAATACATATTTCATGAAAATATTAGATTTGATTGATATGATAATATCTCTCAAACAATTAATTAATAAAAATTAAATTAAAGTAAATTTTAAAATACAAACATATGCCATTATTAATTCATTAATCAATAAGGAAATTTTTTCAAAGTCTCTTACAACATGAGCTTTTTAAAAAGGAAAAATAATCAATAAATCATGTTTTTTATTTTAAAATTACTATTGAGTCCTATCGAATTTCAATATAAACAATTAAGTCCAATTTTTAATTCAAAATTTTTTAATTCATAGCCAAACATACAACTTAAAACTCTAAGAAAAATTCTATTCGAAACTCGTAACCAAGCTCTTTTTAAAATTTAATACAAAAAAATAATTATTGACAAAAAAAAATTATTTAAAAAATTAAAGATATTTTGAAAATATTTTTTTCTTTAAAATATTAAAAATATATATTTTTTTATTTTTTTAAAAATTATTGTGACAAATTAATTTTTATTTCAAATTTTTTTTTTGTTAATTTTAAATAAAGGTCCAAATAATTTTTCATTTTGGTCTCAAAAAAATATTTTCTATATTTAAAAAATATCAAAAATAAATATAATTTTTTTTTTTCCCGGATAATAGGTCTCAGTTGCTAAAAAAACACACTGTTCTAGTCAACTGGCTAGACGATCGAATAGACCCAAAAATTCAAAAACTGTCTAGGCGGATGTCTGGGCAGATGACCAGGTAGACCCAAAAATTCAAAATCTCTATGGTTTACCAAATATGTTTTCAAAATGTGTTTTGAAATTGATTTGGAATAATGATTTGAAAACTGTAAGCAAACAGAGGGTTGATAATATGTGTGAAATCATGGTTTGAATTACAAACCAAACATAGCCTCAGACTTTCTGCCTTAAGCCACGTTGGGAAAGTTGGCTATTTTAATAGATTATTTTAATTTTTGACTATTTTAGTATGTTAAAATATTTGTGTTTGGGAAGAGAGTTAGATTTTTTTTTTTTTTTTTTTTTTTGTGGTTGAATGTGATATTTATGAGAAAAAAAAGTGAAATGATATGAATTTGATGTTACATTTTATTTTATTAGCTATTTCAGCCTATTTTTCTTTTTTAAAATTTTAGCCCCAAGAAAAAAAAGAAGACAAAAATTGGCTTCCCAAAAATTCTATAGCATCTTATTCTGTGTTTTTGTGATGTAAGTTAGGTATTTTTGTGATAAATAATATTTATTTTTTTTGTAAAAATTATGAAAATTTATGATTTAAAAATAAAATTACGTATTTTTGTGATAATATTATATATTTTATAGTATTGTTATACATTTTGTACTTAGAAAATGTTTGCATAAAAAAAATGTATAACATTATCACAAAAATATGTAAAACTACCATAAAATACTTAACTTTGATTCTAAATCACAAATTATTGTTACTCCTACAAAAAAAAAAAAAAAAAAAAAAAAAACGTAATATCACAAAAATACGTAGTAAAATGCATTTTCCAATTTGGTGACCAAAGTCTCAATCTTAAGTTGAATAGTTAAACTTATAATCTTTCATTATATAGAATATACATTAATTATATACGGGTTGGAATTTGATTGGACGGTGCATCTCCTATCCCAGCCTCAACCTCTGGCCCAACCCCAATCCTACCTTCATTTCGGATGGGAAAAAAATACCTGCTCCGGCCTATCTCTTCAATAGATTGGATACATCCAGACCCAGCCCTGAGAGCAGGCAAGAGAGGTCTGTGCCTTGGGCTCTCAAATTTGAGCTGAAAATAGGGGCTCCCAAATATAATATTCTGTTTTTGATATAAAAAAGGGCCCAAATACTATAGGCCCAATTGAATATGGGGAAAAAAAAAAAAAAAAAACAGAAATGAAATAAGACCAGATTTTTAATGGGTTAGTTTTGTTATCAATTGAAAAGGATATAGTGGATAAATTTGATTATGCAAGTTTCATTAGTGATTTTACAGTTAAAAATGTGAGAAAAATAATGTTTATGTGATAGTTAGTTCAATTGTAAATTGGATATTGCTAAACTATAAAGTAACAAGACCAGATTTTTTTTTTTTGTTGAGTATTTGTAATTATTACTTCCTATCTTAATATATGAAAGTAAATTTTTGTTTATAATTTTAATGATTATGTGCAGGTAAATTTTTTTATGGTTACAAACAAATAAAAAAATTGTTGTAACTTATCGTTTTATCCATGAATTTTTTTTTTTTTTCAATGCAAGTGGGGCCCCATTTCCGAAGTTCGCCTTGGGCCTTCTAAATCTCAGGGCCAGCCCTGAATACATCTGGTAAGGACAGGTCCCCATGAGATAGGTCAAAATGACCATCCTTAATTGCAACCACATTCCACACTATTTACTTTTTGAGAGAAATATTACATCAGTCATAAGTAATTAATAATTAACAATTACCAATTATTGGTAAATTTTATAAATATTAATAATTAAAAGGGCAAATTACATATACCCCTCGAGGTTTAGCAAAATTACAGATACCCTTCTTAAGGTTTAAGAAATTACAGATACCCCCCTGAATGTATTATTTGCATAAAAAATTAGGGGACAAATTGTTATGAAAATATAAACCTCAAGGAATAATTTGTTATAAAAATATAAACCTCAGGGAGATATCTGTAATTTTCGAAACCTCAGGAGGGTATCTGTAATTTAGCTAAATCTCGAATGAGGTATATGTAATTTGTCCGAATTAAAATCATAAAATTTTTCATGAATTTGTTTTTTTTTTTTTTTTTTTTTTTTTGACAGTAGGACTCAAATGTAATTTTCCTACTTTTTATCCCCACTATTCTTCATTTAAAATTTCAAGAAATTATTAAATAACATATAATTGTTTTTGGAAATTACAGTTGATTGTTAGCAAAAATTGACCCCGACATCACAAGCTCGGTAGGTAAAGAGCCAATTCCTAGTCTTTATTCTTTGTTCACCTGTCTCTAGTTTTTTGTTTTTTGTTTTTTGTTGTGTTTTTTTTTTTTTTTTTTGTTTATTGAATATAATATATATATATATATACATGACATATGTGACAATCAAGTTAGAAGTAGGTATTAGTTTTATCTACGCAATGAGTAAAATTTTAATATAATGGTGATATTATTGTATGATCAAATTATGAAGGTCTAGGACAACTCCAGTCTGAATTTACTAATTGAGTTCATATATAGGGCTGTTATTTGATTTTTATAATGAGTTGGTTGGCTGTTTTGAGATGTTTTCATCATTCAAAAATATTAGTTCCATCCAAAAAAATCTAGTTTGACATTTCAATTTAAAGTGGAGTCTTGCTAAAAAGTACTCCTAGGACACAAGAAAAAAATAAAATATATATAAATTTCGAACATTTATTATTAATTTAATACACTTTTTATGAATTTTTTTTAAAAATGGGTAAACTATCAATAGGTCTTAATAGTTGGACTTACTTTCTATCAAGTCCTATTGAAAATAAGTCTTAGTAAAATTGTCGCTAAAAATAAATTTTTTGTGACAATTTTTTATATACGTCGCTAAAACTTACACTTAGTAACTGTTTTTTTTGACAATTTTTTTCATAGGACCTATTAAATAATAAGTCCACTTATTACGACCTACATATAAGTACCCCTTTTAAAATACTTTATAACTTTTTAAACTTTTTCATAGCAAGTTTTTTCAGTCTTGAGCATGGTTGCTTGTTTCGATTTCCCATTCATTTTTTTATTTGCCAATTTCAACACTTTGTTTGGATTATAAATTTGAATGAGAATTTCAAAAGAAAAAAAAATGTAGATGAAATGTGAATAAAATATAATTATATTTACATTTTATCCACATTTTTCAAATCTCTACGCAAATTCAAGTCTATTAGTTTCATAATCTCTAAAATCTGTGTTTGGATCATAAATTTAGGTAATGATTTGAAAAGGAAAAATTTCACTTTAACCCTTATGGTTTGAGCCCGAAACATTTTACCTTTCTATGGTTCGATATAATCAAAAAACCTCATATGATTTTAAACCAAAGTGTAACCTTTAACATCGTTAACTATAGACGTAAAATAATTATAATATCCTTGAATTCTATGCTTCTTTTTGTTATTTTCTTTCTCTTTTCTCTCTCATACACATAATTTTTAATTTCTAACATTAATTCAATTAAATCCCAATTAATTATAAATTCTTAATTATTTAATGTAATTCTTAACATTGTAATCTAATTTTAATTTAATTATTGTTTAGATCACAATTAATCCTAAATTCTTAATTATTTATTGTAATTCCTAACATCTTAATCTAATTTTAATTCAATTATATTTTAGATCAATTCTTAATTATTATTTAATATATATTTTAATTAAATTAAATTTTAAATTAATCCTTAATTAAATTTTATATTTTATATTTTAGACCAATTTTTAATTATATTTTAATTTGATTTGATTTTAATTAACATCTTAATCTAATTTTAGGTTTGGAGAAAATGGGGGATAAAATTGTCTTTTTGTTGTGTTACTTTCACTTTATTTTTCCAAAAAACTAAGCTCACTTTAAAGAATGGTGTATACACTTTTCGTTGGTTTTGGATGAAAAAAATTAACGGTAACACTTTAATCCAAAATCACATGAGACTTTTTTATTATATTTAAACCATAAGGAGGTAAAGTGCTCCGAAACCACGATGAGGTAAATTGAATTTTTCCAAAAAAAAAGAAAAGTTAGGTAATATATGAATAAAATATAATTATATTTTATTTCTCTTTTCTCTTTTCCTTTTCAAATTCCTACCCAAATTTATAATCTAAATACAGCTTGAATCTCTATCCAAGACTATTATCAAATCTCGACCAAGGTGCTCAAGTTGGTATTCGCCCAATGCCTATCTAGTGGCTAGTTATCGATTTTCCCTTAGACACCTTATTTTCAATTTTAAGTCTCAAATTCAATACTTCATTTCTAAATCTATATGTTTCCTATCTAGGTTTGGTGTGTTTGCACAAGTTTCTTTAGGTCGAGCTGGGTGCTCATGCTTGGTCATTTAGTGTCTATTTGATAACTTTGCTCACGAAACGATCCATTTTCAATCTTTGTTCATCTAAGTTCGACAATTATGATCTTAAATCTCTATATGAGTGTCCTATCGAAAAACTCTATTAACTACAAGTAGGGGTCCCTAATCACCAAACACATGCTCCTTTTGCTTTGTTGATTCTAAGAATCTAGAGTACATAACACACAAAGAAGTGAAAACACTATCTCAAAATCATATTAATAATTTGAAAGCACTACTTAACCCCAGGGTTTATAATTTTATTTATAATAGAAAAGTCTTAATTTGAATAGGAAACAACAAATAAGTTAGATCCTTGCTAATCACAAATAAAGTAAAGGAAAATGAAAAATTACCAAAAACAAAAATTTGGATTTAGGCTCAAATTTGATATGAGAAAGTAATATAAACTTTTTAAAGCAAATGACATCAAAAACTAAAATTTCTAAATAATATTATTGTCAAATGAAAACTTTCAAAAAAATGATAAAAATGCACATTCGAAAGCTTTAACGGTGGAATTGGCACCAAAACCGCTCTAGGTGATGGAAAAGTTGTGAGTTTTGCTCATTGTGCTATTTCCAATAGCATATGGGCCTTGCAAACCAAATCTAACAATATTGACCTAAGTCTGAGTAAATATTAGATGTAATAATAATACCATGTGACAGTATCACCATCCAATAAGTAATTTTGATTTGTGATAGGATCGCAGCATTTGTTTGTTAATAGGAGCTAAGTGTTGATTACTTAATTCATTTGTGACATTTTATTGACCGATAACACTACGTAAGATGGTATCACTGTTATACTTATAATATATATACATATATATATTGAATTCACAATTATTGTTTTGCCACTTGTCTATCCAATTGCTCCAAATACTTTACAATTTGATCTACATCACTAAGGTAGCAGTTGGATTTACATCTATAATTATTTATCTCATAACAATTGGTCCACATATATGTGTTTATAAAAGTAAAAATGGAGTAGATCAACTAGCACAAAACCGGGCGTAACCAAGTACCCAAACTGTAGGCCCCAAAATTTTATTTTGATTTAAGTTAGGTCTTGGTTCAAGTACTTTCCTAAATTACAGTGTTTGAAATCCAACGAGTTTTAACGTTTTTATGCAGGGTTGTGGGGTAAATAATAAACACACCCCTTGAGGTTTACTTAAATTATGAATTACTCCTTATGGTTCTAAAAATTACATTCTGCCCCTTAAGATTTTTAATTTCATAACAAAAAGGTCCCTTTATTAATAAATCAAGTTAATTAATAATTTTTAATGATGTTAAAATTTTATTTCAATTAATAATTCAGATAATTTTATGATTGTATAGGAGAACAGTTAAAAAATATTTTTCCAATTAATTTTGTTAAATAAAAAAATTCTAATAGAGAGGTATTTATAATTTTCCAAACTACAGGGGGCAATTCTCATTTTAAGCCAACCTCAAAGAGTGTATTTGTAATTTACCCTTTTATTAATCTAACTCAAAATTTTGACTCTTTTTTTTTTTCTCTTTTTTTTATCAGTAAAGATAAGTTTTTATTGATATAGAATCAAGGATAAACCGTAGATCGAGCATCAATAAAGGAAAGACAGAAGAAAAGGAATCGTACTATAAGCATCATAGCAAAGAACTTTAATCCCAACTAGGTTACGCAGCGGCCTCGTTTGGAAACATCACTTTTTAGCCTAAAAATCAAAAAGTCATTAAAAAAGTCAAAAAGCTAACAAACTATACAAAAAAAAGTTCAAGATTTTATTCTCTCTATTTTTTGTACATCTTTTCGTAGATAATCAAAAAGTCATTCTAAATATACTAATTTTTTTATCTCATATTTTAACTAAAAATTAAAAAAATTACTAATAGTATATTTTCAAACGAGACCATCCAACGAAATGGTTAAAGAGTAACCAACCAAAACAACCAAATCACAGGGCAACATACTCAAAAGCAGGATGATACAAATGAATAAAGCCCAACCAGATACAAGGCCCTAACCACCCTTAATGGACCTAAATCTGAAAACTAAATCATTGACAATGAAGTTGAAGTTTAGAACTTTATATTTTGCCCAAAGAGCCAGCCTCACTTTAATTAGCCCCAGCAAATCCTCCCTAGAAACAGTAGAGCCTTGGAACTTGCATTCATTCCTTGCCTTCCACAATGACCACATTATGGCACATGGAAATGTATGCCAAAGCTTGTCTTCCACCCTTTTGAACTTGAATCCTTTCCGGCAGGTAAATTAAGAATGAACATGAGAATTGGTTTATTGTATTACGTGTATTAAATACATATGTTTAGAGGTTTTGTCATTGGTTGTCGGTGGAGAATGGCATTGTTGTGTGGAATAGATTATGTATATGTATTATACTTTGGTTATATATGCCTTTTACATGTTGTGATGGTTGGTAATATATACTATGCTGAGAATGAGAGGTATCATTACCTTCCAGTTAGCGCTTGGAGAATTGGTTGCACTTAGAATGAGAGGCACTAATACCTTTCAGTTAGTGCCTGGAGAACTTGGTAGAGGTACCATTACCTTCAAGCTTGTGAATGGTAAATTGGCAGAGGTGACATTACCTTCCAACTTGTGTGTAGTAAATTGGTGTTTCGTTATGAAAAGATTTATCATTGGCTTACCATGCTTGAGGCAGGTAGAGTATGGGTTGGGGTTTCAGTGTTGAATAGGTTTATCTGTATATATCATATGTAGTAGTAGTTTAGTTGATGAGGTCGGATTGTCTTATATAATTGTGTAGTAGTCTTGGCATGTACATTATTTTCTTTTGTGTTAAAGGTATTGTATGTAAGTTTATGTGTCGAATGGGTTGTAGAAATGTTTCATTACCCTTGGCTTAGGACTTGAAAATGTCATTCATGTATTAGAAATGGGTGTATGTGATGGTTGAGAGTGTAAACAATGAAAAGCAATTTGATTTTGTGAACATGTTATCAAAAATGCGTTGTTAATATATGTTCTTTTTGAAATGGATAATGTTAAAGAAGGGAAAGAGAACGTTATATTGCTGAGCAAATTGGATGAATTTTTTTGAGAAGTGTATATATATATAAGTATACTTTGATTATAAATCGTCACATTATGTATATTGTATGATATGAAGCATCATAATCATAGCTATCTGTATGTTATTATTATTTAGGATCATGTTGAGATCCCTATTGGGCTTTATGCTTACCTCATGTAGTTAATCCTTTTTCAGGTACAAGTTGATAAGTGATACAAGATTGGTTATCTTCCTTACGTGTTGGCCACGTGGCCTTTACTTGTTGGTGGAACACCGTTAATGTGAAAAGGGTTAAACCATTTCTCTTTTTATATAATAGTGTAAGCCTACGGGCAATTTAATTAATTGTAATTCATGTTGCATTTCAATTTGTATATGCGATTAAGGGAACCTTCATGTATTTATGGATGTCAGTGGATTCTTAAAAGATGAGATCTTGAGCATAAAAATATGGTGAACACTCAATGAGGAATTTAAATTACTTTCAAATTCTCAAGTCATTCAAACATTATAGAGATTTTTGGTTTGGTGGGATATTTCTTATGAAAATGATACATGCAAATAAATTTCTTACAAATTTGATTTTTTTTTGGTTGTAATTATGGCACAGAATATTCAACATTAATGCAATAAAAAAATTGCAAAATTGAAAATCTCTCTATACAAAAATTACAACCGTGTCAAGCATTTTAGCCATATATATATATATATATAACAATATAAAATTACACGTAGAGAGAAAAAGCAACATGGGCTAACCTCAAGAGAACAAGACCATTGTGTCTGAGTTTAAAAAGTAATGAAAAATTAATAATTTAATATTTATGTTAGTGGTCAAACCTTTAGACTTGAATACAAATGATCATATTTGACCTCGTGAAAAGTTTTACATGTGTTTTAATGAATTGAAAGATGCTGTTTATATAGGAGGAGAGAGATGTGAGATTGGATAGACAAGTATAGATTATTTTTATAGATTCAAATCCAAATTTGAATCTTTTTTATTTTGAATTTTTTTGGTAGATATAGATTATCTTTCTATAGATTCGCAATTCAAATATTTTTGAATAAATTTCTTTTCTTTTCTTTTCTTTTCTTTTTTTGTTTGTTTGTTTGTTTTCTTTTTGATAAGTTTGTAATCGGATAACTTTTCAAAATTTTAAATTTTATAGAAAATTAGAGATAGAAATTGGGAGGCCTAAGAATACTCACTACATTTGCTTATATAAATAGATAGATAGATATATAGATATTTTTATTTTATTTTATTTCAGGAGCTTGTGCCACAGTGATAGGTGCAATTTCGACTTATAGCTTATGGACACGTTTGATTGCTGGATTATTTTTTATAGAAATAAATATGATAAGATTATTAATAAGATCATGAGAGATAAGTTATACCACAGAATTAAATGGGATGAAAGATTGGATATATAATAGAACTATGGGAATAATTATAGCATGAAATAGTAAAGGGGGAATTACATGTAGGTGGGAGATAGAAAAAAATTACTAAAACATAGAGGGTGCAAGTCTGTCTGTGGGGGTGTGCAAATAAAAGGCTATGGTGTGTTGGTATATTTTTTTCTTTCTCCTACCTACGTGTAATTGCCCCAATAGTAAATAGGATAAATGATTAGATAGAAAGTTAACATAGGTTTAGGCACCCTCCCATTGCAAACCAATTTTTAAGGACGAGTTCTATCCAAGGGGTTCGTATTATTTGGTATCAGAACTAACCACCATGTCGAGTATGGGATCGAACACATCTATGCGAGTATAGGATCAGATGGATGCAGCTTTGCAATTCGAACTGCGGAGGGGGCGACCTATAAGCTGGATTAAGATACCGAAAAATGTGTTGAATACTGATAGTTAAATGAAGCTTTCAAGAGAGAAAGGGCTACCACCAGGTCAATGTCAATAAAGTAAGCTATCATGGACGTCGGTTGCGAAGCATGGTGGTATGTTAGAATCTCACATTGGTTAACATAAGTTTTGACAATGTGTATATAATCATCTTGGACACCCTCTCCTTGCAAGTTAGTTTTCAAGAGTGAGTTCCACCTTATGTTTAGTTAAAACAAAATCAAAATATATAATTATCTTTAATCATTGGACAAAGAAAATAATACTTTTAATTTATGTATTTTTTTAAGAGCAATTCTATTTGCACATTATACAAGTTCTTAGTACACACCACAAATATATTCGGATATAAATTTTTGAACAAATATCAAATGTTTGGATTTAGATCTATGAACATAAAGCAGTTGTTTGGAGATAAATAATTGAATGGGCTATATATTTGAACAATTTATTTTCGTTCACAACTTTAAGAGGGTATTTGGGATGATGTAAATAAGTATACTATTTTACTTTTTACTAAAAGATATGCAAAAAAGTAAAAAGATGATGTTACTCAAAAAAAAAAAAAACTTTTTAAAAAAAAATACACTTTTATAGGAGATGCCAAATAGTGAACATTATATATTTATTCAGAAATTTATATCCAAATATATTTGTGATGTGTACTAAAAATTTGTATGATTTACAATTTAGAAAAAGCTGCACCAAACACATGCAGAGACTTTAGAGGATTGAACAGCTTCTATAGCACAGATTATAAACATTTCATTAAGAGTAATTCTTTTTCTTCAAGTTATGTGTTGGTCAAGAATTTGACAAAAACAAAACATGATATACTTCCATTTGACTTTGCAATTGAATAAAAAGAAAAAGTAAACAATACCCCTTCCGTGCTTATAAGCAAAAAGTTTGAAAAGATAAAAGAAAGAAAGATCTAATGTTAGACAGGCTTATTTTTCAGATGGTGACATAATCAAAATTTTAAAGGTCAATTACATTGACACTTCCTCAAAAATAAATAAAAAAATTAAAAACAAATATAGGCCCTGTTTGGTAGAGCTGTGGGAAAGTACTTATAGTTTATGCCTAAACAGCTTATAGCTTATAACTATGACCATTAGCTGATTTCTAACTTATAAATTAAGTATCTCATGCCCCACTCAAAGAATAAGCTGATTTCTGACTTTCAAAAAGTTATAAGTTATAAGCTATAAGCTAAACCAAACACATCAAAATAGTTTAAATTAATTTGAAAATTTGAAATAATAAGCAACTTTTAAGCTGCACCAAACAGACACATAATAAGATGCATTATTTTGGTACAATTACACATACTTCTTTTTTCGTAAGATTAAAAATATTAAAATAGACATAATCTAAGGTTTTAAATTTGTGTCACCTCAAAGGGTCATAGAGAGGCTGTCATGTTAACTTCAGGGGCCCCAAATGCTCATGATATGAAGACATAAAAATAAAAAATATAAATAATACATTTTAGTATAAATAACAAATGATGACAATATAACTTTTTTTTTTTAATCTATATGATTGACGAATTACTAATGAAAATAGTGCTAAATATTTTGCAAATTAACACCTTACAAGAGTCCAATATAATTATACCTAATTTGTAGGGCTTACCTTTTTTTTTAAAAAAAAATCTAAAAAAAATCAATTTGATTTATCCAATTTTCTAATTTAGGCATCGTTTGTTTGATTGTAAGATTAATTTAGAAAGACTTGATATCATATCAGATGAGGAGGGATAATAGATAAAGTTGTATCAGAGTTCTGGGACCTGGCTCCTCTCCAGTTACTAGAGAAGAGAGTTCAGCATTGGTGGGCTTTAATTTGGGCTCATAACAATAATTCAAACTATTTAATGTGTAAAACCCGCAAGTACATAATCCTTGTAAAAAATCACGTTGACTGAATATCAATAGCGAATTGATTAGATTGCATTTTCAAATATAATTTTCGAAATAAATTGCGACAGAAATACGATCTGATGGTTATCAATATCCAAGCAACGTGATTTTTTGCAAGGATAATATACTCGATGTGTTTTACATATTAAACGGTTTAGATTATTGACATGGATATAGATTAAGACCCACCAATACCATACTCTCCTCTCAAGAGCCAGGTCCACAGTTTGATACCATAATATAAGCTTTGAGACTTAAAAGCTCAATACAAATTTCTCAAATTATTAAATGTATAACTAATAAAAATACATATTTCATGAAAATATTAGATTTGATTAATATGGTAATATCTCTCAAACAATTAATTAATAAAAATTAAATTAAAGTAAATTTTAAAATACAAACATATGCCATTATTAATTCATTAATCAATAAGGAAATTTTTTCAAAGTCTCTTACAACATAAGCTTTTTGAAAAGGGAAAATAATCAATAAATCATGTTTTTTATTTTAAAATTACTATTGAGTCCTATCAAATTTCAATATAAACAATTAAGTCCAATTTGTGATAAAAGGTTCCAAAAGATGAATCCTGTTATTAGCACCCCATCAATTATTTTAGACCTCTCATTTCTTTAGACCTCCGCTTATAAATTCTAAAACCCTTAAAATTTCTTTTCTCCCTCCAAATAGTACCAAAATTATCTTGCGAAAACATTCCACTCATTTAATTGATTGCACACTCCTACACCCCCACACCCCAAAAAGCCTCTCCCAAAAATCCTAATAAAACCTACGAAGGTGATTATTACTTCATGTCCATATATTTGTTCATAACTTGAGGAAATAAATGTTAGATTTTTTGTTGCTAATTCAAAATTCCCTTTTTGTGGGTTCTGCGATCTCCACGAGTTTCAGTTATCTATTTCCAAACAAATAAGAAATGTTCAGTTACCTGTTCCCAAACAAATTAACAATGTTCGAGCCTGTGTTCCCGAATTTCGGTCATATGTTCGGGAGTTTAGTCACGAAAAAATGACGGGAGATCATATTAAGTGAGGGTTAAAATTGAAATAACATCTGCCCTTATGGAGCAATAAACTTTTTAAAAATATGTTATGAAAAATAGAATTTAATTGTCTATATTGAAATTTAATAGGATTCAATAGTATTTTTAAGACCAAAATACTACTTATTGGTTATTTTTCCTTTTAAAAATTCATATACAGAAAATAAATTAAAATTTTAAATTCTTCTAATAATGATTATACAAAATATAAATTGTTTTTAATTTTTGTTACAAGAATAATAGATGATTAATTTTCAAATTTTATTTAATTTTTTTGATTAATTAGAAAATAATTTTTTCTAAATTAATTTACCATTTTAGAATTTTAGAAAATATGTCTACAAAATAATATAATGGTTTTTCCTTTCTCAAATACCACTATTATACTAGAGTTTTACGTTTATATTTTTTTCAATATTGTTTCCTTTAAAATATGCATTTTTTTATTATTAATAATAATAGATTGAGTTAAAATATGCAATCATGTAAATTGTTTGATGAATTATATTAACTTAATATTATAATCTATCTAATAAAAAAATAGATTTTACTATATAATTTTGGTTACCCCAAAAAATAAATGTTAATTCTTTTTTTCTTTTTCTTTTTTTCTTGAGAATGGAAAAAAAAAAATAGAACTAATTATTATAGATAGACCATCTATTATTTATAATTTAACTATTTTATAGAGTAAAATGTTGTTGGGTGTTTAATGTTAAACTTTTCAATAATATTTTCTCATAATTTTGATGTTGGCAATTTATAAAATATGACCCATGTTTTTATGAGGAATTTTTTTAAAGATCCCTGATATTAAGATTTTATAGGATAAAGGACATGCAATATTTTCATAGTGGTTGGGGTCCCTCAACATTTTTCTAAAGAAATTTTGAAACCAGAGAAATTTTGTTAAATGTGTTTGTGTGTTCATGTTTGGAATTTCTCTGGTCACGTTAGAATCCCCTTAGAATTTTTCTAAGTGTGTTTGTATGTTCATGTTTAGAATTTCTCTGGGTATTTTCACTGAAAGTTCTCTAGACACATCACAATCGCACAATATTTGAGAAAATTCACATAGTGACTAGAAAATTCATACAGTGATCACAGTTAGCAAACATTCATAAAATTACAAATAGTGACCACAACCACAGAAAATTCACACAGTGATCACAACCAGAGAAAATTCATACATTTAGAAAAAAATTCACAAAATTACAAACAATGATCACAACTGTGAGAAAATTCACACAATTTCCACATCCAGAGAAAATTCACACAATCCAGATAAAATTCTCTTTGCTTGAATTTCAACAGCAGAAAAAGAAGAATGCTGAATCCTGTCCAATTCTCAGGGGTAACTCACTAAAGATTCTCTATAGCGATCTTTGTTTAAACCCGACCCATTCATTATTTTGGATCCTGGCTTTCTTGTCTTAATGGTTATTCATGTCTTCTTTCGTCTCATTCCTTGTTGAATTTGGTTATTAGAATGTCTTGGTTGTATTTGAAATAGGTTAGGAGTTAGATTTTCAAAATTATTCTTCCGAGGTTTTCGCTAGTTCGCTCGAGCGAGCTTTCTTGCACTCGAGCGAACTTTGAGAACTTCCAGTACTTTTGCAGATCTGCAAAACTATTGAAAGTATGACATTCTTCGCTCGGGCGGAGTTTCTTGCGCTCTAGCAGTCTTGGATTGAACGGTCCTTCTTGCGCTCAAGCGATCTTTTGGAACTCTCAATACTTTTGCAAGCTTGCAAAAGTACTAGAAGGGTGGTGTTCTTCACAAGAGCGGTTACTTTGTTCACTTGAGCGATCTCACTTGTTGATTCCTGCACTTGAGCGGTCTGCACGCGTATCAGTTTCGAAAAGTCACTTTTTGAATCACTTTTTTATACCTCTCTCTCTAAACATTTCAAAACTTTAGATCTACACACTCTCTCTCTAGTTCTTGAACATTTGACCCAAATACTCTCGATCTGTACATTTCCTCACCCTAGACCCTTTGATAAAAAGGTAAAGCACGTCGAGGGCTTCATTTTAGTTGGAGAAGTTCGCGTTTTCGGTACCATCGAGTTATATTCATCTTTCCTTTGCGTCTTCTTCTTTGAGGTAGAGATTACTTCGACTTTTTTTATGATTTTTAACTTAGTTATTTGTCTCTTAAAAGGTTATTATGATTTGGGAATTTTTGATAAAAATCTAGGGTTTTAGTTTGAAATCAAAATAGGGGTTTCAAAATGGGTTCTTGAATATGTATATAGGTTGTAAATGTGGATGAGTTGTGATAAAATGGTGAATTTTTATCCTTGGAGTTGATTTTTAAAAAAATTAGATTTTGCCCTAATTTGTGAACATTTGATTTTGTAAAGAAAAAATAGAATTGATGTTGGTTTTATAAAATTGGAACGATGATGATGATAGTGATGGAGTTGGATATGAATTATCACTTCTATCTGGAAAAGTTAGAAAGTATATCTTTGTTGGAAATTAATTATCTGTTTAGAGATATCTGTTTTGAGCTATCGGTGGAGGATATAGATGATTATTGTAGAAATTACATGAGAATTAGGTGAATTGAAACTAATTTCTCATCCATTTTCATTGAGTATGGTAACATATTTAACACATTGAAAATGTTTATCGTTTTAAGGAGAAAAAAAAAAAGGTAAATACCTTGGTGAATCTCAGTAGGAGTGTAGTTGTGGTATTAGGTTGACCTGTGTCCTTGGTGGAAGTCCAGAAACCCCCGCAGATAGATACCGAGCCTTCCGATTAGTACCGGTAAAAATGACAATTGATATTGCTTGTAGACTACTTGTAGACACGTCCTAGAGATTTCTAGTGTTGTATCCACTGCCCTATTTTCATTGTAAAGAGAATGATTTCATGAACTATAATATAGACTTGGCATAGCATGGTTTTGAAAAGAGATATAAAATGTTTTGACACAAGCATTGCATATGCATTCACCTTATAACTTTGTTAAGATTCATACACTGTGTTAGAATATCTTTATTGGGCTTTGGCCCACTCTATACGGAAAACCATTTTCAGGTGCAGATAACATGCCTCCACCAAGACCGTAGCTTGGAAGGACTTGAAGCCGAGAGCTTCTTGTTTTGTTTTTGTTATATTTATTTTGTACAAGCCTAGGGCTTCACTTATATTGAGTTTCAAACTCACTTTTGTTGTAACCAAGTATCGACTTGAAAAGTTGTAGCCATTAAGGCATTCATATATCTGTTTGACTTTTATTTCATATTATTAGCTTATAGCAGATGCTATAGATTCAGGGTTAGCGCTTATGAATGTATAAATGCATTTGTTACTCTTTTGTACATTTGAAGTATATGAATGGATGGATATTATGTTCAGAAGTGTATTGTTATCTGATAACTGTCATGGGATAAATATTGGTTATTATTTCAGAGTGTTACATTCTCTGTGTTTTGAAATTTCTCTGATTGAAATTTCTCTAATTTTCTCTGTGTTCTGAAATTTCTTTGATTTGAAATTTCTCTAGTTTGCTTAATTTCTTTGATTTTCCATGTATTTTGAAATTTCTCTTGATTTTACAAATTTCTTTATGTTTTGACTAATTTTTCTTTGATTTGTTCACAATTCTCTCTATGTTTTGACCAAACTAGAGAAAATTGAACTACAAAATTAAACACTATAATGGGGGAGAAAAAGGATACTTGAATGAAATATTTACTTGCTGTCATCGGATTCTGAAACACTTGAACTTCTTGAAGCATTTTTTGGGACAAAGAGGATAAAGAAGAGAAACAGATGAAAATTAGGCTTTTTGGAGCTGAATGTCCCATTCCTTTGTCATCCATTATCTGGGTCAAATCCATGGCTGTGCTTCAGGGACTATGACTGTAATTGGAATGTGGAAATTTTACAAGAATATGCAAGTGATTTTGCTCATTGGAGATTGTGGAAATAGAAAAATCATATTCATATATATATATATATATATGTATATGTATATGTATGTATAAAACTCCATCCACCATATCAGCACTCAAAAACCCCATCCACTTTAACTTGGTTCCAATTTCTTTTTGATTCAAAAATCTCACTGGAAATCCTCTGCACAAATCAAGCACAAAACAAGCACTCATTGATGCATATATATAAATTTCTAGGATTTGAGTTTTCAAATGCAAATTTGATTTTCTCCACAGATCAAAGATAAGAGAGAGTAATCCATCACACAATCACCTCTGCCATGGAAGCTTCGAAATCCACACTAAACATGTACTTGAAGTGCTTCACGACAAAGGCGATCACGGCGGTGTTGCGGAGGTTATTGAGGCATCGGTGTGAAAGGTTGAGAGAGAGAGAGAGAGAGAAAAAAAAAAGAATGAGAGTGGGTGTGATATATAGGTGTGGGTGAGGGACCTTAGGCTACAAAAAAAAAATATTATGAATCTCTCCCATTAGTAAAAGTTGAAGAGGGATGTTAAACTAAATTTCCCTATTTTTATATGTTAAGTTTATTTTAATTTTTCATTAAAAATTGTCGCTTTGAAATATTATTTAGAAAATAATAATTATGTCATCCAGGTAATCATTTTTCAATGGTAATAAACACATATTAGATTTATTTATTTTTTATTATTTGTAGTAAAAGATTTTTATTTTTATTTTTTACAACTATCTTTAAGATATATGAAGAAAAAAAAAACAGACAAGACATTTATCAATTTTAAAATATTTTGTGAGTTTTCACATATTTTATAACATTTTTAATTAAAATCTCAATGCTTACTAACGCCCCAAAAATATTACAATAAGATCATCCCACAGCAGATATTAAATAACAACAGATGTTTAAATATAATCTTCTCTCATTCATAAGGTTTCATCGTTTTACTAATGTAACACATGCAGTAATACATTCACAAGTCCTAACTTTGAATCTAGATATGAAATAAGAGTAAACAGATGTGGTCATGCCCTATTGGCTATAACTTTCCAAGACGGTACATGGTTACAACAAAAATGAGTTTAAACTAAATACAAATAAAGCCCTAGGCTTGTACAAATTATATACAACAACAACCAAAAAGAGAAGCTCTTGGCTCCAAGTCCTCCCAAGTTGTTGCCTTGGCGGAGGTATATCATCAGCATCTGAAAATGATTTTCTACATAGAGTGAGCCAAAACCCAGATGTAGACACCCCATTTTTGACCATCCTCAAGACTTGGACGTCACCGTTTGAACACTCGGTGATCATCCATGTTTGTGTTCGTCTTGAGTTCCCGGAGGTCTCGGCTACGCGCCTTGCCTCAAGATCTCTTGACTTGACTGTTTTGTGTCTGGTTTTGCACCAAACACTTGTGCTTTGCCTTGGAGGGGCAGTAAATGGCTTATGGGCCATCCTCACCCATCACCGGCCATGGCTTGAGGCCACCGGCTGTGTTTTGTTGCCACCGGCCAAGTGTTTGGCCGGCTGGCACTATAGATGGCTGACCGGCTATCTTTCTTTGGTCAATTGCATTTTTGGTCGGCCGACAACTGTGCATCTGCTTTTGCAGATATTTTTGTGCAGCTGGCATACACTTGCACCCCCTCCATACACGCGTATGGAGGGATGCCCCTCTTGTTAGCTTCCTTTGGAAGCTTTACAAGACAAATTGTCTATAAGAGGGGCTCTTCTCTCTTGTTAAAAGGTTAGACATTTTTAGACAACATTTTCAGAGCTTGAGCTTTAGAGTTAGGGTTTACATATATCCTCTATCTCTATACCTCTCTCTTTCTTGTGTTTAGTGTGTGTTTAGTTCCATTTTTGTGCACAAACACCCACCATCACACCTTTTCTTAGGAGCTGAGGCCCTTGAGGGTTGTTTTGAAGTTTTGGAGCTGGTTTTGAGCTTGGAAAGGCAGTTGGACCACCATTTGTGAAGGAGGTCTTCAAGGGTAACAAACTTGCTCTTTTTTCCCCATTTTTGCATACTCTTTTTGCCTATCTTGCAACTATTTTTGAGCTTAACATATAACATAGAAAAGTCTTGGTTTTATCTGCTCTAAATAGTTTGTTGAGGGTGTTTTAAGCTTTGGGGTTGTTTGACCCCTTTTAAGGCTTATTTGGCCTTTGTTTTGTGCCATTTTGGTTGAGCTCCGAGACCATTGCGTTTAGGCCTCCTCACCACTGAAATCTTGAGGGATTTCAGAGGTGAGGATAGTGCCTTGAGGTCCTAGGAAGGAGAGGGCCACCCCCTTTCTTTGTTGTCTTTGAAAAGGGCCATTTTTGTCTCTTAAAGAAGCATCTAGTTTAGGCTCATGTTGACCATGCCTTGACTGATATTTATGCTTATTTTTCCATGAAATAGCATTGTGTTGAGTTGGTTTGGACACACCTTGCATGCTTTGCATACATGTCTTGTAATGCCATTATTTAGCCCTAACATGTCTTATGCTTTGGGCTCTTGTTCTAGCATGTTTTTGGCTAAGCTTTGTGAAGCTTCCATGCTTGTTTTGGTATTCTTGAAGTCTGTTTTGGGTTGCTTTGGTCGACCATGGCATGCTTTGTATAACTACCTTACATTTTGGCTTGTAGCCTTGAGTTTTGGACCATGCTACATGCTATGCTTATCTTGTTCAATTGATTTGGTATCATCTTTGACATGATTTCCAGAGCTTACCTTGCATGCTAATTGTCCATGCTTACCTCCTTCTAAATGTGCTTAGAAGTTGTCCCTTTATGCTTAGGAATTGGCCCTTTCGCATGCATGTTTGTATGTGTAATTGTCCTTCATTTCCATAGCATTGGCCACTGTTTTGGACCTAGTTTAGGGTTGTCCAATTAGTGTAAGTCCCTTCCTTAGCATGTGTTGCATGCTTACCTTGTGTGTTGTTACATGCTTGGTCCCATTTATATGATGTTGCATGCCTTGCATACTTGTATGTTTAGATTACATCTTGCATACTTGTAGGTTGCATTGCTTCATGCCTTACATGCTTCTTTAGGTTGTGCACCTAACATGCATTGCTTGCTTGCATTGTCCATTTTACATACTAGTTGACATGCTTAGGATTGCATTGCATTCCCATGCATGCTTGGCCTCTTGAATTGCTTGTGATAGGGGTTGAGTTCCATTGGTTTACATATGTGCATTGCATTCTATATCAACATGCACACTTGATTCTTTGGGCCATCATGCATCGAAATGCGTGATTGGTGGCTCGAGAATCGAGGCCTATATCCCTTTGAGTCATACACATGATAAGGGATGTGGTGGTGCATACATTTGCTTGAAATGCATTGCCATGCCTTGTTTTGCCCTTTGCTGCTGTCAAAACAGGTTCTGCAGGAAGCTTTGGCCGGCCGGCCATCTATACTGCCGACCGGCCATCCATTGTTGGCCGATGGCTTTACAAATGGTCGATGACCATCCGGACATGGCCGGTGGTGTTCTATCTTAGCCGGTGATGTTCCACAGCGTCCATAGAGTGCTCCCTGGGACTTGTGCAATTTTCAGAGGAGCAGAGCAGGGAAAACAGAGGCAAACTTGTGCATGGCTTTGGATTTCCGAGCAAACCCGAGCACGCGCGCATTGGACCCTCTTCCCGAGGCCTTTACTGCTTTCTTAGCTTAGTTAATTTGCTTAATTAATTAGGTGGTCTATAATTATTTAATTAGCTTGTAGGTTAATTAATTGTATTATTCTTTTGGTCCCTCTGAGCGAGGACAAATTTGTAATAAGTGTGGGCGCGTGTGTGCATGCCTTCCAACCCCCACTTCTTTCTCCCTTTTACTTACCTGCTTTCAATGGTTAGTACTAGGGCATATTTATTTTAGCATACCTTATGCGATGCATGCGTGCGTTCATACATTTGTCTTGCGTGCACCGGGCTCGGCGCATCATGCTAATTGCATTGTACTTCAATTCCAAATTGAATACGTGTTATCTGTTGCATTTCGCATGCCATGTTTAGGATAGCCGAGCCTATTGTAGTTGCATCTTGCATGTGTTGCATTAGCCATCTTAACATGAACTATGATCATGCATACGATTGTTAACTAGTTTCTGTTTTGGCGCGGAGTACTAGGTAAGCTTTTTTATACTTTAGCATCTCACATGAGTGTGAATGTTAACATGATAGCATGATTACCATGAGGCTAGATGCTTATGTGATATAACTGCCTGAATGCCTGTGGGTGAAGGTTGGATTGTTTGAGTTGGAACAACTCATTGAAATCCGTATTTTAGCCTACTTGCGAGTAGCAAATTCCAAAACATTTTCCAAACAAACGGATATGCAATGTTTTGTTCCAAATTAGGCGATCTAGTCTATACTTGTTTGCTGTGCGCATAACATAGTAATTCTAGGCTAATAACCGGAACAAGAACACATAACGTTTTCAAAATAGAATATCATGGTTAGTTGAGGCTGATCTTCGGATCGAGCGAGAGGGGGTGCTCATAGCTGACCTTCTCCAATCGTACCCAAGTTCTCGAGCCAAGGCAACTTTGGTGATGACGGACACGTGGCCTTTGGCACCGAGTTAGGGTTTCCTAAATTCCCGCATAAAAAATATTTAGGTGGCGACTCTGTATTTGGCAAAGCAGTCCATGTTTGGCACTTCTTTCAAAATCTATTTTTCTCAAAACTATTTGCCGGATTTGGACTCTTTGGTTCAGATTGAGAATCGCAACACAAATTGAATCCAAACTGTAGTGAGGCCCAAGGGCGCGTCTACACCAGTAAAGATACTTTAACACACTGTATGAATCTTAACAGAGTTATAAGGTGAATGTATATCCGATGCTCGTGTCAAAACATTTTAAATCTTTTTCTAAAACCATCACTACAAGAAAAAACACTTTTGGCGACCACCTTTTTTTTTTTTTAAAATAGTTCTACTACTGCGAAAAAAATTTTTTTTTTTAACACAATTTTTTTTTTTTGAAAAAAAAAAAACCAAAAAAAAAAAAAAAAAAAAAAAAAAAAGGAAAGTATTATTATTTTATTGATTAGGATTTTCACCTTTTGGAAGATCAAAAAAAAAAAAAAAAAAAAAAAAAAAAAAAAAAGTATAGTATTATATATAAAGCGGAAGATCTTTTTTGAAGTGGGAAAAAAGAAAAAAAAAAAAAAAAAAAAAAAAAACAAAAAGGAAATAAGCGCGAAGCCAGATTTTTTTTTCGTCAAAGGAAAATCACTTATCGACTAAAAAAAAAAAAAAGTTACAAAGAAAAAATTTAATTTTTTGAAAAAAGGGAAAGTTAAAGAAAAGGAAAAAAAAAAAAAAAAAAAAAAAAAAAAAAAAAAAAAAAAAAAAAAAATAAAAAAAATAAAAAAATAATTTTTTTTTTTTTTTTTTTTTTTTTTTTTTTTTTTTTTTTTATATATTATATTATATTAAAATATTTTTTTTTATATATTATTTTTATTTCAAATATGAACAAGCTTGTTTGTTGGTGAGTGTGTGTTGTGTGGTGTGATTAGTTTGGTCAGAGTTCAAGTCAAGGTCAAGAAAAAGAATTTTTTTTTTATATTATTTGAATTTTTTTTGACTTTTTTTATTTTTGGAAAATAACTTTTTAAAAAAAATTGGACTTTTTTGTCACTTTTGTGACCACAAAAGTGTTTTTATCGAATGGTCATTTTTTCGAAATTTTTTTTTTTTATTTTTAACTAATCTATAGAAAACTATACTTTAGCTTTATTTTTTTTCAAATTTTAATTTTTTCGATTTTAATTTCAAAACGTTAAAAATTCAAATTCTTTTTTTTGTTTTCTAGTAGTGCATGCAATGCGAGGTTATATCACAATTCTTGAAATCACTTCCTTTACAATAGAAAAAAAGGTAGTGGATACAACACTGGAAATCTCTAGGACATGTCTGCAAATAGGCTACAAGCACTACCAATTTGTCATTTTTATCAGTATTAACCGAAAGGCTCGATACCTAACCGCGCGGGTTTTTGGACTTTCACCAAGGATACATAGGCCAACATAATACCACAAATACATTCCTACCCAGATTCACCAAGATATTCATCCATTTTTCTCAAAACGATAAACATTTTAAATGTGTTAAATATCTTACAAAACCTAATGTAAATAAATAAGAATTTAGTTTTAATTCACTTAATTCTCTTGCAATTTTTACGACAATCATATCTATCCTCCACTGATAGCCTAAAATGAATATCTCTAAATAGATAATTAATTTTCAACATAGATATACTTTCCAACATTTCCAAATAGAAGCGATAATTCATATCCAACTCCACCACCACCACCACCATCATCATCATCATCATCATCATTATCCTAATTTCATGAAACCAACATCAATTTCATTTTCTCTTTACAAAAATCAAATTCTCACAATTTTGGGCAAAAAACCTCATTTCTTTAAAAATCAATCTCCATGGATAAAATCCACTATTTATCACCACCAAACCAATTTTACAAAGCTACAATCATATACAAGAATCCATTGTGAAAACCTCTCTTTTGATTTCAAAGCCAAAACCCTAGATTTTAACTAAAAATCCCCAAATCATAATATCCTTTTTAAAAGACAAATAACTAAGTTAAAAATCATAAAAAAGAGTCAAAGTAATCCATACCTCAAAGAAGTAAAGACACAAGGAAAAGATGGGTAGAACTTGACAGAACCGAAAACACGAGCTTCTTTGATTAAAACGAAGCCCTCGACGTGCTCTACCTTTTTAACAAAGGATGTAGGGTGAGAAGATCACTAGATCAAGGTGTATTTGGATCAAATGTTCAAGAACTAGAGAAAGAGAAAGAGAGAGAGAGAGAGAGAGAGAGAGAGAAGATATGAGTGAAAAAAGTGATCTAAAAAGTGATCTTTACAACTTGATATAAGCGCAGACCATTCGAGCACAGGAATAGTAGCTCAAGCGATCAGACACAACAAATGAGATTGCTCGAGCAAACAAAGTGATTGGTCAAGCGAAGAACACCACCCTCCCAGTACTTTTGCAGGCTTGCAAAAGTACTAAGAGTTCTAAAAGACTGCTCGAGCGCAAGAAAGACCACTTGAGCCAAGACTGCTCGAGCGTAAGAAACACCACTCGATCAAATAATACCATACTCCTAGTAGTTTTGCAGACTTGCAAAAGTACTGGAAGTCCTCAAAGTTCGCTGGAGCACAAGAAAGTTCACTCGAGCAAACAAGCAAAATCTGGGCAGCACAGTTTTGAAAAGACTAACTCCCAACCTATTACAAACACAACAAAGATACTCCAATAACCAAACTCAACAAGGAATAAGATGGAAGAAGACATAAACAACCATCAAGGCAAGAAAACCCATGTACAAGACAACAAACGGGTCGGGTTTAAACTAGAGTTGCTATACACTTACCTTAAAAAAAATATAGGATAAATTATAAATAAACCCCCTGAGATTTGTTTAAAAACAGTTTGAAAAATTACAAATATCTCTTTATCATGATTTTTGATTTAACAAAATTAACTGAAAAAATAAATTGATAATTGCTCTCCTTTACAATGATAAAATTACCTGAATTATTAATTGAAATAAATTTCGGATATTATTAAAAATTATTAATTGACTTGATACTTTATTAATAAAAGGAGTCATTTGTTGTGAAATTAGAAACTTTAAGGAGCGAGATCTAATTTCTAAAATTATAGGGGGGCAAATCATAATCTCAAAGGATATATTTGTAATTTGTCCAAAAATGTAATATTTTCTTATCACAAAAATATAACCTTTTACTCATCATAAAAATTATAAATTTTACCGTAAAACGTAACTTTAGTTATTCATAACCATATAGCGTGTTTGGTATATATGGTGGAATTAAATGAAATGAGAATGGAATAAAATGTTGAATGAAATGGAATACTCATTTTTTATTCCATTATTTGGTTATCAACATAGAATGGCATAAGAATAAAATGAAAATTCTCGTTATTATGTTTTGGTATGCCTACTAAAATAATAAAATGAAACAAATTTTTTTATTTTTTTAATTATTTTTCAAACAAACTAGTAACAACCAATTTAAAAATTCATATAGATTATAATAATGTTGATAGTTGTAAAAGTGATACTATGAGTTGTGGTAGTGGTGGCGACTACTATGGCATCAATGGTCGTTGTAGTGTGGTATGGTGGTGGTGATAGGCAGTGATGGCAGTAGTAGATCGATGTATAGTTGGTAGTGATGGTAAGGTGGTGTTGTGGTGGTTATGGTGTAGTAGTCTAGGCAACAATGGTAGTAGTGATGACAACGGTAGTAAAGTGGTGATTCTCGTAATGATGGTATGGTGGTGTGGTCTAGATAAAGGTAGTGGTAGTGGTAGTGGTGATGTGGTGGTTGAGGTGATAACAGTGGTAGAATGGTAGTAGTGATAATGGTTGTGGCAATGGTGGCAGTGGTTGTGGTGACAGTGGTTGTAATTGTGAAGATGATAGTAATGGTAGTGGTTGTAGTTGTAATGGTAGTGGCAATAAGGTGGTGGTTGTAGGGGTGGTAAGGTGGTGGTGGCAGAAGGGAATGGTAGTGGTAGCTAATTAATAATGTTTTAAAGTGATTCTATGATATAATGTAATGACTAAAATCAAACTCACAAAACTAAAATCAAACCCATTTTGGACATCAAGATTTAATTTATTTTGTACAAATCAAACACTTCAACCAAATCTATTTACGAAATCAACACAAAAATAAACCCTAGAAGAAGTGTGAGAGATAGGGAACTACAGGAAAGAAGGGAGAGAGAGAAATAGAGAGATGGCTCGAGAGGGAGAAGACTAAGAGTGACAGAGAGAGAGAGAGAGAGAGAGAGAGAGACAAAAACCTATGATTTGCAACAGTGGCGGTGGTGATTTCGTGATGGCGGTGGCGGTAGCAACACCGCAAGCGATGCCAAGTTTGGTAGTGAGTGGTCTATGTATTTGTGAGTGGTCTATGGTCTATGTGTTTGTGAGTGATCTGTGTGTGTGTGTGAAATAAAGAGGATGGCACCAATATTTACATTTCCCTCCAAAACAAATTTCCTACCTTTAGCGACTAAATATTTATTTTGTCAGCAAAAACTAATTGATCAATAACTAAATTATTTAGTCGGCAAAGAGTTACCTAATAAACAACCCTATCTTTTAGTGACGAAAGTTTTTTGGTCGGAAAAAGGTAGTGTACGCTGACTAAAAGTAGAATTAGTAGCCTAAAATTTGGACAAACGCTGACTATAAACCATTTAGTCACTTATTGTGCATATTTTTAGCGACTAAATTTTGTTTTAGTCGCCAATAAATATTATATGGCTGCTAAAAAAATTTAGTAGCTAAAATTCACAACATTGCCGAACAATACGAAAATTAGTCACTAAAGGTCTGACTTTTGGCGACCAAAAATGTTTTGGTCGCCAAAGGTACATTTTCTTGTAGTGTTTAAGTTGGGGGAAGAGTAGGCATTCCAACATTTTGTTAGAATAGTCATTCCAATGGAATGACCATTCCCTCTCCAATAAGACATATTAAACAAGAGAAGGGAATGTAAAGTTAAAATGGATGTTTCATTTCAATCCATTCCATTGTACCAAACTTACTCTAGGAATGGATACCATAATTTCACCATTCATAATTTCAACACAAAAATTATAATTTTCATCACAAAAAATCATAATTTTAAGGGAGACTTATTTATAAGTCCTATTTTGGACACTTATTCTATGTTAAGTCCTGTGTAATTTCTTATAGAGTTTCAAGTCCTATTTAGATAAGAACGTATTTCACAAGATCCTATTTACGAAACGTAACGTGACACGTTACGTAACGTTTATGTAGGTGTCGCATTACGTTTATGTATACGTTACGTTACGTTACGTTTATGTAGGTGTCACGTCACGTTACGTTATATTTATATAGGTGTCACGTTACATTTCGTAAACTTAATCTATGGAAATTGAATGTTATCATAAATTATATCTATGTGAATATGAATTTCAAAATACACGAATAAGTAATATTTTCACATTCAATTTTAAAAATCAAAAACCTAGTAAGTTTGCGAAACGGAACATGACACGTTACTTTACGTTTATGTAAGTGTCACGTTACGGTGTCACGTTACTTTATGTAACGTCCCATCTGATATAGTCACGTTACGTTACATTTATGTAGGTGTCACGTTACATTTCACAAATTTAATCTATGGTAACATTCAATTTCCTATATATGGTTTTACTATTATTTATGATATTAATAACTAATATTGAGGGTAAATGTGTCAACAAACTTCACACTGAACTTATGGGAACATAAGTTTTTTAGTAGGATCATATGTAGCATAAGTCTCCCTAATAGGACTAATAAATAATTTTCCTTAATTTTAATTATAAAAATTTTAATTATTTATTATATACATATGCACATGGTAACATTTCCTTTAAAAATACTTTATTAAACTAATGCTACGACTAACCGTTATGATTGAAGACATTGAGCATTGCTTTTAACCTTTCCCCTTGCCCTTTTCTTATTGTTTCAAGGTTTCATTTGGCATCTAGTTAAAAAATCATTTTTTTCAAAACTTTTTTATTTCTTGTGATTTTTGTTTTAATTTTTGTCAATTTCTTTTTTTTCTATGCGGTTTGCCTAATTTAGAATAATTTAAAAATTCAAAAAAAAATCACTAAAAGCAGAAAACATAATTAAAAACAAAAACAAAAAAATTAATTATCTTGGACATTTTTTTTTGTCTTTAGTGAATTATTTTTCAAATATATATATATATATATATGTTACTCTTCTAGTTGGTCTAATCAAGTATAACCTAAAAAATATGGAAAAAAAAGAAAGAAAGAAGAAGTAACAAAGTCACTAAAATAATCAATCGCAAACACTCAATTGCAAACACCCAATAACTTTTCTTAACGTTTGATTTGATCATTTACCAAACTGTTGACATTACTTCTTCTGACTGTAAGCTTGAAGGCCATTGAATTTAGCTGAATGCAACCTGTCTATTGACTTCAAAAAATAAAAAAAAATAAAAATAATGCCTCTATGTCAAAAATAAGAAGTTGGTAACAATTCTTTTAAATTCATCTCATTTTTTAATAATATATTATAGCAATACCAAGAGTTTGATAAAATGTCAAAATTTGATAAGAGTTTTTTTTTTTCCTCTCTTATGTTGAGATTCACAAATAAAATTTAGAGATTTTTTTATAAAGCTTATCAGTATAAGCCCTGCTAAAGTACACAACCTTTTTTGGACAAAAAAAACCCTAATGCTTGAATCAAGTAAAGCAATATAGCATACATGGTTGTATATTTGGAATAGATTTCAAAACTTAAAAATTCAATAACTTTTGATGTGGATTCCCGTTTTTTGTAAAGTTTTTATTTTTGGAAACCTTTTATCATCGAGATCTATCAAACAAGACCAATAATAAAGATAAAATTCTAAAGAAAAAAAATTACAACATTTTCACTAAGTTTGCTATCCTTAGTGAAATTTCATTAACATCTAAAACTCAGTAAAATTTCATGAACTTGTAGTCAACAACAATAAATTTTCCCTAGCTAATTCAGTGAATTTCACTATTAGTTAGTGAAATCTTGCTGTTGCTAACCACAAGTCAGTGAACTTTCACTAAATTTAGTGAAATTTAAATGATGTTTACCAACAAAGTCAGTAAAATTTCACCGTCATTGACTAAAAAGTCAGTGCAATTTTTGTGTTTCTAAATTAGTAAAATTCTAAACTGAGAGTTAATCGTTGCAAAATTGAAAATCATTTGTAAAATTTGGGTACCCAATTTTAATTTGAGGTACCGTTGGAATAAAACTAATATAAAATGTTAAAAAATCTTACATATTTTGAAGATTTGAGAGGTAGCCCTTTTCTTTTTTCATAAAGATACCATCTATTCGTGGTTGGTTGCCTGAAATTGTACCTATCTGTACACTCTCTTCTCTTCTTTTCAAACAGTTTCTTAGTATGTAAAATCATGGTTGCCCTTGATTCAAATAACAATTTTTTTTTTATTTTTTTTATTTTTTTTTGAAGTGCCTCTTAATTTGAAACTTACTTTTTTTCGGACTTTGACATTGTGGACGTATTGTCTGGTCTTGACATATCTGGGTTTACGGGTAATTATTACGTACTCTCATAGCACTATGTAGTATTGTTTATGTGGTGTGTAGTGAGAAGTCTTATGAATAGATTATAGTAACTCACCTTTGTTGGATAATTAGAAGATAGAGAATGACTTACTTCATGTAAATTGTAATTTCTTATTGTTGAGAAACACCACATAAATAATATTACATGATATTCTAAACTATTTGGTAAATTTACATGAAATTAAGTTTGGAAAATGATATATAAGTCCACTTTTTATAATCATTTTCTAGACATAATGATGTGTAAATGAGATGATTGGTTAATGATTAGTGAAAATAAGAGAGAGAGAGAGAAAGTTATCTTACATATTCTATTTAGTTACCACATCATTGGTTTGAAAAGTAAACATAATTTCTGAACCTAAATAATAATACTCATTAAGTTTTTAATCTACTAACAATTAATACATCCATACAATCACGTACATATGACTCTAAAACAAAAAATGTCTTCATGCCCATTTCCATTTCAACCAAGTACTCATTTGCTGTACAACCATGATTTAGTGTTTTGAAATGAGATTTTTACGGAGGAAGACGATATGAAGAGAAGGTATTATTAAGGATGAAAAATTGATCAATGTACCCAAATAAAATAACAGAAAGATCTAACGCAGTAATACTTAATGACAAATTAGTCACAAAAAATTGAAATAACAAAGAATATGGATCTTCTTTACAAATAAAAAATGTATGGAACTTGAACTTTAATACATCTTTTAAAAGGACTTGATCTAGGTTCAACACTACTTGACACCTAAAAGAAGGAAGTTATGTCTTATAACATCTAGACAAATAGAAGCATGGCGGCGAGTAATAACACAAAATGCATGTCGTGGTGGAAAAATATGGGCATGTATATATTCAGACAAACCAGTTACTTATAGTATTGTTTGGGAGACTCGATAAACTAATTCTAGTCTAGCCTCTACTCTTCTTTAGATCCCGTGTTTCACTCTGATAGTATCATCAATCTTGTCAATGCATAGGAAATCATTTTGGCCATGGTAGAATGGCACCTTATATCTCTACAAAGCATAAAGGTATTCATGTTACAAATCTTACTAGAACTGCTCGAATTTTTGGGTTTAGATTTACGGTTTAAGAAGGAGAACGTGGAACATCGACTAAAGGTGGGTTCACTTTCAACGCCTTTGAGGTCTTTGGTCCAAGCCTAATTTTGCAAGAATTTGGGTGAAAAACGTAGAGAATACGAAAACTGAGGCCACATCTAGAAAGAAAAAAATCATCACTAATGTTGCTTCAGGAGAAAGAGTAGAAAGGCAAGTGTGGATTGATTAGCTCAACTTCTTTAATCTTTCCTTACTTGTTATCCTCTCCAAGCTTGACTTGTTTTCAAAAGCGGACACTCAATGAAACCAGATAATGTTCGCCTTTTGCTTGAGTTCCCGAATGAAGTGGTTGGCGACAAATGCGTCTAGCCCGATAGTTCACTCAAGTATGGGTGGACCCTTGTACAAGCAAAGGGAATCGATTCCGTAAAAGATGAGATCAATAAATGTAAATTTATTGAAATTTATTCTATGTGAGATCGTCAATATTGTACATTTCACTCAATCTAAATAATAGAATTGAATTTACTTTTGAGAGTTATTTTTTCATTATTTTTAAAAATGGAATAAGAATTTAGGATAAATTACAAATACATCCCTTGAGATTTGCTTAAAATACGAATTTTTTTCTATGGTTTAGAAAATTACAACTTATCAGAATTTTTTTATTTAATAGAATTAACTGAAAAAATAAAATTTCTAACTATCTTCCTATGCAATAATAAGATTACTTGAATTATTAATTAAAAAAATTTTCTAATGTCATTAAAAACTATTAATTGACTTGATAATTTATTGATAAAATGAGCCATTTTTTTTATGAAATTAGAAATTTCGAAGGCAGGATATAATTTTCAAAATTACAGAAAACAAATCGTATTTTAAGCAAATCTCAAAAAGTGTATTTATAGTTTGTCCAATTTTATATAAAAAAAAGTCTATCTAATTTCCCTATAAAATTTATTAGTCCCGTTATAGACCTTTAGTAGGCCTAGTATTTCCGACAATTGCAATGGCTTCTTTATCTCTTCATGTTCAAAAAAACAAAATTGTTTACATCCGATAGAACCAAATCTCATCTATTTTTTTCTTCTTCAAAACTTAGACTTGTATCATAACACAAATATCTATTTAGTGGAATATGGTATAACATGTGGCTTCTGCCGAACATAAATGAAAAAGTTCTTATGCATACAGAAAATGATATATGGATAAATGAATTCTAGTTATTTTCAAATCCAATCGAGATTGGCAGATGTTTGAATTAGAAAGTCTATATATCCATATGTATGTCAATAGGTCTGTCGCGAATGGCTCGAATGAGCTAGTATACACACACATCTACGTAAATATAACTGCAGATTAACCTCTCTCATCACCTTTCATTTCGAAAACATTTCACAGAAATACAGAGAAAGAAGCAAGCATATCCATACCCACAACACAGCCGCCACCAAGAGACAAAGCAGGCCCTCACCGCGCTATCTTTGAAACCGCCGCTGTCAAGAAGAGTTGGACTCTCATCACCTACCAGAAAAGCATCTCTTTCTCTGATGACCACGACGATGATAAACAAGACCTTCACATTCTCACCAAGCATCTCTCATCTCATCTTCTAACTCACCCTCAATCATCTTTCTTCTCCACTTTTAATTCACCCCCTCCACATTTGTAACAACCCTCATACTGATTACCGATTAATTACCGATCACTGTTAAACGGAGACTGAATATGATTGGTAATTGAACCGAATTCTTGAATGGTCAAACTGGGACTGATTAATTGACTGTGTTTGTTTGACTTGCATTGCCTATCTGTTTAACTTTTTAACTATCTGTTCAAGTGTATATGTTTAAAACTGCAAATTGAAGGCCTTATCGGCGGCCGAACCAGAAATTGACGGATGTTTTATGATCAGTAGAATTAATGTGATTTTATGGTATAATTATCTGAAAATTGATTTAGTATGATTAAATTAGATCAAATGATGTAAATTACAAGAGTTGGCCTTATTTACCATTTTGCCACTTAGTGGCCCACTCCATATTTTATATTGAAGCCTTAGTGTGCATTTAGCCAACATTTCATCAGCTCATTTGAGAGCTTAAACCGAATTAGAGAGAGAGAGAAAGGAGTTAGCTTGAGTCCTTCACAAATTGGCTTAGAGACTTGTAGAGATTGAAGGGATTCTTGCATATTGTGCTTCTATTCTTGTAATTGGAGACCTAAGGTAGTGTGACTACCCTCTTGTTTGTGAATTCAATTGATTCTTGCATGGTTTAGAGGATCATTAAAGATTAGAGCCAAGATATGGCTTATAATGTTGAATTGAAGCTCATCTCTTGCATGCATGCTTGTATTGAGGAATTTGAAGTTGTTTTCATGGCTAATTGTTACATGCATGCTCATGTTTATATTCAAGTCCATGAATTTCCCCATATTTTTGTAAGATTTGGCTCATTAGAGCATGATTTGGAAGCTTGGGAAATTGTTTAAAGTCTTGCATGTTCAATTAACATCATGTTCATGAAATTGGTTTCAATTGATTTAGAATCCTTGCATGCATGTTCATATTCATGTTAAAGACCATGATTTCATCTTGTTCTTGAAGAAATGAGCTCAATTGAGCTAACATTTGAGGCTTCAAATTGATTGAATTCATGGTTATTACATGTTCATCATGTTCTTGAGAATTGATTTGGAAATGAGTTTAATGGAACTACCTTTGGGCCTTGATTTCTCAAATTGATCTTTGAAACATGTTATACATTGAGTTTTAAAGTGTTTTCCAGAAAATTAGCCCAAAAGGATCGAATTTGATGCTTTGAAACTTGGTTTTGATCTTGGAGCTCAAATGGAATTTCAGTTTTGGTCGTCACGCTTCGGCGGAAGTCTTTTTCGGCGAAATCGAGCTCGATGCCGACTTGCTTCTGATCGCTCGGCGGAGTGATCTTGGCCTTCGGCGGAGATTTCGAGCATCCAGTATATTTTTACAGTACGCTCGAGCGGAATAAATCACTGATTGAAATGGTTGTTTTCAATATACTGTAAGGACATTCATTCTTAACCCTTTACACATTATGTTATTCACTGGGTTTTAGCTCACTGCTCATATATATATATATATATATGTAGGTGTACATGCACCGGACTGTTGCTAGAGGCGTCAGGGTAAACTTCAGTTTTGTCAAGCCAACCATTGTGCCTCACTGCGAGGTTCCTGAACTGTTCAAGCTATGGCTTGGGGGTGTTTTAATTTCCCCGTCCGTCTCCGTACTGTTTGTATCACTGTATAGACTGTTAGACTGTACTGTACTGAAAGTATAAAGATATGAAAAATCTTTTTGGCATACAGACTGTCACAGCTCATTGGACATCATTTATTTACTGTATTGGCTTCCGCCATGCCCCTGTACTCTGTATTACTGTTTTACTGTTAAGCAGGCCTTCGGTAATCACGGATTACTGGCCGGTTACGGTGCTAAACCCATAGGGGCGGGTTTGGGTCGTGACAAAATTCCTACCACCCACCATGAACAAGACCTTCATAAACATAGACACCACCACCACCATCATCAGCATCGCGACTATTGTACGGCCCACATTCCTCCCCGAAACCAAATACTGCGCAATCACTGACCCCCTTATCACGTCTATCTTCCTCAGCAACCACAAGTATCGAATCACCTGGTGGTTATGGTGGTCGTAATCGTAATGCTGTGTTTGGTTGGGAGATTTGAGGAGAGATTTGGAAAGAGAAATGGAAAAGGTAGGTGAAATGTAAATAAAACATACCTATATTTCACCTAGCTTCACACACCTTTTCCAAATCCCTCAACCAAACACAGCGTAATCGTAATCGACTTCGTTTAATAGATAACAATCTGATGATTTCTCGTAATCTATGAAATCTCCAACGCGGCAGCGATGGGCGGTGGTGTGTAGTCTGGAACTGGCGTTGCTGGAGTTGGCGGTGGTGGCAACACCAGTGGACATCAAAAATATGAGAGAGAGAGAGAGGTTTGGTGAATTGAGAACCGTTGCTTTGTCTGTTGGTTGAAGAGAGAGAAAGAAAGTCCCGCGTTGGTTAAAGAGAGAGGAAGTATTGAGGCATTCGAGGCTCGACAATTTGAGGCCCCAAGCATTAGTGAAAATTTATATGTGATCTTCCATGAAGAAAATAACAAAAATGATATTTGTTCAAGTAAATGTTGGCTAGGTGATTGAAATGAGTCTGGATCGTCTGCCGTAGTTTCTTGGGTAGTTCTTGCAACGATTCAAAATGATGTCGTTTTGGACTTCTTTTTTTTTTTTTTGTTTCCGCTTTTTGCTTTTGAGCCTCTTTTCCTTCTCTCTTAGCTCTCAAATTAGAGAGATGAAGATGAAGAAATTGTTAAGTTCCTCAACTTCCTCCTCTCTCTCTCTGTCTCTCTCTCCCAAACACTTCGAACCGTAATTGAACAATTTTTGGTGTGAATTTCAATAAGAACTTCAATCTGCTTGCTGAAATGCAAATCACGATCTCAGATTGAATGTTGAACGAGCATCACGAATGACTTTTAGAGTTCAATTAACTTCCTTATGTGTGTTGAATGCTCCAAAATACTTTGAATTTGTGCTCGATTAGTGTGGGAGAGATTTCTGAAGCCCCTCAGATCTGGTTCGATTGGTTCACAACCTTCATATTTGTGTTCGAAAGGCTAGAGTGAAGCCTTCTTTTTGATCAAATTGGTTTGATTCCTTCATATATGTGTTCCAAAGTTTTGATTGAGGCCTTCTTTTGGTATGAATCTCTCAGATTTGTGTTCTAAGTGGTTTGATTTGTACTGATATGAATTTGATTGGCTTAAGTTTGGTTTGGATATGATCTTGAATTGCTCCAGCAGTGTTCGTATCTGCAATTTTCGTATTTCTTTTGAATGAAATTCAGATCTGGTTCAACATTACTTTTAAGAGGTGTAGATAATTTTGCCATGATTGAACTCATTTAAGAATGGTTAATTAATCCAATGTTCTTCACGCAAACAATTGTGCGAGACTCAGAGGGAATTTCAAATCAGTTGTTGTCAATGGTTCATTATTTGAGACTCCTTAGCTTTCCTTTGCCAACATACTTCCCAATGCCATGGATACTGGAAATGCAACAGCGTTCCCTACTTGTATATACCTACAAATTAGATGGAAATAAACAAATATTAGACACCTGAAAAGACTTTCGAATGAATCCACCAATTAAAGTGAGTTCAATCTTGGATAACAAAGGAAGAGGTGTAGATAATTTTACAAATTTTGGTAATGGTGCTGAGTTGAATCCACCAATTGTATGATTGTTGCTCCTCCATCTCTATTGGAAGAGTGAAGGTGGTTGATTTCACTGAAGAAGAGGAGGGCGTCTTCATCTCTGATTTGAGAGCTAAGAGAGAATGAGGAAAAGAGGCTCAAAAGCAAAAGAAGGCGGCCAAAAAAAAACAAAAAAATCCAAAATGACGTTGTTTTGGACTGCTGCAGAAGCCACCACAAGAAACCACGGCAGACGATCCGGACTCGATTGAAATACCTTCTCTTATTTTCCTTTCGATAATTATTTTATCAAATTATATTACGGTTATCTTTAAAATCATATAATTTATCTTCTTCTTTTTTCTCAAAAAATGTGACATGATAAAGTGATTTTTTGATGTCTGATTAACTTAGTTTTTTATATAAATAATGTAATTAACGAATGTTGAAGGGAAGCGAAGATAAACAAAAATGCTAGAGGCTTCAAATTTTCTACTAAAGAATTACCAAATGTCTCATATGGGTGTGAACCCCACACTTATGTGGGATCCACACCCATGTGAGACATTTCGTAAAAAATTTAGTATCCCTACTCGAATTTAACTCAAAACTGTCAGTAGAGGTAATCAAAAGCCTACAATTATTGTGTTTAAATTTCATATTTTAACGAATTTTTTGAGTTTTAACTAGTCAACAGGCTGATGCGGGTCAGACCTATTTAAAAAACTAAAACCATGTCTCACCCATAAGTCTAAATTTTACGGGCCAAAATCAAACCGAACCGAGTTATACATTTTTCATTATACTTATATTATTAAGTTTTATACATTTTTCTCTCACATATTTTTAATATTTTTATTAGTTATTTTACTTGTTTACTTTTCAACATAATTCAAGTATTTTGATTTTTTTTTTTTTATAACCTTTTTACATCTCATATAATTAAAAAAATCAAGTAACATATAATACCTACAGGTAGAGGGAAAAAAAAAAGGAAAGAAAAAAATAGAAATTTTAAATATGAGAAGAAAAAAATCAAACTAAATATTAGACTTATCCATTACGATTCTTATGGATCGGGTTTACGGGTGGACTCGTTACAAACCTTTGTCCAAAACCCTAAATCATTAGGACGGGATGAACACTCAAGCGGGTTGGAATGAGTTAGTCGGGTTGGCTAATATCTAGTTTTTTTGTCTCTGAGCCATTTAAGGACCCTTAACATCAAAAAATGCTACTTCCTTTGACAATATTATTTATTGAGAATAAAGGAAAAGGGTTTCTTATAATTTCTACCCCTAAACTATCTCTAAATTGTCTACTTAATCCTTGAACTATCGATTGAGTCTACTCAGTCCTTAAAATATATAAATCAAAATCTATTTAGTTTATAAACTATCGGTTGAATTTATTAAATCTATAAACTATTTAATTCAAACATATTTGGTTCCTAAAAGGATTACAAAAATAAAATAAAAGCCCATAAGTATTATACATTAGTAAAAGACTCTAGATTTTATTACAGAAAAATCTTAAATTTTTATTTTGTCTTTAAAAAATATTTTATTTCGTTGTGTGTTTAAATTAGTATTAGAGTTCTTTTTCTCAGTCTTAACAATAAATTATATGAGTATTAGATATATTGAAGAAATATAATTAAAGAATTTAAATAATAACACTTCACTATAAATAATAATAAAACAAAATAACACATTAATTAATTTATGAAAAGAATTTAGCGAAAACATAAATACAGTCAATTAGAAACTATGAACGAAATTTAGCATAAAATACTAGATACTATAAGAATCGACACCCATTTTTCAAAAAATAAAATAAAAATTTGACTAGATAGGGTCTTTTACTAATTTCTGATACTTATAGATATTTTATTTTTTGTAATTTTTTCATGAACTAAATATGTTTCAATTGAATATTTTAAGAATTTAATAGATTCAATCGAAAGTTTTAACAACTATATAAATTTGATTTATATACTTTAAAGACTTAAGAAACTCAATTGATAGTTTAAAAACTAAATAAACAATTTGACAATAATTTAAGGGTATAAAGTGTAATGAACACTATCGATATTTGTTCAATTTACTTTTTGGATTTGGCTTCTCTCTAGTTGGATATCTCAATTTGAGAGAGTGTTTTGGGCTTAGTAGGTCTATTTTGAGACTGGTTTCGATGATGCAAACCCTTCACTTTATAGGACTCATTGAGTAGAATATTTATGCAAAAATAAAGTAATTGGACATTGGTAACTATATGTTTGGATTAAATTTGTATTGCAAAAATTGGATGACTATTCTTGAAATTATAATTATCGATGTCCAATCATTTTGATTTTTTATATGAATATTGTATTCAACTAGTCGTAAAAAATGAATAGTTCAGATTACCAAAATTGATCTCAAAATGGACATACCAAACCTAAACACTCTCTCAATTTGATATTATAATTTAAGAGAGACCAAACCTTTATTTTTTTTATTTATTATGAATAATGGACCCGACATGCTCCACAAAACAAATGGTTGAAATTATCAAAAACAAAACTAAAAGAATTGAACAATGCTTGAGATACTAAACATATTATTATAAATTTTAAGGTAAATTATAAATTTATTTTTTGAGATTTACTTAAAATACAAATTGTGTTTTGTGATTTGAAATATTACAAATAACTCATTATCGTAATTTTTTATTTAACAAAATTAACTGAAAAAATAAGATTTATAACTGTTTTCCTATATAATAATAAAATTACATGAATTATTAATTAAAATAAATTTTTGACATCATTAAAAATTATTAATTGATTTGATAATTTATTAGACTATTTATTATGAAATTATAAATTTTAAGAAGTCCGATGTAATTTTTAAAAATTATAGAGAGCAAATCATATTTTAAACAAACTTTAATAATATATTTATAAATTATTTTAAATTTTATCAAATACTCATGCAAACGTGACACCCATGAACGTAAGTATTTGATAATTTTTTTAATAAAATATTTAACGACTCGCATTTAAAAAAGAAAAAAGAAAAAAAAGAAGAGCATAATGAATTGAATTAACATTGCTCCATTTTATTTATAAATTGACACCAACACTTTATTTTTTAAAATCTAACATAAAAGTGATGAATATTATAATTTTAATAATTCCTCATTTGAAAATCATCTAAACTTATACTAGGAGTATTAAATAATGAAAAATATTTGAAATTTTATAAATTTTTCATAATTCAACTCACGAGCCGTTTTGACAAGCACCAAAGAGTCAATTTTTAATTCTTTTTGATTTTTTAAATCACTTAGTCTCTCTAATTTTTTTACCAAAAAATAAAAAGTCACCAAAAATAATTTTAAAATTAATTTTTTACCAATTTTAAAAATATCACATAATAATTAAACACTCATCACCCTTGCCTCATCATTGTAATAATTTCTCGTAGAAGATTTTTTTTTTTTTGAACTATAAAAAAAGGGCTCTGTGGTGTCGTCGCCCCATTGGGCCCTAACCCGAGAATGTAGGTTCTTAGAATTAACCTCCACCAAGTGGGGGACCCACCACCAGGGCACTAATGGAAGGAACCCCACGCCACAAAGGCCGAGGGGCAGGGAGTAAAGCGAGGCTCACAGGAGTGATCACAACTGCCCTCCCAGAATCGACCTGGTTCCCCTGGGAAGAATGGGGCACATCTTCCACCGTGCCACCAACCAGTGGTAATTTCTCGTGAAGATTGTTTAAGAGTTTTAAAACAATGAGCTCTAATAGCTCTAAATACACTATAGTTTCAATTGATTTGATGTTTTACTCTTTATTTTTATTTTTTTTAATTTCTTACCCTACTCTTAATTTCATTAAAACCCCTTAGACTTGGCTCTTTTTAGTGGTATGTATCACCGAAGTAGCTTTTGTCAATTATGACACCAACTAGTACACGTACAACCGTCAATCACAAACAATCGTATATGAACACAGACTCGGAGGGAGAAGAAACCGTCAACCTATTAAAAGTGAACGTCCAGTCAACACGCTACTCAATCTCATATCATATCTACTCGCGGTGATAGATAGAGAGGTAGATTTAGGGAGAGAGAGTCAAAATCTTCTTCAAAGCTCCACCACAACCCAATCAAATCTCAACCCATCTCTCTCTCTGAGCTCTACCAACTCCCCAAAACTCTTCAATATCTTCTTCTTCATGGGCATTTCTAGGAAATCATGACCAAAGCAGCCAATTTCATGAAAAACTTCCTCAAACCTTTCAAATCTGATAAAGGTATTTGTATACATATCTCTTTTGCATCCAATTCTACATATATATTGTGTTCATCTCTCTCTTTTTGTGGCTCTCTAATTGACGAATGAATGAATCAGACGGAAACAAAGAAGAAGAGTTAACCAAGATCGCCGCACAAGAACAGAAGCAATTCCTTTTCGAAACCCTAGTTTCCGCTACCAAAGGTTTCCACCCCGATCACAAGCTCGGCGAAGGCGGTTTTGGTCCTGTTTACAAGGTACAATTTCACTCAATTCTGTAACAATACATGTATTTCTATATATATATATATAATTGTTGGGATTTTTTTAGGGGAAATTGGATGATGGAAGAGAGATTGCTGTGAAGAAGCTTGCACAGAGCTCGGGGCAAGGAAAGAAGGAGTTTATGAATGAGGCGAAGCTGTTGGCTCGCGTTCAGCACCGTAATGTTGTGAATTTGTTGGGTTATTGTACACACGGTGCAGAGAAGCTGCTTGTTTACGAGTATGTAGTTCACGAGAGTCTCGACAAGCATCTCTTCAGTAAGTCCTGCACTGCTTTTGATCTTTTCTTGATGGAACCATTCAATTCTTATTTGTGTGGAGATTAAATTTAGGGCACCATAATTGAATTTGAACTTGTTGAACTATAAATTTTCAACTACCTAATTGATTTTAGCCGTCATGGTTAGGTGTTAAGTTTTCAAACATTGTTTGGTGTAAGCAAGCACGGAAAGTTTTTAGGCTGTCTTTGTCTTTGGTTGAAAGATTTGATGAGAGAAATGAAATGGGAAAAAGAAATGCTATCCCACGCTTTGTTTGGCTATAATAGAAAACACAAGGGAAAAACAAGGGAAAAGAAAGTGAGTGAGAAATGTAATCTCCCTTTTTGTTTTATTTCATGTTTTAGCTCGACCAAACATAGTTCCGGATTCTAATCCTATCAATTCTTTTCCTTTTTCTTTTTCTATTTCCCTTTCTCATTCCATTTCCCTCATCAAATCCTCCAACCAATTAGACCCTTACGCTGTGTTTGGTTGGGGGATTTGAGAAGGAACTTGACAAGAAAAAAGAAAAAAGTGTGAAATTATGTAAAATATAAGTATATTTGCATTTCATCTACTTTTTTCTTTTTCTTTTTTCCTTTTCCCTTTGCCTTTCTAAATCCATTTTCAAATCTCTCAACCAAATACATCGTTAGGCTATATTAGGTTGAAGGATTTGGGGAAGAATTTAGAAAGAGAAAGAGAAAAGCTATGTAAAACTAATGCTGTGTTTAGTTGGAGGATTTGAAGAGTGATTTGAAAAGAGAAATGGAAAAGGTGTGTGAAACTATGTGAAATTTAAGTATATTTTATTTACATTTCCCTTACTTTTTCCATTTATCTTTCCAAATCTCTCTTCAAATCCTCCAACAAAATACAGCATAAGTGAATATTTCACCGTCCTTTTCCTTTCCCTTTCTCTTTCCCTTTTCAAATCTTTCTCCAAATTCTTAAACCAAATACAGCCTTCAGGAAAAAGCATCCTAGGAGATTGGCTATGCTTTGTTTACCTAACCATCCATCATAAGAAATATTGCTTGACATTTGCCTTTTGAAAAGTACATAACCTTGTAGCAGAAACCATTTTTTGAATTTATGAGAAGGAAATGAACCCATTCTGAGAACAGAGATTGGTTGGTCTCAAACAGCCTTACATGTATTATTTTCATCTTCATAATACTACTCAATATTGAACTTTGCTTGATCTGCGGTGATCTCAACAGCCATGATATTTATTCTCTCCTCTTGAAATGAATCAGATTCAGCTGCTATAGTTTAGATGTTCAATTGTGTGCAAAGGCATAGAGCAATGGTGCAATCTGCTAGAGAAAAAATGGGTAGCACAAACTCTCTATATCAAAGCAGCAGATATTGAAATTCGTCTAATTGCTATTCATTGGGGTTAAACAAACACCATTCCAAATACCCTGTGAAACGTTATAGTGTAAATAGGAGCAAAATGCTATTCAATTTTCATTTTCTTAAAAAACGATCTATGTTGAGTGGCTGTCAAACTTTTGAAGAATCTTTTTTGATATTGCACATAATTGTTTATTGAAGTCTTCATCATACAAACCAAGGAATAATCGTGTGAAATGGGTGCATGAAAATGAAATGTATGTTTTGTGCCTATGTAACTCGGCATCTGTAAATTGGTTTTGCTTCAAAAGGCTGTTCAAAATTGGAAGGGAACACACCTTAAGTTGCTAGTCTTGTTCTATTGGAGAATCTGGATATTGCATAAATCCCTTTTTGGCATCATACAGGATGAAAAATTTGATTTTAGTCGAGGTTTTTTTCCACACCGTCTTGCAAGGCATTTTGACAATTAAACCTACATTTAATAGGTTTTCTGTTTTATTCCTTCTGGATTTGAAAAGGTCAGATGATACACTTTAAAGTTACCAAACCTAGGTTGAATAACTTTAAACTGTGTACATAGTAATCATATTAATAGATCTTTATTTTACAGAAAAATCTATATTTCTGTGAGTATCTTAAAACCATGAATCTTCTTTTGAAGAATTCTCTTGGATTTGACAGTGCTGAGATTCTTAAAATTCATATGAGTAACGGTCACTAATTCACACTTCAATGATGTTTTATTCATCCTTTTCCGTTTGTTCAAATTTTCAATTGATTGGTAAGGTTATTATGTAGAATATAGTGTTGCTCTTTATTTTTCTATGTTTTTTTATTCTTTAGTGATAACAATATGTTCTGTATTGGTCTTCTGTTGGACTGGAAGAGTACTAATCTATTGTTTCTAGCAGCCATAGTTGTCTCGTCACTGCTCTCTAGTGTCATTGAGTCCCTTTGTAAACTTGGAACATTTAAAGATATCTTTACACTAAAATCCCTAGGAGTCCAAAATGTTATTCTGAGTAGTTGAGGAGCAGGGTCGGCTGCTACTAGTTATATTTATTGTCTTGTTTTGGTCATAGTCCTACTCATTTTCTCTTGTGCCTTGATCAGATAACTGCTGAAATTGGGTGGCACAGTCAGTTTGTCAGTTTTGATACTTGCAGTTTGGGAATGATCTCATCACCTCTGGTCATATATTATACGTATGTTTATTTAATTCTGTGCTTTGTCATCTTGCATATCACCATGTGATAGAAACAGTCAATGAGACTGTAAACATATATTATATGCGTGTGATAGTGACCTAATGTGTTGAACTTTGAATTTCTTGACCAATTCCGACTCTTTTATGGAAACATTTCATTCAATGTGGATGATATTCTTAATTGAATAGATGTGATGTGTTTTCTTTTGTGTACGGGTTGCCCTCCTTTAGTGTCTCTTTATTTTATATGGTTATCTGTATTTATTAAAAAAGTCAAATAAGTTTGAATAGAATGGAGAGAAGATTAATAATGGAAGTGATGCTATTTGTGATGGTCTTGATTCAGAGTCTGGTAGAGATGTGCTTGATTGGAAGCGGAGGTATGACATTATCACAGGCATTGCCCGGGGCTTGCTTTACCTTCATGAAGGCTCGCACAATGTAATCACCCACCGTGACATCAAGGCTAGCAATATCCTACTAGATGATAAATGGATCCCAAAAATTGCTGATTTTGGCATGGCCCGCCTCTTCCCTGAAGATCAATCGCATGTGAATACCCGTGTAGCTGGTACCAAGTATGTTGCCAATCACATGACCTTTCTTACTTACTTTTCAATAGTAGTTTCAGCAATTGGGTCGAGCATATTGTCACTAAATCCAACTCCTAAACTGACTGGTATCGTTACTAATAGATGATTGTCCTTGGAAACAGTGGGTATATGGCTCCTGAATATGTCATGCATGGACGTCTGTCTCCAAAAGTAGATGTATACAGCTTTGGGGTTGTGGTTTTGGAGCTGATAAGCGGTCAGAAGAACTCAAATTTCAACCCTAGTTTCAGTGCTCAAAATCTACTAGAATGGGTAAGCACTTGATCAATCTTCTTCAACAAAATTTTCCTGTGATCCTATTGTTTTTGTTGTCCTTCTAGCAGCCTATGGTTGTAAGCTTGTAATTAGAACTTGTAAGCAGAGAATGGTCAACATCATTTTGAGCTGACTTTTTACCTGCACATTTGACATTTGCCGTAAAGATTGAAGTTCTGAGCGGAAACTTCATAACCAAAATTTCCAAGTGACTACAAATGGTGAAAATAAGTGAACTTTGAATTGACAACCCACCTATCATTCCTCTTCTTTCATGAAAAGGATCTGCTCTGGACACAACATTTTTTACTGCATTTTCCACCACCTACTCATAAATTCATCACTATCATGCAGGCATATGAGTTGTACAAGAAACGTAAGAGCTTGGAGGTTATGGATCCAACATTGGCATCGTTGGTATCATCATCAGCCATACTTGAACAGGTAGCAATGTGTGTACAGATTGGACTGTTGTGCACCCAAGCTGATCCACGAAATCGACCCTCCATGGATCGTGTGGTGGTAATGCTGTCAAAGAAGCCTGGCAGTGCCACCCTAGAGGAACCAACAAGGCCTGGATTCCCTGGGTCCAGGTATAGATCGCGTAGGTCCAATGCATCGTTATCGTTCACTGCTGGAACATCAGGTGAATCCAATTCCCAAACATCCAGCTCCGCCACCAATACAAACAGTCAAAGTGCCTCTGCCTCTGCCTCTGCAACTGCTACTGCTACTGCTACTGCAACTGCAACTGCAACTCGTAGCACATCATATAAAAGCACGCAATCAGACCCTCACGGAAAACGTCCCATGCAAGGTTAAGCTCACATTCATAAGTGATTTTGCTTTTTTCTTTGTGTATAGTAGGTTTGTGTTGTTTTTTATTGATATGTATTTTTGGCTTTTTTATTTTTTTATTTTTAACATATAGAGTATTAGATGAAAGCCAAGGTGTGGTTAGCTTAGGATGACATGTTTTTAATTTGTATACATGACATGAGAGAGAGAGGACGTTGAATCAAATATGTTCGTGCAAAATGCAAGTCTATGTTGAATCTGGGAATTGGTATACCGTACACAATTGTCTCTTTGGTTTGGGGTGCTTTGTATTGTTATTGGTGATACGACTATGTATCGGCGTATAAGTTAGTGTAGCGGTGGATAATGGTATGAAAAGTTTGAAATTCTACTATGTATCGATCAATATTTAAAACGTGAAAATGAAAATATTAATTAAAATTTGCATGCCAAGCCAAACAGTTACCCTACAGCCCACAACGATGATCATAACCGAGCTAGCTGAACCTTATCTGATTAGCAGAGGTGGTTTAACTATTTATATACACAATTTCCTCCTCCGAACCCCTTCTTACCGGTCAAAATCAAATTCAAGAATTCAAGGGAAAGAAATTGTGTGAATATAATATGGAGTACTTACTAATTAGTCCTATTAACTAGACTTATTTATTTACAGGTCTTAACTAATAAATTTAACACTATAAAAATAAGATAGTGATAAATTTATCACTAAAAATTTATTCATAAAAACAAAGAGACTGATAAATTTATCACTATAAATTTATTCATAAAAATAAAAGACTGATAAATTTATCTTTATCACTTAATAAATTTATCAATAGGACTTAATGGGTAATAAGTCTCCAAAGTAGGACCTATTGGGTAAGTCTCTAAAATAGGACCTATTGGTAGTTTACCCATATAATATTACTGTTAATAAAATTTATTATTTTTTATTCACCAATAGCGATACAATCTGAACAGGCCTAATTTCAACAACGCAAGTTTTGCTCAACATTTTTTAGTACTTTTGACTCTATATGAACTAAAATTTGCTAATTTGAATTAACTTCAAATAAGCCTCAACATTGGATTCCAACAACTCGAGCAATTAAAATTCTGTTGTTAATATATATAAATTGTATATTATAATTTCAGATAAGTGATAAAGTTTATGTACATTAATAACTGAACCCAAAAATTTTGTCATGAATTTGTAATTATTTTATTGAATAACCACTATGTTGTAATTTCCCCTAATTGTTGAAAAGTCCAAAATAATGAGGGTACTAGGCATTAGATTTAGTGGATATTTTTTGTTAGTGAGAAATCCAATCTTTATAAAATAGTTTAGTAAGAAGTCCTTTTATTAATTTTGGAGAACATTTTGTTTTCAATTTTACTCCTTAATTTATCTGTTGACTTTTTTATTTGTTGATTTTTTGTTGACTATCTGTTCAAATAGATATTTATCTATTCAAATTATTTTTTATTTGTTCAAATTTATATCTATCTGTTCAAATTTTTTAATCTATCTGTTGAATTTTTATAACCTATTTTTTCTATCTGTTCAAATTCATATCATTTTTAAACTTTTCGCTCTCTATCTGTTCTTTTTTTCATTTCTCTTTTCTCTCTCTATCTACTTCTCTCTCCACTTCACTTTTCTCTCATTATGTGTTTCTCTCTATATGTTGAAAAAGAAAAAAAAAATTCTCTCTGTTGTAATCATCATCAATAACCACTACAACAACAACAATCTCTTTCCTCATCACCAACAACTACAACTACCACAAAAAAAAAAAAAAAAAAAAAAACCCTTTTCTACAAAAACAATAACAAAAAAATAAAAATAAATTGAATAGATCTAAACAAATCAGATCTGAGAAATACATACAACAACAACAAACAAACAAATATTGAATAGATCTAAATAATTAAATAAGAAGAAGATGTGCAAGGGTTTTTGCAACTCTTTCAATATCGCACAATACTTTGTAATTTTCAGCTCTGGAAAAAGAGGAAAGAGATATCTGCTCAACAAAGCAAAAAAAAAAGGGAAAAAAAAATATTGTTAGAATAATCAACAACAACAACAACAACAAAAACAAAGAAAAAATAATAATATGTTTGTTTTATTTGTTCAACAACAACAACAACAACAACAATATAGATATGTTGATCTGATGATCAATGTAGATCTCTCTTCTATCTGTTGAACCAGGACTTCCCTTCATCTTCTTCATCATCATGATTAATGAACATGTTGTCCCCTTCTTCACTTCCCAGATCCACAAATGAACATGTTCAACAGAACAATGAATCCAAAGTTATTCATATATAAATACATAATTACATGTGTGTATAAACATATATTATCAATACAAATTACTACTTGATCTCAACTATCAAAATCTACAAATCTATCAACAAACAAGAACACTGGAGACAATGAAAATCCAATAGCCACCATTCTAAATCTAGGGCAGATTAGATAACTAGAATAAATTTCTAGAACTCTACAAACAATACACAAATCAGACAAACACATATCAAAGAACATGAAAATCCAATGATAGATCTCATAACTCAGAATATATATGAATAACTTTGGATCCATTGAATAACTCAAAATATATTAATAGTCGAGAGTGGATTCATCGTAAGGGCAAAGGAGAAGAGGCGATCGGCAGTGGCGTGGCGGAGAGGCTCAATGGCTTCTTCAAAGACGAAGATCTCGGCCTAGAAGCCTTTGCTCAACAAGAATTTGGAACTTAGAGGGCTTTGGGGAGAGAGAGAGAGAGAGAGACATACTACTCTTGCAATACCTATCTCGCACTAGCAGCGACGACGATGACGGCGAGCAAGGCAGATCGGGGTTGGGCCCTCCTGGTAGTGGAGGATGATGAAGATGAATGCGATCTGCCTAAGGAGAAAGAGAGTGAGTACGACAGCGATGATTGGATGAGGAGTCGGAGAGGAGCGACGATTGACAAGAACCACGAGAGCGGCGGTGTAACACCGCCTGAGGGGTACCCATGGGCGTTAAATAGTTCAGACCCTCAATTTTTTTCGATCTAATCTCACGAATGCAATGTGAAACGTAGATGAGAGTCCAGATTTGACAACTTTTATAGAAAATCCATTTTTATTGCAAGACATTTGCTAGAAATAGACTACGTTATCATATCTCAGAGTCATCACCTAATATTTTGAAAAAATTAGGAAACCCCTGACTTGTGCCAAGGCCACTGTTCGTCGTAACCAAGGATGCTTGGCTCGGAACCTTAGGTATGAAGGGGGAAGGTCATTAATTAAACATCCTCGCTCACTCGATCAAATATTGGCCTTTACTAAGCAATGATATGAATTTTACATGCTCTATATGTTCATATTCCAGTTATTTAAAAAATGCTAAAATTACTATGTGAAGCAAATAAGTATAGACTATGTCATTTGTTTTGGAACAATTTGATTTCATTTATTTCAAAAATATTTTGAATAATGTGCTCAAACATAGAAAAATGAATTTTATAAACATGAAAATCAATTCTATTCCAAATCAAACAACACAGCCTTCATCCACTAGTATGCATAAAGTTATATCAAATAAGCACATAACCACATGGTAGAATGCGAAACATAGTGAGAAAAACACACACAAGCGGGATGCTAAAGCATAAAAACTTACATATTTACCGACGTCCTGCAAACAATTACAAAATAAAGTTAGTAAAACATGTATGATCCTATATACAAGATTTTAATGCAATTCATTCACGATATGCAACTGGTGATTCGACTTCTAATATATAACATGTAATTCATATCAAGAACGTGAAATTGCATACAAAATCACGTAATAATCGATTAAACGACCAAATGCAAACTTAGTCAAATCAAGATGCATGAAGTATGGATGTATAACATGGATGTGATGACAAGCAAAATATACTACATATGTACAGATAAGGAAAGCGAGTAAAAGAATGGAATAGAAAGAAGCGGGTTGGGGAATTATTACAACATAATGATTGCATATCAGAATAAGGGAAGAGAGAAAGAAAATATTACAACAAGATATATCCTCAGAAATCTCTCTTAAATTAAAAGAATATGAAAAAGCGAAGCTTCAGGAGACTTTGGAGACCATCAAAGACTGTTTTCCTCAACACTGGGAGGCCTACTGGGTTCTGTCCAGGAGAAAGTGGCTGGCCGGCGAAAAGAGGATTTCATGGCCAAAAAGGTAGTCGGCCCGCCAATAGCCAATAAATTAGCCGGCCGGCCAATTAGACCAAACTAGAAACTCTGTTTTGTTGTAATACCAAACAAAAAGCAAACAAAGGGTATGTGGGTGGCTTAACTCACCACTTTCAATTAGGATATAACAGTTTATGGCATAAAATCAAAGCAAGAAAAGCAATATAAGAAAGAAAATGTAAGAAAGTAGAAGTGTTCAAAATCCACATTCCAAGGAAAGGACTTGATTGCTAAATTTCTTTTTAATCACCCTCAAGTTTAGGAAGTGTGTTCTCAATTTTTAGTTTAAAAATTCGAAATTCTTGGTAGAATGGTGTTTTTGGGTGGTTTAACAGTGTATGTGGGGGGGAGTTATACAACTCTCTATTTTTCTCTGTTTCAACAACACTCGCTCTCTTTTGATCAAAGCTCTTGAATATGGTTATAACAGAATTTTTGAGATTATTTTTTATGTATATAACTTGGTATATCAGTGTATATTTGGAAGCTTATAGCTCAAACCTTTAACTTCTATCTTTTTCTCTCCATCTCTTATTTCTTAATCTATTCTTCCTCTCTAATTGATTCTCCTCTCCACACATTCTGATCCTCTCTATCTCTATAAGCAATCAGGGAAGGCTAAGTTAAGGAGAGGAAAGAAGACAATGTGAGAGACAAGGTTGATGGGATGACAATGGGTCAAGACTTTAGATACTCTCTTTTAGGAAGAAGATAATCACTCTTTTAACAATAGAGGCCAAAGGAGGATAATGAAGGATGATGAGGTGCATCCCGTGCATGAATGTATCAACAAAAGATTTGAAATGGCATGACTCACACTCTTTCATTAAGAGTTTTACTGAAACTGTCCTACTCTTGGGAAAATTAGTCGGCCGGCTAAAAAGTTGGCTGGCCGACTACAATTCATGCACTATTTGGCTGACCGACTACTATTTACGCTGGCACTATTCATTGACAATTTTTTTAAAATTTTTTTTTTTATAGGGAAAGCAGGGTTTTTTAGCAAAATTATTGAAACTATGTATAAAAGGAATATTTTGAAAAAAGAGAGTTTTAAATGGGTCTAAAACACTTGGCCAAGACAAGTTTGAGGTTAGGAATGAAGCACAAATTTCATCTTTTTCTTGAGAATGTTGTGAGAAACACATTCTTATTTTCATCATCGGGTAATAAAAAAAAAAGGCCCAAGTCTTACGATTAGGTTAAAATGAGGTGTCTCTGATTTGCCTATTTTTGGCAGAACTCAAAGTCATTTCATGATGTGAGTGAATGTCAAAGTCTGAAGATGACCCTTTTGACAATGCCATAAGACTTAGGCAAACAAAAAAGATGCAAATGTAGTTGGTTGAACCCGAGAGTTGCCTATATATCCCTTTGCAAGGAATCAAACCAGCGTAGTTCAAGAGCAAAATGCAAATGACATGCTCAAAACACAATTGAAAGTTGGACTTATACGCTTTCGCACAGTCGATTTTTCTTCTTTTTGAAAATTCATGGTTCATGCAATGCAATAGGTAATATGCGAGGATGACAATAGTGAGGCAAGCCTCATGCAAATGATATGAAGTGTAAAAAGGGATACAATCCAAAACACACCCACATGAGAAAAGGAAATGTAATCGATTAATAGTTTTAACCTTCAACCCAAAATAGGAGAGATATTAACCGATAGATAGTTTCAACTAACAGCCCAAGAAAAAGGGTGGTATTAATTGAAGGTGGTTTGAATCAACAACCCGATAAAGGGATAGTATCATCATCTCGAAAAAGGCTAGTATTAGCAGTGGTTTTAACCTTCAACCCAAAAAAAAGGTGGCCAGCATTAACTGATGAAAAATGTTGTAATCAAATGTTGATGAATAGATTATAGCCAAGTGATGTAACAATGATAGTTATAACCATATAAATGATATGTTAATGCAATTGAAAGCTAGATTCTCTTTTTTCTTTTCTTTTTGAAAGTGCATGATTTATGCAATGCAATATGTAATATATGGTGAGGCAAGCCCTATGTAAACAAAATAACAAAGGGGTACAATCCAAACACATATGAGAGGAGAAAATAAGGTTTTAATTAAACAACGAGACCTAGACCATACCTCAATATGAAATAGGGGATTGATTTCAATTGGATAAAGGAAAAATAAGTCTTAACCAACATACAAGACCTAGACCATACCTCAATACAAAATAAGGGATGGGTTTTAACCGTATAAAAGAGAAAAAGGTCTTCTTAACCAACAAGCGAGACCTAGAATATACCTCAATACGAAATAGGGGATGGTTTTCAACCAGATAAAGAAGAAAAGTTGTAACCAAAATGTTTGAACAATTCAAGTGATGTGAATGGATTGTAACCAAGAGATGCAACAACGTGACAATTGTAACCATGCATGATAGATGTAATACATAGTGTAAGTGTGATGGTGAATGCAAAAATACGAAAGGGCAATGTGAGACATACAATGCAATATGATATGATGCAAACATAATATGAGGGATGCACAACAGATGAATATACAAAATGATTTTTTTGGTTTTCAAAATTTTCTCTTTTTTTTTTTGAATTTGTTTTTTGAAATTTATATACACACCATATATATATATATATATATGTGTGTGTGAATACAAATGATATACAAAATATACTACATATGTACAGATAAGGAAAGCGAGTAAAAGAATAGAATAGAAAGAAGCGGGTTGGGAAATTATTACGACATAATGATTGCATATCCGAATAAGGAAAGAGAGAAAGAAAATATTACAACGAGATATATCCTCAGAAATCTCTCTTAAATTAAAAGAATAACAGAAAAACAGAAGCTTCAGGAGACTTTGGAGACCATCAAAGACTGTTCTCCTCAACACCGGGAGGCTACTGGGTTCTGTCCAGGAGAAAGTGGCTAGCCAGCGAAAAGAGGATTGCCTGGCCAAAAAAGTAGTCGGCCCGCCAATAGCCAATAAATTAGCCGGCTCACCACTTCCAATTAGGATATAACAGTTTATGACATAAAATCAAAGCAAGAAAAGCAATATAGGAAAGAAAATGTAAGAAAGTAAAAGTGTTCAAAATCCACATTCCAAGGAAAGGACTTGATTGCTAAATTTTTTTTTAATCACCCTCAAGTTTATGAAGTGTGTTCTCAATTTTTAGTTTAAAAATTCGAAATTCTTGCTAGAATGGTGTTTTTGGGTGGTTTAACAGTGTATGTGGGGGAGAGTTATACAACTCTCTGTTTTTCTCTGTTTTAACAACACTCACTCTCTTTTGATCAAAGCTCTTGAATATGGTTATATGAAATTTTTGAGATTATTTTTTATGTATATAACTTGGTATATCAGTGTATATTTGGAAGCTTATAGCTCAAACCTTTAACTTCTATCTTTTTCTCTCTATCTCTCATTTCTTAATCTATTCTTTCTCTCTAATTGATTCTTCTCTCCACACATTCTGATCCTCTCTATCTCTATAAGCAATCAGGGAAGGCTAAGTTAAGGAGAGGAAAGAAGACAATGTGGGAGACAAGGTTGATGGGATGACAACGGGTCAAGACTTTAGATACTCTCTTTTAGAAAGAAGACAATCACTCTTTTAACAATAGAGGCCAAAAGAGGATAATGAAGGATGATGAGGTGCATCCCGTGCATGAATGTATCAACAAAAGATTTGAAATTGCATGACTCACACTCTTTCATTAAGAATTCTACTGAAACTATCCTACTCTTGGGAAAATTAGTCGGCTGGTCAAAAAGTTGGCTGGTCGGCTACAATTCATGCACTATTTGGTGACCGACTACTATTTACGCTAGCACTATTCATTGACAATTTTTTTTAATTTTTTTTTTATAGGAAGCGGGGTTTTCAACAAAATTATTGAAACTATGTATAAAAGGAATATTTTGAAAAAGAGAGTTTTAAGCGGGTCTAAAACACTTGGCCAAGACAAGTTTGAGATTAGGAATGAAGCACAAATTTCATCTTTTTCTTGAGAATGTTGAGAAACACATTCTTATTTTCATCATCGAGTAATAAAAAAAAGGCCCAAGTCTTACGATCGGTCAAAATGAGGTGTCTACAATTGCCTATTTTGATGAACTCAAAGTCATTTCATGATGTGAGTGAATGTCAAAGTCTGAAGATGACCCTTTTGACAATGCCATAAGACTTAGGCAAACAAAAAAGATGCAAATGTAGTTGGTTGAACCCGAGGGTTGCCTATATATCCCTTTGCAAGGAATCAAACCAGCGTAGTTCAAGAGCAGAATGCAAATGACATGCTCAAAACACAATTGAAAGTTGGACTTACGCGCTTTCGCACAGCTGATTTTTCTTCTTTTTGAAAATTCATGGTTCATGCAATGCAATAGGTAATATGCGAGGATGACAATAGTGAGGCAAGCCTCATGCAAATGATATGAAGTGTAAAAAGGGATACAATCCAAAACACACCCACATAAGAAAAGGAAATGTAGCCAATTAATAGTTTTAACCTTCAACCCAAAATAGGGGAGATATTAACCGATAGATAGTTTCAACTAACAGCCCAAGAAAAAGGGTGGTATTAATTGAAGGTGGTTTGAATCAACAACCCGATAAAGGGATAGTATCGTCATCTCGAAAAAAGGCTAGTATTAACCGAGTGGTCTTAACCTTCAACCCAAAAAAAAGGTGGCCAGCATTAACTAATGAAAAAGGTTGTAATCAAATGTTGATGAATAGATTGTAGCCAAGTGATGTAACAGTGATAGTTATAACCATATAAATGATATATTAATGCAATTGAAAGCTAGATTCTATTTTTTCTTTTCTTTTTGAAAGTGCATGATTTATGCAATGCAATATGTAATATATGGTGAGGCAAGCCCTATGTAAACAAAATAACAAAGGGGTACAATCCAAACACATATGAGAGGAGAAAATAAGGTTTTGATTAAACAACAAGACCTAGAGCATACCTCAATATGAAATAGGGGATTGATTTCAATTGGATAAAGGAAAAATAAGACTTAACCAACATACAAGACCTAGACCATACCTCAATACAAAATAAGGGATGGGTTTCAACCGTATAAAAGAGAAAAAGGTCTTCTTAACCAACAAGCGAGACCTAGAATATACCTCAATACGAAATAAGGGATGGTTTTCAACCAGATAAAGAAGAAAAGTTGTAACCAAAATGTTTGAACAATTCAAGTGATGTGAATGGATTGTAACCAAGAGATGCAACAACGTGACAATTGTAACCATGCATGATAGATGTAATACATGGTGCAAGTGTGATGGTGAATGCAAAAATACGAAGGGGCAATGTGAGACATACAATATGCAATATGATATGATGCAAATATAATATGAGGGATGCACAACAGATGAATATACAAAATGATTTTTTTGGTTTTCAAAATTTTCTCTTTTTTTTTTTGAAATTTTTTTTTTTTTGAAATTTATATACACACCATATATATATATATATGAATACAAATGATATACAAAATACGTATTACATACATATACATACACATACAAAAATATATATATATATATACGGACACATACAAATGATAAACAAAATATGTATTACATACATATATATACACATACAATATATATACAGACACAAACCGATGTAAATATACGGATACATACATACATACATATATATATGGACACATACGGATACACAGACATACGAATACATATACATATACACATTATATACACACACTCTCTTTCCTCTCCAGTTTTTGTCTCTCTTTCTACCTCTTTCGTTTTTGTCGAACACTGTGTCTAGCGTGCGATTTCAACAATCATGACGCCTGACCGACAGTAGTTGAATTGACCTCCATTTATCAAAGATTGCCTCGGCAGTCCCTCTTTTTTGGCTTCTTTTTTTTCCAACTTCTTCTTAAACTGAGCTTTGCGACAGAGTAGAGCAGAAAGCTGCAAACTCTCTCTGTCATTACTCTGCAAATTTTCTCTTTGGAAGCATTACTCTCCTCTAACATGGCTTTTTCTCACTGTCATCTCACTCTCTTCCTTGACCTTAATGATTCCCCAATCGAGATTGCTAACATTAGCTCCTCTGAACCTCGACAGAGTGCCCCTGCCCCTACCCATGTTTTTAGCTTTCCTGCGCTGTTAGTCAAGCAATTGATGACAACATAGTCTGACATTGACACCAACCATTACACATTGAAGCCTTGTGTAGAGACCGTGACCATGGTCTCTAATTTGTCTCGTCAGTTGCAAGGTAGGACAAGTGAAGTACACCAGCTAAACGCATAACTCTCCCTTCTCTAATGTATGTACAAGGATGCTTGCAAAGAAATTAGTAATTTAAAAAAAAAAAAACAAAACAAGAAAATTTGACAAGCGATCTCTCTTTGATTTGGAGCTCTTTGGTGCTCCTCATTTGACGACCGGCAGAGAGTAATCTCTTTTGGGAGCTTTGCCAATGCTGAGGTAGAGTCTTCAAGGGCTTCCCAAGAGTAATGATGTGGTGAGGCAATTGACCATAAAGTTGAGCGATGAAGTTGTCCACAAATGAAGTTGGTTATCTTCGCCACCAAACTGTTGACAGAATCTAAGAAAAAGTCTATCCCTCTGTTTTTTTGTATTTTTAATTTTCCTTTTATTCTCTTTTTTTTTTTCCTTTTTTGTTTTCTGTTTTTGCTTAGGAAGGAGCACCAATGCTTCAGATTTTTCTTTTTTTGTTATTCTTGAAATTTTCATCTCTTTTTTTTTTTTTTTTTTTTTTGGGTTTTGTTTAGTTTAGTTTAGTTTTTTCTTGTAATGTTGATTGGGGCTTCACCTTGAATTTTCAATAAAAGAAGTTTCATTGTTTGCACATTATGGCGTGAATGGCACATCATTTAAGTATGAAAACATTTTGTTCTTGAATTTGAATATGAGAATGATTGAATTTCAATGAAACTGAACTGGACATCGAGCCTCAACTAACCAAAAATAAAAAAATGACTCAATGAAAGAAAAAACAAAGCAAAAACAATCCAAACACACCTATTTACAGTTACTGGAATGAAAGACACTCAAAACGTGACTTGAAAGGACAAACCATTGAGCCTACGCAACTTCTATAGTTTTCCATTCTGGATTAATATCGAAAATAGCCAGCCGGCTAATTGATTGGCTGATCGGCTGATTTGTTGTCCAACCAGATGAAAAAATTGACGGGCTGGCTGATTCATTTAACGCCTGACTGAATGAACTGATGAACTGATTGGAAAATTGGCTAGCTGGCTAAACAAGTGGCTGGCTGGCTAAAACAATGAAAACATATAGGAATGAACCGATAGAAAATAATTTGAATAGATAAAAAAATTAACATTTCAATAGATAACATTTTTTGAATAGAAAATTTTCAAAAAAATAGATTTTATTTGGATAGATATTTGAACAAATAAGGGATATTTGAATTGAAAAAGATTAAAAAATTAAATAGATAGGGTAAAAAAAATTGAACAGATAAGAAAAAATTTAAACAGATAGGAGAAATTTTTGAACAGATATGGAAATTTTTTGAAGATATAGTTAACAAAAGTCAATAGATAAAAAAAAGTTAACAGATAAATTAAAGGATAAAATTGAAATCAAAATGTCCTTTAAAACAAACAATGGACCTCTCACCAAACTATTTCACAAATGGTGGACCTTTCATTAACAAAAAAGATCTATTAGACCTAATGCCTTATACCCTTTTTAGGTTGAACTTTTCAACAATTAACTCTTTAATATATTATACTGCTCGGTGCACATATCACTAATTAATTATCTTATTTTGTTTTATGTTTTTATTTTTTTAAATGTAGCTTCTTCTTTTCTTTTTCTTTTTTCTTTGTTTCTTTGGGTCTTGTTAACAAATACCACTAGGATATAAGTAAATGAATTTTTTTTTTTTTGAAGAAAATAAGATACTTTTCACTAAAATCAATATACTTTTATTGAAATCAATACACTTTCTTACTTTTTACATATTTTCAATACACTTTATGCACTTTCCAACATTAAACAATGCATAAGGACACTTGTTAGCATTTGCCCTTTTATTTTTTGGGTTTTGTTAAAAAGTGAGCATTTGTTAAGAATTATAGCAATTTGTGCTTAAACATGACCCATTTATTGCTTTTGAATCTGGGAAACTATATCCGTAGCGGTCATTCCTCTCTCTTTATGTTTGGTTTTGGCTTTGAGGGTCGACACCATTCTAGACATTGCTTTCCATTTCTTGTTTTGTTCTGCTCCTAGGGTCGACACTTGTCTTGGTGTCGACACCACCTTGTTGCTATGTTCTTGGTAGAGCTACTGAAATTTTGGGTTGACAATAGTCTTGGTGCTGTTGACACTTGCCTTATTATTGGCCTCTGGGATCGACACTAGTCTGGGTGGTGTTGACACTATCTTACTGTTCAATCCTAGAGATCGCTACTGAAAAATAGGGTCGACACCATGAGTTCCAAGGGTTGACCCTTCCCTTGCTGTTTTATTTTGTATTGGCTACTGAAAAATAAGATTGACACCATAGGTTCCTAGGGTCGACTCTTGTCTGCAGCCAACTTTTGTGTCTCATCTTTTTCTTCTTGAGGATCGATACCATTGTGTCGAGGGTCGACCCCTGTGAGTCATTTCTAATTTTTTGTTCGGCTTAGACCCTACTTTTTGAGAATTTTTGACTTGTTCTTTTCATTGGACTTTGGAGCTATTATTCTATTAACACATAGTCACTATAAATAGACCTAAAAGCACTTTTCTCTCATTAGTTACTTCTCTTTTTCCTCTCTAACAGTGACTTCTCTCTTTTCTCTCAAAACTCAACTCTTCTCACTTAGATCTTTAGATCTACTCACCTAGAGGTACCTTCTCATCTTGGTCTTTTGAAATAGATTGTAGATCGTCTTAAGGACTTTCTTTTGATCCAAGAGGTTTGTGGTTTCACCAACATTGAGTTTTTCTGAGTTTTTCTCTTCCACCCCTCTAAGCTTGAGGTGGGGATTCTTCGCGCTTTCTTATGATTTTTAACTTAGTTATATACTATTTCTAAAACAATATTGTGAAAAAGTGGATTTTTGAACGACCTAAGGTTTGGCTTGATAACAAAAGAGGGGTTTTCAAATGGTTTATCGAAAATGATTGTGGATAGATAATTAATATTGAGATATGATGAAAAGATGGATTTTTACCTTGGGAAATGGTTTATAAAGAAAAGAGGGTTTTTGCCATCAAAATCTCAAATGTTGATTTTGTTTTGATAAATGGAGTTGATGTTGATGAGGATGGTGGAGTTAAGTATGTATTACCACTCAATAATAATAATAATAATAATCTGTGTTCATTTTTTGATTTGGAAAAATAATAATGTAAATCTGATTTGTTGATTTGTATAATGATCTGTGTTCATTTTTTTTCTTGTTTATTTATGTATTTTTCATTTTTTAGCATTTTTCATTAAAGATCTGCATTTATTCAAACAATTATAATCTAAATTTCAAGAAATGACACATTTTAATTTTAATATAGAAAAATTATCCTTTACTTATTCAAAATAAAAAATAACAATAATTTGTAATTATGAATACATTAAAAATATTCAACTTATTAGTAAAAGTATCTTTGTTTCATATCTTAAGAAGAGTCTCCAAAAGATTAAAAATAGGATATTAATAATTGAAGATACTATAATGATAGAATGGTATAGTTGGTATAATGATGATTTGTTGGTATAAATCTTCTAATTCTCAAATGAATTTTTTTGAGGTTAGGAATGATGAATGTTGAATTTTTAATGTAGGATTTTCTTATTTGGATTATGAATGATGAATGTAGGATATGATGAATGCAAATTAATATGATAGAATGTAGATTTTGAATGATTTGTTTATTGAATTTGTTGTGTTTTTATTTTATAAGTTTTAGTTCATTAATTATTAATGTTGGAGCATTTTAGAAAATATGAAAAAAAGGTTCAAAATAAAGATTGACAAAATAAAAAGGTTTAAAAATAATTTTTGTACCACTCACATCTTGAAATTTGGAAAGTTTATCTTTATGGAATTTATTTAATTGTTTAAAGATATGCTTTGGGTTATCGGTGGAGGATAACTATGATTCTTTGAAATTGCATGAGAACTAAATGAATTGAAACTATTTTCTCATCCATTTGCATTGGACATTGTTGCATATTATCACATTGAAAATGTATATTGTTTTGAGAAAAAGGGTAAATACTTGGTGAATTTGGGTAAGGGGTGTGGTTATAATGTTAAGTTGGCCTATGTGTCCTTGGTAAAATACCATAAACCTGTGCGGTTAGGTGTCGAGTCTTTCGATTAATACCGGTAAAAATGATAAATTGGTAGTATTTGTATAATCTACTTGCAGACACGTACCTAGAAATTCACAGAGTTATATTCACAATCTTGTTTTCTATTGAAAAGGAAATGTTTTATGAATTGTGATATAAATCAGGCATTGTATGGTTTTGAAAGAGATATAAAATGTTTTGGTATGAGCATTGCATATGTATTTGCTGTATAACTTTGTTAAGATTTATATACTGTGTTGGATTATTTCTACTAGGCTTTGACTCACCTGTTGTAGAGAAAACCATTTTTAGGTGCTAATGATATGTCTTCGCCAAGGCAATAGCTTGAGAGGGTTTGGGAGAACTTGGGAGCAAGAGTTTCATTTTGTTTCTTTTGTTGTATTCATTTGTATAAGCCTAGGGCTTTAATTGTATTAGATTTATATCCATTTTATTGTAACTAAGTATTTTTTTGGAAAGCTGTAAGCCTTGAGGGCATTTCTTATTTGCTTGATGTTCATTATATTATGTAACATATGCTATAGATTTAGGGATAGGCTTGTGAATGTATATCTATATATGTTACTTTTTGTAAACTTAATTGAAAACTAATAGAAGATAATTACTTATACATGTGTTATTATTTAATGAATATGATGGATGGTTTAATATCTTTTGTTTATGGACTTACAAGAATGTATTAAATAAAAGTAATTACCCCTATCATAGAAAGAAGCAAGTATTATAAATGCATTGTATTAAATAATATATTTTTTCTTATTGTTATTGAAATATATATTTTTTTATATAATAAAATTTTCTTTATTATTATTACTATTTTTAAGGGTTTGGCTTATTTTAAGTTGACCATCTCAACTTGAGAGAACATTTGGGCTTAATATGCCTATTTTGTGACCAATTTTGGTGATTCGAATAATTCACTTTTAAAAATTGTAGATTAAAACATTCATACAAAAAATTAAGATAATTAGACATCAATAGCTATATGTTTGAATGAAATTTGTATTATAAAAAATGAATGATTATTTTTAAAATTATATTTGTCATCTATTTTTTAGATTTTCTTATTTCTTTTAATTTTTTTTTTGCTATTTATTATTTTCATTCCTTTTATTTTAAAATTCTATTTTTTAATGTTTAAAATTATGTAATTACATGATAAGTGATTGCCTTAGAAAGTCAGGCAAAAATGTGGTATCAGCACTATTCATAACACAATCATTATCTATCGCAATCCAATCGTAAAATGGGTTATGTGGGTTTGGTAGATGGTTGTTCTTGCAGGTGGTGGGATGGAAGGTGAGAGGAAAAGATGAATGTTTGTGTTTGGCCAAAATTAAAGCTAGTTTGATTGGCTAGTGGTTGCGGTTCCATTAGGTGTTTAGGTCAAGTTTGGGAAGACTAAATAAGTGTACTTTTTGACTTTTTATGAAATATGAGTTAGATTTAAGTTGGGTTTGAAGTGATGTGTTAGAGAGGTGATGTGACTTAAATAAGATGATGTGACTTAAATAGGATAGTGACTTTTTGACTTTTTAGATTTTTTTGAGGATGCCAAACTTGACCTGTGATGTTTTATGGGGTAGATGGGTGATAGTAATGGCCGGCTATTAACCTTTACTTTGATGGTGGCTACTATGTTTTGTGGTGATGGTTATACTTTAGTTGCAACGAGAGAGAGAGAGAAAAAAAAATATAAAATATAAAATACGTAAAAATAATACGAGTATAATAGTAATTTCACCATATTATGTAATTTTGTAAACTGAGAAGGGGTGTTAATAATATGATTTCAAAAAATAAAGAAGTGATAGTGTGATTTCAGACAAACCAAGGGGGTGTTAAAAAAAAATGGCTTTCTTAACAACCATAGTACCACGTCATCGATCCGTGTATTCCATGGAGAAAACACAACCCTTAGATTCTCACCCATAAAAACAATCCCTAACCGTTGGATGAACTCTCAAAGACTCATCCCTTCTCCTTTGCCTGGATCCGAACCCTTGTAACCCCCACCTTTTAAATCTCTTCCCACCCCCTTGCCCTTTCTGCATCTGCCTCTCTCTTCTCTACAGTTTCTCTGTCTTTCTGTTTCTCTCTCTCTAATTATCTATTACTCAACTCATAACTTATGGCAGCTTTTGAGGCCAGTAGTAATCCGCCACTTCAACCTCCATCAGCTACTGCTTCCACTCTCCCCCAGTACCCTGAGGTAAAACAACAAAATGTATTTTCTTTGCGTTCATTTTCTCGCTATCCAAACAGTATTTTCTGCCACGATTTACCTTGATTTGAGTTGGGTAATTGGGTTTCCATTAATTTTAGATTTTTTTGGGTTCCTTTTGCAGATGATTTTGGCTGCGATCGAAGCTCTGGATGACAAGAACGGCTCGAACAAGTCTGCAATCTCGAAGCACATCGAAGACACCTACGGCGAGCTTCCTCCCGCTCACACGACTCTCCTCTCTCACCATTTGAACAAGATGAAGCAGAGCGGTCAGCTCGTCATGGTCAAGAACAACTACATGAAACCTGACCCCAACTCGCCGCCGCCACGCGGCCGTGGCCGGCCACCGAAGCCCAAGTCGGATCTCCCGCCGGACGCTGTGGCTTCGCCGCCGCGACCCAGAGGCCGCCCACCCAAGTCCAGAGACCCCTCGGATCCACCCCCTCCGCCTAAGATCAAGTCGCCGTCTCCCGGCAGCGGTCGTCCCCGTGGGAGGCCGCCGAAGAAGGCGAAGACTGGTGTTGGTGCGCCGCCGCCGCTGACGGCGAGTGGCTCGCCGAGGGGTAGAGGACGACCTCCCAAGGTGAAGACGGCAGTGGCGACTCCAGTAGGGTGCTGATTGAAATAAAAGAATAGGGTTAGGGGTCTTAGTGCTAATTATTGTTGTTTTTTCACTTTTATTTTTTTATTTGTCTTTTACAATTCTTTACTTTATGGTATTTGCTGTGAGAGTGTTGTAAGGTTTAATGTTAGGTTGAGAGTTGGGTTTGAGGGACTTACTAGTGACTGTAATTGCAATGTAAATTTATGCAGTGGATGATGAAGCTTTATGGCTTCTTTTTATCACTCTCTTTTTCTAGAAAAAATGAAAACAATTTGAGATAGATTCCTCTTTATTTGTGCTTTTGCTTTTTGTGATTTGTTTCCAATTTGAAGTGAAAATGTGTTGGAACATGAGTTTTTTGCACATTTGTAGCTTATTGATGGTGTGGAATCTTGTTTTCTTATTTGGTTGGCACCAGTGGCTTGTGAGGGTTTTGTAGATTTGAATTTTGCTCATTTGTTGCTAACGAGAAATTATTGAGTGCACCACATTATCATTGCCAGGTGTTGATCAACACCAATAGAAAGTTGCCACTGCAGCATTATGGCAGAAAGCCAGCTTATCAACGTCTGACCAGTTTAAAGTATAGTTCAACGGTACCAACTTTGAGTGATGAAAAACTAGTTTTTTAACTTTACATATTCCCGCCAAATCGAAAAGAAGAAAACAAACTTTTCATATTCCCGCTTAACAGTTAGCATTTGAAATTTAAAACTTCAATTTTTTTTTCATTGTTTTTAATTATTAGTAGTATTTTTTTATAAACATTTGGTTCATAAATTCAATTTTAGATATTCATTTTTTAAAGGTCTTGGCTTTTTATATGTGGGAAAACTCATCATTGCCCAAAATCCTAGAATACTCTCCTATAACCTCTTATCCATTTTTATCTCCATTGTCTACTACATTTTTAAAGTTTTAAAATTGAGTAAAGAATTTGTAAAATTTATAATTTGATCCGGTTCAGTCAAAATCTGTTAGGCTTGAATTGATTTTTTGAATATTTGGTTTGATTTTAAATTAAAAAATTAAAAATTCGTAATTCATGGATTGGTTTTAGATTGAACCTTATAATTTTAGATTGGGACCGATCTAGACCGTATACAAATAGTTTATATTTATATTATACTCTTTTCCCGTATAGAATTTTCTCTTATTCTATATAAAACTTAAACTTGCGTAGTATCTTTTTTTTATTATTTTTGTTTGTTGGTTTTTAGTTTTAATTTATAATGATCAAAATACTTATAGTGAAATTAATTTTCTTATAATTGTTTAAATACTAGAATAGTATGTCGCTATTATAGAAATATATATTGTTATTGTGGAACTAATATGATATTATGTTCATATTTTTATGAAATTAAAATGTTATATATATTTTTTTGTTATTTAATTATGTGAATCTGTGGTCCTAAACCGATCTAATCCGTGTTTAAATAGATTGGTTTCATGATTTAAATAGATTGGATTGGTTCTAATTTTTCAGGAATTGTAAATAACGTACTAGATCGACCCTTTCCCCGTTGTATGCAGCAGCTTGTAGCAGCTCCACTTTCCTAACATTTTTTGTAAGTGTAATTAACCAATTATTTTATTTCGTTGGTTGAGAATGGATTTGATTAACAATGGTTTTGAAATTTTGTCTTTATACAACAGATATTATATTACTCTTAGTTTTTTTATGATGCTGCCTTGTTGAATGTTCTATATTGTTCTTAGTTTTTGAATTCTGAATGAGTTTTTTTGGACATATATAAAAATAATGAAAGCCTAAATAAAAATTATCGAGGATATATATTAAAAAGCCTAATATTTAAAATTATTGCGAATATACTCTAGTTTAATATTAAATAGAGCTAATTTTTTTTTTCGGTTATAAATAATGGAACCTCCACCACTAATAAAAGGCAAAACTCTTTTCTCATTCTATCAATCAAAACAGCAGTCTAGTAATACAATATCCAATGTTATTAAAACCTCATTTTCTGATGTGCGGTTTCCATGCCTCAAGCAAATAAACCAAGCGAATTTGATTCAACTATTATTGAACGGGATCCTAGTTTACGCTTACAAATTTGTGAATATTCGGTTAATCAACAAGATAAGGTTAGACGAGCTTATGTGAACTTGGGGCCTTATCAATCTAAACTTGAGTATCCTAGGTTCTCATTTGGAAAACAAAATCGCCGATTCCAACATATTTGGTTTAAACAATTATCTTGGTTAGGGTATTCTCCTTCAAAGGATAAAACATATTGTTTTTCATGCGCGCTTGTTGATGAGGGGTTTAACAATTGGAAGAGAGTAAATGATGGATCCAAATGTGTTTTTTGGCTTCATGTTGGACTTGCATCTTCATCGCATAGTCACTGTGTTATTAGTCATGACAATTTAAAGAAATCTTCCCAATACATTGAAAAAGTGTTGAATGCGCAATCAAAAGAAGAGATTTTGAAAAATCAAATGTGGGTAAAGGCAATAATTGAAACCATTCAAGTACTTGCTTTTCAAGGACTTGGTTTTAGAGGTCATGATGAAAGCTCGACTTCATTGAATCAAGGTAATCTAATTAAATTATTAAAGTTCAAGGCAAGAGGGAATGATGCACTTGAGAGCATTATATTAAAGAATGCTCCACAAAATGCCAAATACACTTCTCCGAGGATCTAAAAGGAGATTTTGCATATACTTGCTAACAGAGTTAGAAATATGATTTTTGATGAAGTTGTAAGAGGTTATTTTTGTATTCTTGTTGATGAATCCCAAGACAAGTCTAAAAAAGAACAAATGGCCCTTATTTTGAGATACGTCAAGAATGATGGTTTGCTAGGGGAACAGTTCTTTGATATTGTGGGTGTCGAAAATACATCTACATTGACTTTTAAAAAAGAGATATCAAATATCTTTTTTCGATTTAATCTCCCTATTCAAAACATGTGTCATCAAGGATATGATGGTGCTAGCAATATGCGTGGCGAATGGAATGGACTTCAAGCTTTATTTCTTAAAGATTGCCCATATGCATATTATGTACATTGCTTTGCACATCGTCTGCAATTGGCTTTATTTCTCGATTTAATCTCCCTATTCAAAACATGTGTCATCAAGGATATGATGGTGCTAGCAATATGCGTGGCAAATGGAATGGACTTCAAGCTTTATTTCTTAAAGATTGCCCATATGCATATTATGTACATTGCTTTGCCCATCGTCTGCAATTGGCCTTAATTGCAGCAGCAAAAGATAAGCCTAATGTTTGGCAATTTTTTTCTCACTTGAGTTGTATTGTCAATCTTGTTGCTTTTTCTCCAAAGCGCCTTAGTGAGTTAAAATCTTTTCATAGGAGTGAGGTTTAAAATATGTTGGCTAGTGGTGAGCATCAATCTGGTAAAGGGGCCAATCAAATTGGTACCTTGTGTTACACAGGAAAGCAACCTAAGAGGAGGGTGAATTGGGTAATTAAAATTTTTGAACAGAAAGTAAATTTTAAAGAACTAAGTGAGTAAATGCACCAGGTATTTAATATACAGAAAATAGAGAAGAGGGAAAGAAGAGCTCAACACGAAGATTTATAGTGGTTCGGCTTACCGGCCTACGTCCACTCCTCAAGGTACCTCTTTGAGAATTTCTTCACTATGAATCAATGCACCTCCAAGCTTCACCTAGCTTGTGAATTTTTACAAAGGACTTACTTCAATCTGTTAAGAACCTCTCAACTAAAATGTCTCACTTTATAAGTGTTTCACTTAGAAAATAATTATAAGAGTAAGAGGTACAACTGTCTTCTTTTACAAACTTTTCTCTCTCAAAAGATGGATATGAAAGTGTAAGCTCACAGGCAATTTAAGACTCACTCAAATATTAAAGTGGAAGTATAATGGAGTATATTAAAAGCTTTGGAATGCTCTTGAATGCATTGGGTTTCTTATATTTAAGAAGAAGCGTTGATCGAACAAAGAGAGCTTTATCTTTATAGCATTAATGGCTTCTAGCTGTTGGAGAGAGGAGATTTGAATCTTTTAGCCGTTGGAGCAAATCATGGAGGATATCTTCCAGTTGTGTTTGATAAGAGTATGGTGAATGCAGACTGTAGGAGGTCTTGGGAAGAGAAGGTTCATTAATTGCACAAGCTTTTATTTAATGCTTAACCTCATAAGTCAACTTCTTGGAGAAGATATGGTGCCAGAAGATCTGCTCAGGGGTCAGAAAAGATGACACATTCTGCACATAAATCTGAAAAAGTGGCTGAGCAAAGGGCTGTGTCAGTCCAGATTTGATTTGGCAGCTGGATTTTTAAAACCTAGAGTGTCGACCTTTGCAGATTGGGTGTGGACCCTTTGCTCTCTTCTCTTCTCTAAGTTGAGTTTCAGGTATTCCTGGTGTCGACCCTTATCATTCTTGGTGTCGACCCTTGCTGCTGGATTGCATTCTAAAATTTAGTGTCAACCCTTGTTGTTTTTGGTGTCGTTCCTTATTGCTGGGTTGCATACTGAAATTTAGTGTCGATCCTTGCTGTCTTGATGTCGACCCTTGCAGCTAGATTGCATTATGAAATTTAGTGTTAACCCTTGCTGTCTTGGTGTTGACCCTTGAAGTTGGAACACTTAGGCATTGTGATCTTTATTTTGGTGTCAACCCTTGCTATCTTGATGTCAACCCTTGGACCTGTTTTAAGCATTGATAGAGTTTTGCAACCAAGTGCTAATCTTATGTTTTGAAGGGCCAAAAATCATTGAAAAATAACACTCTAGAATCATATAACTTCTAGAACCATTGAAGCACAATTTGTATACTATTGTTTTGAAAACTTTGAATAACAAAATGAATTCAAAATATTTGTCAATAATCAAAATCAATAAGAATTTAAATTTGAATAACCTTGGGGCTAACACCTTGCATCAAGTTGGAGCTACTCATTGGAGCTTGTTAGAAACTTGATTGATATGTATGTGGCATCTTGTGTAGTTGTTGAAAGTCTCAAAAAGAGTACAAACCAACAAATTCCCGAGCAAGCTAATGGTGTTTACAAAGTAATGAAGAGCTTTGAATTCATATTTGTCTTGCACTTGATGGACAACATTTTGGTAATTGTGAATACACCTTGTCAAGCCTTACAACATAAAACTTAAGACATCTTAAATGTGATGAAATTAGTCTCCACAACAAAAGCTCTCCTTCAAAAATTTAGACAAGATGATTGGGATATTTTTCTTGCAAATATGGTGTCATTTTGCAATCGAAATAACATTGCGGTGCATGATATGAGTTCTCCTTGTGAAGAGGGTACAAGTCGTCATCGTCAACAAGATCATATTACAATTGGGTATCATTATCACTTTGACATATTCAACTCTTCAATTGATTTTCAATTGATAGAGTTAGACATATATTTAATGATGGGGTAGTGGAGCTTCTTTCTCTTAGCTCGGCTTTGGATCCTAATGGCAATTTTAGATCTTTTAATGTGGATAATATTTGCAATCTTGTCGAGAAATTTTGTCCCCAAGATTTCACTTCTCAGGACATCCATGCTTTGAGATGTCAATTAATGCAATATAAGCTTGATGTTGTTTGTGATCCCGAGTTTCATAAGATATCTACTCTTGCCGATTTGTGCCAAGAACTATTTGTGACAAGAAAGTTCTAGCATTACACCATGATCTACAAATTGATTGGTCTTGTGTCGACCCTTCCTGTTTCTACAACGACTATGGAAAAAGCATTTTCGGCTATGAAGCATGTTAAAACTGCCATTCGCAATTCAATGGGGGATGAGTTTCTTGCTGATTGCTTGTCTCTCAACCATGAACGAGACCTTACTTTGAAAATTGATCTAGATTCTGTAATTAATGAATTCGAATCTCTAAAGACTCGTCAAGCACAACTTAGTTAGATTGTTTCGAATCAATAAATTTATACATTAATCTAGATTATATTATTAAATTCTTTTTTTCTTATGTGATTATACTAAAAATATATTGTGCAATTTTACCTTAATATTAACCCACCCCATCGACGAATCCTGGGTCTGCCCTTGTCTGCTGTGATCAAATTTTCTAGGGTTTCGGTCATTGGAGTACACAAAGAAAAGGAGTCCATTCTAACCTATTCGTTGGATCTGTAACCTCTGTCAAACTTTGCCTCAGCTGGAACAGTGTGCTGTCGGCACCGGAGAAGTTGATAACAAGGATTTCCAGATCTTCGATTTTAGATGACTGACAGTAGCATATTTTGAAAAATCTAAATAACCCTTGAGATATTGACTTGTGATTATATTTCAATTTAAAACAATAAATAATAATCCTAATCAAACAATCAACGACAAATTGATAGAACGATTTAACATGAAAAAAATCCTAATTAGAGCACCTCCAATTGTGATAAAAAAAAAAAATCATGAGCTAAAGCCACAAGATAATCCACTAAGAAGATATAAACGAATTACATATGAGTACGCCCAATTGAACTAAACCCGATGTGTCTCTTCCACCACCGTCTTTATCTTAGAACTGCTTTGCCAAATGTTGAATCCACAACACCGATATCCAATCCATAACGATGAGCCACTCCAGAATCTATCAAAGTTTTAGGCTCAAGTTTTTTAGAATCCACCTAAGAACACCTCTCTATTTATGTGAATAAACAAAAAAATCAACCCTTGATGTTTGAGACTTTGTTATTCGTTGATCAATCGATCACCTTATATACACTATGGAAACTCCTATAAAAACACCCTCAAATGTTGAACACTTTATACTTTTCTCCTCTTTAAGAATCTGAAAAAATAGAGAACGATGCACTTTATAGAAAATAGGGCGGCGAAGACCGTTTAAGCGCACACTTCACTGCTCAATGGTATGAGTAGTGGTGGTGCAAAACATAGAGGCAAACTGCTCAAGCGTAACATCCACTGCTCAAGCAGTAAAACAAGTTTTCTAGAAGTTTTGATTACAGGCTGAAATACCGGAAGCTCTATTTCATCACGCGAGGGCATAAATGACCTCTCGAATGGTCAAACAACTTTGGCTTCGAGGGCCCTGCCTTGAACCTGCCAGGTGGAGCTACACCCTAGACCCTCGCGAGTTGACTGGGTATCTTGATCCCCGTACATAGTGAACGAAGTGGCAAACAAGGATTGCTCAAGATACAAAATGTTAGTACAAACTCCTCTAACAGGAACAATTCGGGTTGGACTTGCATCTAAGCACTCACAGCATCACTAAAACATAAAAGTGAATAAAATTACAACTGAAATGAGTTTTGTCAAACGGGATTGCCAATTACAAAAACCTAATAGATTTGAACTTAGATTTGCGAGTGGTGAACTCAGATCTGGCTCAAATCCAGTTCCTTTTCCCTTCATCTTCCTCTCTTTCTCCTTCCTCTCATCTCTCTCTCTCTCCCTCCCTCTCTCTATCTTATTTGAATGTTGCATTTCCGACACCGATTTGGTGATTCAATGGTGACCTTACCACGCAACTATGGTTGCAAGATGCACAAATCAAAAGTTATTAAAGAAGCAAATGCAAGGGAAGGAGAAGAAGAATGAGAGGCTAAATTGCAACTCAACATTAAAGATGTGAGGCCCATAACTTTTGTAAATCCTATTAAGTCCCAGACTTTTGAGTTATTATAATAAAATCTTTAATTCCTTGTTTATTCGCAAATTTAACCCTAGAACCGAAGACGCATCGCGAACAGACCTGTACAAACCCTAATTGACCCCAATAGCTTAGTAATTGTTTTTACACGCTAATATTAAACCATAAGGCCCCTAACCTTTGTAATTTTATTTAGACCCTTACTTTTGAATTATTTTAGCTATAAACCCTTACTTTTGTTTTCAAACCTTGATTGAACCCAGGGACTTAGAGATTATTTCCAAAGCCCTAATAATAATTAAATTAATTTCCTAACTATATTTGTCGCTCAAAACCCTAGGTTTCCAGTTCTTGTTATGATTTGTCCTTTGATTCGAAATAAAGGAACTTTAATCGAATTGAATTCTCCAATACTAATTTAATTAAATACTATACTTACATAAATGTTCCAATTCAGAAATTAAGGTCTTAGCCTTCACATTTTACTTAAATTACAAATTGACCCCAAATTAGTACCTTAATTCAATCTTTGTATGTACACAAAATCTACAAAATTTATATGAATTGTACACATAATCTTCCCAAATCTAAGCACATGGCCGGCTACACCCCCCTTAGGCTATAATTGAAATCTCTAAAATCATGAGAATCAAATCAAATCATTTGTGTCAAAGATTTGCAATAAATATATTTATAACTAGAATGGATTAATTAGTCTTAAACCTAACTAGATCATGATTAAGTATATAATTAAGGTCCTAATCATCCCTCATTCCATTACATTCTAACTAAATGCAACTCAATTCCATCTCATTCCAACCAAAGGACATTTTGGACCTTTCACCACATTTTTTTTTTTGTAAATAGATCACCTCTCTTGCATATTTTGCACATCCATACTCATTTACACTCCCACTTTCGGCTAAGAGAGAGAGAGAGAGAGAGAGAGAGAGAGAGAGAGAGCTTTGGTGGTGGAGGAGAGAAAAAATGAAAGAAATTGAGCAAACATTTCACTAAGCATTCAAGTAAGCCACAACACAACCCTCTCTTTTATTTTTATTTTTCAAATACATGCTCTTAGAGGTTTAAAAATAATATTTTCAGATTTGTTGTAATGGTGCTCTTGTGTCAAAAATGAAAAGAATTGAGTCTTGTTTCACTCTTTTGTTTTCTCTCACCGTTACTTGTGTTTTCTCTCAAAAGGTGCAAAATTATCTTTTTCAACATCTATCTCACATGATTTCCAAAGGAACATTATTGAGTCTAAATTTCTGAGTTGAATATACATTAGTTAGTATGTTTTCATCACAATAGAAGTGAAGAATTATACATGGTTACCCTCTTTTCTTACTTTTTTCTGTTATTTCAAGCTTTGTGGTCAAAAAATCGGTATTCACAGCCTACTTGCAAAAATTCTAGCAAAATGTAGAAAAATCTCCTTCACCTTATTTTTATGTAAAAACCTTTCTTAGCTTTCATGGAAAAAATTTTTTTATTGAAAAAGAGTGAGAGGTTTACGAGAAAACCTGATTTTCTCAATAGTCGATAAATTTAAACAGTGTTGGACTATTTCTTAAATAACTAAAAATCTAGGAAATCTATGCTACTTCTGAAAAATATTATGAAAACTAGATAAAATTATTTACAAACCATAGTGTACGGGGAGTAAATATTCTTTACTTCCATACTCCTTGCGTCCAAACTCTAAGTTACTTTGAATGATGTTGTTCAGCTTAAAAGCACAACGACAATGATCTACCCGACGGGTGTGGTGCCGCAAAACCCCTCCGATGATCAAGTTAGTACCCTTAGAGAGAGAAGAAAGACAAAAGCAAAGGTAGCTCTGAGTAAGAAAAGTTGTAGACCTTTTGCATGGAGGCACCGCAGGGTTTATATAGTTTGTGCATACACTACCTTGCTCGTCTTTTCTTAGACGAGTGGATGTACTATCATTTTTTTCCCTTACACGTGTATCTGCCAATATTGCCAAACAGTATTAACCTGACCTCCAAGCAGTATTAACGCGTATGGACAATGGGTTTTCCCTATCGCACTTAGATTAGGCTACATAGCTCACATTGAAGGAGCTAACTCTTGCTCAGTTCGTCTTACATATCAACCAGACTAGACCGATCTTGGCTGGATTGCCATGTATCACTTTTCTAGCTATTTGTTTGACTTGCATCTCGGTCAAGCTATGGGTAGCCCTTCTCAATTAGAGTACGCAGCTCAGTGGAGGGTCTTATTACCTTCTTGATCGCTTCTTGGTTTGGCATAAGGGCCTGACCAACACGCTCAGTCCGGTCATGGGCTGAGTCGCCGACCTTCTTTAGCCTAGTTTAATTTTGCTCACCTTCCATGGCAAATTCCACCTAGTTTTAGAGCTTGGTCGAAGTCATTGGCCACCAACCCTTAGCCCGATTGAAAGCTAGGCTTCCATTTGATTGAGCTTAACCCTTGGCCCAGGTCAATTAGACATCTCGATCTAATACTTGGCCGTCCTTCCAACTCAGTTATGAGATCCAAGACAACAACCCAAATTTGAATTTTGCTTGGCCCATCTGTTCGGCACAAATTTCCCTCTCAGTTGTTACTCAATCTGATCTGCTTCAACATGATTTGGATTAACCTATCCGGTCGGTGCAAATCTCATGCCCTAAACAGCACACCCCTCAACCACGCTGACACAACGTCTTCTCATGGACACATGTGCCCTCTTAGTGGTTCATGTATCTCATCATCATGTTGGGCGTGATTCCCAAAATTTTTAAATCATGGCGCCTTTTGTGTATGAAATATATAACTCTCATATACCTCTCTTTCTTCACTGTTCCTCTTCATCATTGACTATCCAACCCAACCAGGGCCTCCAACCTCTGTTCTTCTGTATTTTGTGCCTTGATCGGAATGTCTTCCCTGTGGCAAACAAAGCGATGTCGTGGTTGGAGTATCCATACCACTTAAAGGACATATTCAAGCCCTTAATCGGTAAGTTTCAAACTCTTTTCTCACATTTTCTATTTTTGTTCATCTCGTTCTTGAGGTTTTTGGGCCTCAACTGTGATACCCACATTCAAAATACAGTAATAGCGTCTCAAGCAATCAAAAACTTTGAGTAAATAAGGCATTTTAACCATTTTAAGGATTAAATGGCCCCATATTCTTTGTCTACCAACATACGGATTGTCTTCTGAGATGAACATAGAAAATTCTGAGTCAAATCAGGCAAAAATACAGTTTTGATCTAGAATTATGATGTAGATGGGCAAATTTCGCGTCTGTGACATTTGGGGAGAGGACCGAGTTGTTGCAGAATCAAGTTACATAGGCAATCGTGCGACCGAGCTAACATTTGGTTCATTTGTGCAACCGAGCTAAAAACAGGCCTATATGTGTGACAGAACTTAGTGCTCAACTTATTTGCGCAACCGAGCTAAGACCTAGCTCATTTTCACATCTGAGCTAAAATCTAGCTTATTTGCGTAACCGAGCTTTGCGACTGAGCTAAAACCCAGCTCATTTGCGTGACTGCACTATGACTTATACTTAACTTTGTTTTTCAACATGCAGAGTCCTAGGAGACCAGGTATACTAGCATAAGTGCTCTCAAAGGCCGAGCAATCGCTGTTCATAAATTGACCAACACATTCTGCCAAGTAGATTACACAAAGCTCCATGGGGCGCTATCACTTCCTTATAAACATGTCGGGCGTACTGGCCGAGTTTCGTAAAGATTATGGCGTTCCGACAAATGTTCACTTTGAACTGGGCGATGAAAATATTCTTCTTTGTGGCAGAACAGATGCTTGCCCTTTTACCGTGCTGTCAATAGTAGAAGGAGGTCTCCACTTCCCTGTTCAACCCTTAATTTGTGAGTTCCTAAGACGAACCAGGTTGTGCCCCACACGAGTATCTACCAACACATTTCGGATAATAAGCGAAGTTGTTAAGTTGAATCACCAGTTGATTTGAATTTAGGTTTAGCTGAGATATTGTGCCAATACATGCTCGGCCATAAAACATATGGCTTTAATTTGTATTTGAAAGTAAGACCAAACTATGAGCACTTGGTGACCGGCACACCGGACAAAGACTTGCATGGTGACGATTTCTTTTGGGTGACCAAGAACTATGAGACTGCTGATGTGCCCGGTTGGTACATAAGCAAAAATAAAGGCTCAACACGTAAGCTCAATCCAACTGGTCTAATTGTTTAGACTTGTTATTCTGAGTTACCTAATTTTTCTTTCACGTATATTGCCGAGCTACAAGCGCTGTATCCTTATGCCAATGAAGATGCAGTGAGAACCATGCTAAGATACAAAAAGTGCAGCTACTATGATCTCCTTGGTTTCGTGACAACTTACTAGCATTCAGTAAAATAAAAAAGAAAAGTTACCGATTTCTTAGCAGAACCTTCTCCTCCTTTAGATCTAACTCTTCCAGACGATCCACTTATCCGTTTAACTGAGGAAGAAGAAATGATGAAAATAAATAGAATCAAGAACCTCATAGTTGCTACTTCATCTGAGAAGGCAACTAGTTCATCACTGCCTTTGCAAGCAACTGGTTTGAGCTTAGGAACCATGCTGGCATTGGCAACCACCGCTGCCCAAGCCATCAACTTGGAGTCAAGTTGGTTGGCAAGAGGGCCGCACAACTGATCCTTTTGTCGAGCTGTTGACTAAGCTAAGCACTGAACAACCGGTTGATGAACCTATGCCTGCATGGGAGCCCGAACTAATGCACCAGGGAAAAGCCATCCTGGTGAGTGCTTCAATCAGTGCAGACAAGGAGCACTTTCTTACCTTTGACTTGTCAAAAGCATTGCTGTTGCCGTCGATGTAACGAGAACTGACCGTGTTCCAGACACCTGGATGGTCAAGTCCGTGGTGAAATCTATGGGTAGGGTAAGAGCTCTTGTGAAAATCGTCAAACTCTTAGCTTGGTTTCACCTTCTAACATTTTTGTCTTGCAGGCAATTCAGAAAACCCACATTGTGATGGATCAAGTTGCCAAACTGCAGCAGAAGATGGCTGACAGGACCGCACAAGGGAAATATTTGAAACCGAGCTCAGGTGAGCTAATGCTTCATTAGAGATAGCTGTAAATTTTCCATTTTTGACCGCCCCTAAGACTTGGGCGCCTCAGGTCGATCACTCGATGATGAAAAGTTATGCTGTACAATTATTCAAGTTCTTCGGCAAAAGGCTTCGATTTTTGAGCTTCTAATCCCAACCTTACACTTCATTTTTGACCAAAACTATTTTAGACCTTAAGACCATCTTTTTAAAAATATTTTTCCAAATGTTTCTATTATGTTCGAGGCTCGCATTTCGTTTAATATATTGCACTTTTCAGTAAACCGAGTAAGGACAAAGTGGAAATAAATGGAAGAGAGGTGAACTCTTTGCAAAATCTTGAAAAACATCTTATTTATAGGTTTGGAATTGGAGGAAATAGAAAAGGAGGGAAGAAAACTAGTTGGGGGAAAGATTGGGCATCAAACTGTTAAGAAAGAAATGAGCAACCTTCACTAAAATAGGAATATCTTTTTGCACACTTAGAATTTAGATGTAAGGCCACCACTATTGAAAATTAGACTTCTGGGGCTTCAATAGACTAAAGAATCACCTGAGATCGAGTGCGGATGAGAGAGATATTCCCATTTGAAGTCGGGCCTGAGAGCAAATTTTTGTGGCTGGTCGTACAAGCCCTTGGCTGGCCAACCAAGTGTCCCCATAGGCCAATTTTTAGTGGCCGGCCGTACAAGTTGTTCCAGTAAAACAGATATTTTGCTACTAGTTGTGCCAGCTGTCCCCACAGGTGTATACCTTTGCACCAAATTGTTTCTATATAGATATTTCTGACAGAGACACATGTTTTTCTATATATAGATAACCACCCCTCTTGAAATTAGGTTAGAAAAAATTATCAAAGCTCCAATACTTGCATAGCACTCTCTGTCTATCTTGAAACCTACACACTTTCTCTATACTTCCTAAACCAAAAATTTGGCTTTTCTTGCTGAGTTTCTTAAGCTCAGATTTCAGCCATTGAGAGTGAGAACTTGTTGGTTTGTCAAAAAAAAGGAGTTACCTTTCTTCAAGAGGTATAATTTTAAGCATCTCTACACTATTTCTTTTCTTTCTTTTCTTGCTGTTCTTGTATTGTTTTTGGACTACTTTTATGGGTTGAAACTTATGGCTTAAAGCTATCAAAGGTGGAGGGGTTAACAACCCTTCTTTGAACCCTGTTCTCTAAGTTTTTACCCTTGTGTTTCCCACTTCTTTCTCAACTTTCTCCCAGCTTTTTACCACTATTTTTTAGAGTTTTTTAGAGGCTAAAAATGTTGTTTTGAGATCCCAAAAATGGAGGGGTTAGCCACCCCTCCTTATGCTTGTTTACTAGTTCAATTTCTCCATTGTTTTAGCTAACTTTTTCAAGCTTTTCCATGTTATTTCTAGCATTGTTTTTGTGAGTTTTAGGACTATTTTAGGTTGTTTATTTGATTTAGGCTTTGTATAGTAGGTTTGTTGTGTAATGATCCTCATAGGTTCGATGTTTTAGGCCTTAGACACTAATATATTTGAGTTGATAGCATTTATTTCATGCTTTGCATACTTGTGTTCACATGTAATCACCTTTGCAACCTCCTTCCTTTCTTGGCTTTTTATTTCTTTGAGAGTTGTTTCAACCGACGAGTGTTGTTTAAGCTTGAGAAAGAGACCCTTCAATGCTAAGTGGTTTAATCTCTTTGGAGGTTGATTACCAGGGCATTACCTCTCTCTCATGCCCAAAATAACTTCTTGATTGACGCTTCTCTCCATTAGTGGACTTAATGCTCATTGTTGGACTAAAATGACTAATGAATGGAAAGATAATTAAAAGAGGCAAGAAAACTTGGACTAAAATGGAACAAGATAATAAAATCAAGTTTGGGGTTCAATCGGACATCTTGAGTCATTTCATACTTTTAGTGATGAAAATGGTCAAGATTCAATGTCAACCACCTCTCTTGATCAATTCCATGATAGATAGGAGGTTTGTGGGTCTTTCATTGTCATTTATTGAGATTTTGTCCCTTGATTCATAAACCATCACGCAACAAGTTTGTGTCGATTGATGGTTTGTGATTCAAGCGTACGCCTCCTTTGACCTGTTTGATGATAAAGACAGGCAAGGTGGACAAATATCCACTAAAAATATTCTGTTTGTGCTTTGTTTCTTGTCTGTTGCAGCAAGGTAGTCACAAAAACTAGTGGTCAGCCGGCCACCTTCTTTGTCTGACCCGACCACTTCTTACGGTCGACCACCTCTTTTCACCAAGCGAGGTCTTTTCCTTGCAAAAAGCAGAGAAAGGTCAGTAAAAACAGTTCAATTTTCTGACTGAACAACAGAACTATTCTGGTAGCAGAACAGAGGCATTTTTAGATGGAAATCCGTGTTCATGCATGAATCATCCCTCATTTCTCGGGGCCTATTAAAATTATGTTCAATAGTAGTATGTTGTACATAAAAGTAATGGACTTGTAATAAGTAATTACTTAGTTAATTAATTCTGTATTGTAACTAATTAGTTAGTTTAATTCTAATTTGTATTAATTAGTTAGAATAGCCAGTTAATTTTTGTGTTGTACTTAATTAATTAGTTAGTGTAGCTAGTTATTTCGATGTTGTAATAATTAGCTTAATTAGCTAGGACATTCATTCGGACCCTCTTGCATGAGGAGAAATTGTAATAATGTGTATGTCTTCCAACCCCCATTTCTTTCTCCCTTTTATTTACGTGCTTATGATGGATAGTATAGGGCATTATGTTTCTCTTAGTATTTTCCATGATTTGCATCCATTTGTCTCGTATGCATAAGGTTCGGTTCATCATTCTAACGGCATTGTCATTTATTACTTCCTTGAATACGTGCACCACCACATGTCATCAAAGTGATTTACATGACATATTAGACGACCGGACCTATTAGTTGCATCTTTGCATGTGTTGCATTAGTCACGCATTGGTAGGAGCATGCATCTTTTCTAATTATTTTATCTTCTTTGGCTTGCCTTGGAGTATTAGGTGAGCATTTATTATTTTAGCATACCATATGCGTGTGATTGTTGCCATATCTAGCATATATACCATGAGGCTATGTGCTTAAGTGACGTACCTGTTTTAATGCCTGTGGATGAAGGCTAATTTCTTAAGTTGTGATGATTTGCTTAAGTGTACATATGAGACCACTTTTTCCAATGGTACATATTCAAACACCTTTCAAAACACACATAAAATCAAAGCGTTTCAAATTGAGCAAACTAGTCTATACTTGTGTGCATCACATAGTAAAGATAGCCTAATAATCAGAACAAGAGCATGTAATGTAAATAAGAGTCACATCATGATTAGTAGAGATCGATCTTTGATCGAGCGAGTGGGGTGCTCAATTCATGACCTTCTCCTCTCGTACCTAAGTTCCTGAGCCGAGACACTTTGGTGATGATGGATAAGTGGCCTTTGTCACAAGTCTCGGGTTTCATAAATTTCTCAAAAATATTTAGGTGGTGACTCTGTAATCTGGCAAAGCAATCCATTTTTGGCATTTTGATTCAAATCAATTTTCTAAAAGAATTGTTGTATTTGGACTCATTTGTGTTTACCTATTTCACATTGCACTTATGAAATCTGATTCAGAACCACGGAAGTCCGAACTATAGGACTCATTGTATCTGAAAAGAGCACGAAAAGCAAGCTACAATAGCTAGTGCTGACAATGTCAAACTCCTCGGCCAACTTGCTAACTTCGAGCAAGAGAGGGATGCGGCGCTCATCGAGTTGGAGAAGCTAAGGAAAGAGAAATCTAACGTGGAGCAAGAGGCTGAAGATAAGGGCTTCAAGGAGGCTGAGGAGAGCTATATCAAGCAGGTCGACGCCACTAAGGACATCTTTTTCAAGTCCGAATAGAAGGCGGCTTGTGAGAAACTTGGGCACGGGCCTATGACTAAGGTATTCACCACTCCTCCCCCTCACTTCTGGCCGGACTACATGATCTCTTAAGTCGAGGATGTTTTCAAGGCGTTGCAAGATAAGGAAACCGCAGAAGGGGATGATGCCGCATAGAAGAATCTCAGTGATGGCCAGGAGGCTGTTGAGACCGAGCAAAAGAAAGTTGTAGCCAGAGATGATTTTTTTTTTAAAAAAAATTTTTAAAATTTTTTTTACCGTGTAACCAGGCTATCTGGTCCTACTTTTGTACTTAACCTTTCAATTAATGGAATTTTTGTAATCTGTTTGCTATCTACGATTTCAATCACGCATGTTTCACTTTGAGCCGAGTGAAGCCAGTGGGTTGAGCCTTCCGCTGAGCAACATTACCTCGCCAGGGACCTTTTGAGTTGCTCATATTAACTTATCCTGCCAAGCAAAATCAACTTGGCAAGTAGCTTTGAGTTGAAAATATCAACTCAACTGCTAAGTAAATATCAACTTGGCAAAGAGCTTTGAGTTGAACAAAATACCAACTCAGCTTGCCGAGCAAAATTAGCATGGCAAGGAGCTTTGAATTGAATAAAACATCAATTCAACTTGCCAAGCAAAATAATCTCGGCAAGGTGCTTTGTCATCTCGCTAAGTAGAATCAGCTCAGTAATGCTCTTTGAGTTGAACAAAACATTAACTTGACTTGCAGAGCAAAATTAGCTCAGCAAGGATCTTTGAGGAGCAAAACATCAACTCAACCTGCCGAGCAAACTTAGCTCAACAAGAAGCTCGGAGTTGAACAAAATATCAACTCTACTTGCCGAGCAAAATTAGCTTAGCAAAAAGCTTGGAGTTGAACAAAACCTTAACTCAACTTGCCAAACAAAATCAGCTCAGCAAGGAACTTTGAGGAGCAAAACCTCAACTCAACTTGTTGAGCAAAATCAGCTCGATAAGAAGCTTGGAATTGAACAAAACATCAACTCAACTTGCTGAGCAAAATTAGCTCGGCAAGAAGTGGTATGGCAACTTATTGCCACTCGACTGCAGTATTATATCAGATGAAAGAATGCTAAAATACAACAGTTTGCACGTGAAACGAACTACTATTTTGAACAATTGTTGAAAATTGGTGAAGTTATATCATAAAATGAGAAGAAATTACATTAAGATTTGAACTAGAAGTAAAACAACTTCAGATTCGCCGTGTTCCATGGCCGGGTATTATAGTATGCCTCCTTCCCTGCTAAACCAGTGATCATGTAAGGTCCTTTCCAGTTTGTCCCTAGTTTTTTTTCACCCGACACTAGGGTGTTACCCATCGCTTTACGCAAGACCTAATCCTCAATCTTGAAATGTCTGGGATGAACCGTCTTATTATACTTCTTTGATAGCTCTTGTTGATATGCCGCGACATGGATTAATACTTTTTCTCTCCGCTCTTCTACGAGGTCCAACTCTAGAGCAACAGTTTTCGCATTTAAGTCCAGTTCAAAATTTTCACTCTGGATGGTAGGCATGCCAATATCAAGTGGGATGACTATCTCCATTCTATAGGCTAGAGCGATGGGCATTTCCCTGGTTATTTGCCTTGGTGTAGTTCTGTATGCCCAAAGGACCTTTAGAAGCTCTTCAGTCCATTTTCCCTTGGCTTTTTTGAGCCTCTTCTTAAATCTATCCAGAATGGTTTTGTTCGATGCTTTGGCTTAACCATTCGACTGAGGATAGGCTGGTGTTGAATTGTAGAATTCTATCTTTAACTCCTTGCAGAATCCTCTAAATAACTTTCTATCAAATTGGGTGTCATTGTCAGAGATCAAGGAATTGGGGACTCTAAAGCATGTTATCATGTTCTGATAGACAAACTTTTTCATATCCTTTTCCTTGATGGTCACCAAGGGTTTAGTTTCCACCCACTTGGTGAAGTAATTACTCGCAACGATGAAGAACTTGTCATTACCAGGCATGGTTGGGAGTGGTCCAACTATGTCTAATCCTTCATTGAGAATGGCCAAGGACTTGTTAGAGAAAAGTGTTCTCAGGCAGGTTGATAAATCTGATGTGCAAACTTCTGCACTTTTCACATTTGTAAACGTATTTTTGCACATCGGCCTACATGCATGGCTACCAGTATACTTAAGAGATAGCACGGTAGGCTAATGATCTCCCCCCAATATGACTTCCAGACATGCCTTCGTGGATCTCGAAAAAAAAGACTTCGACTTTGCTTTAATGAACGCATTTCAGGTATGGCCCAGTAAAGGATTTCTTATATAAGGCATGGGGAGAGCCAAAACTAGTCAGACTTAGTTTGGATTTTGTTTGCTTCTTTCTTGTTGGTCGGCAAAACTCTGTCCTTCAAAAGGATTATAATGGGGTCTATTTAGGAGGGCCCTAACTCAGCACACAACACTTCTGCTGTTTCCAATTCTTCAATGCTAGGTCTTGGAAGTAATTCAATCAGTAAAAGGACAGGTGTCGATTTGTCTCCCACGAAAGTCAGACCGACCAGCTCATCTGCTTGGCTATTCCCTTCACGACCAATTTGTTCAACTCTAATTGCTTGAAAATTCTTGAGGTCCTCTTTTACTAGGGTTTGGTATTTGGTCATTTTGTCATCCTTGGCCTCGTATTCTTTAGATTCTTGGTTGACAACGAGCTTGGAATCACTATAGACTATTAGCTCGGTTGCTTTTAGCCTGAACACACTTTTTAGCTCGGCTAGTATCGCTTCGTACTCGGCCTTGTTGTTTGATGCTGGGAACCCACGTGTGATTGCATGTTCCATGGTCAGACCATCTGGTGAGATCAAAAAGATGCCTAGTCCAACACTGTTTCTATTCAAAGAGCCATCGACGATAAGTTTCCACATTTTCCGGACAAACAGCTTCCAACATTCTAAGGGATCTTAAGATCTTTGAAGATCCAAGTTTTCTTTGTCTGTATTGTTTGGCATAGCTGATTGCACGACCATATCTTTGCTCAGTGGCTCAGCTATTTCTATTTCAAGCATGTTGTCATTGATTGCAACTTGCATGGCCTCCCCCTCTGGCGATACGTCATTGGGTCCAGCAAGTTGCCTTGCTATTTCCAAACTCATCAACGCATTGCTGGGTTCTGGTTGCGGTCTTTCTATGGTTGGGTGTGCAACTTTCGCAATGCCTTCCCTACTTTGTTTGTTTAGTAGGTTGTGGTCGATTGGAAAAGTCGTAGGCCTTGCAATTTTCGCGGTGCCTTCTCCACTTTGTTCAATTGACATGGTGGGATTGGTTAGAGGGACAGTAAGCTTTGCAATTTCCATGGTGCCCATTCCCCTCTGTCCGATTGCGTCAGTAAGGTCCATTGGGCAAATCAGGTGAGTCCTTGGTGAGAATTCTACAACAAAGTAAGCTAATGTGTAACATCGCCTAAGGGGTACCCATGCGCGTTAAATAGTTCGGACCCTCAACTTCTTTGATCTAGTCTCAAGAGTGCAATGTGAAACATGGATAAGAGTCCAGATGGCAACTTTTATAGAAAATTCATTTTATTGAAAAACCTTTGCCGGAAATGGACTACATCACTTGATTTTAGAGTCGCCACCTAATATTTTGGGAAAATTAGGAAACCTATGACTCGTGCCAAGGCCACTCTTCATCGTAACCAAGGATGCTTGGCTCAGAACCTTAGGCATGAGAGGGGAATGTCATTAATTAAGTACTCCCCGATCAAAAGATTGGCTTCTACTTAACTATGATATGCGTTTTATTTACTTTATGTGTTCATATTCCGATTATTTAATAAATCATACAATTTACTATGTGAAGCATACAATTATAGACTATGTCATTCATTTTGGAACAACTTGATTTCAAGTGTTTTGAAGATGTATAACCCAAAGAAATTAAGTTTACAAACATGAAACATCAACATCATTCCAAATTAAGCGACACAACCTCCTTCCACCGACATCCATATAGTTATATCAAGTAAGTAACTATATGGTAGGATGCTAAACATAGTAAGCAAAACACACATAAGCGGGATGCTAAAGTATAAAAACTTACATATTTTCCAACGTCCCGCGAACAATTACAAAACAAAGTTAGTAAAATATGCATGATCTTATATATAAAATCCTAATGTAATTCACTCATGAAATACAACTAAAGATTCAGCTTCTACTATATGACATGTGAATCATTTCAAGAACATGAGGTAGCACACATAATCCCATAAGAATTGATTAAATCCAAAAATGCAAACTTCACCGAGTCAAGATGCATGAAACATGGATGCAAAGCACAGATATGATAAAAAGCAAAATATGATGCATACTTACAAATAAGAAAAGTAAGTAAAAGAATGGGATAGAAATGGGACGGGGAATTATTACAACACTTTGAATAAATAATTACAAACTGAATAAGAGAGAGAGGAAGAAAATATTACAATAAAATTAAAAAACCTCACTAAACTCTCAAATGAAAAGAAAATAAAAGCTTCATGCACCTTGGAAACCACCAGAAATTGGCATGCTCAATATCGAAAGACTACTCCGTTTTGTCCAAAAGAAGCTAACCGGCCAGCTAACTAGGCTTAGCGAAACCTGTCTTGTTGTAACACCGAAAAAGAAAAAACAAAGAATATGTAGGTGGCTCAAATAACCACTCCTGGTTAGGCTACAATAAAACTAATTTGAAACTAATGCAAGAAAATGAATATAAGATAGAAAATGCAAGAAATTGAAAATTCACCTTCTAAAGAAATAATGAGCTTCTTGATTTCCAAACTTCATTTTGATTACCCTTAAGGTTGTGAATTGTGTTCTCAATCCTCAATTCAAGAGCTTGGAATTTGAGCTAGAATGATGGTTTTGAACAAGTGTATGATCACTCTTTAATCTCCTTTAACTTGGCAAGAATACTTTCTTTTTGATCAAAGGTTTAGGACTTGGTTCTTGTGTGGGTTTTGCAAGGGAAGATGAGATATATAGAGGTTAGGTAACTTCATTATTTTAGCAAGACAACTCTCTTGTTTTCAAAGCTTTCTTTTCTTTATCAAACTCTAAGTCAAACTCAACATTCTCTTTGCACTTCTTCTCTCAAATTCATCTCCTCAAACTTAAGACTGGAGCTCTCCTTATATAGGCAACGCAAGTGGAGCAATGGTGGAAGACAAAGTAGAGGAGTCATGGGGCATTATGGAAGATAATGAAGCTAATAGAGCACTAAAATGGAGCATTATCAATGGCTCAAGCACTAGTCATTAGAGGTTGAGTAGGCATGCATTTGGTACAAAAATGGGTTAGAAATGGCGTCACAAAGTGCCCCACACAAAAAAAAATTGAGTCCACTGTGAACAAGTCACGGCCGCGGTTAACACAGCCGTGCTTGTGGTCCTGAGGGTCGCGCCCGCGATGGTGTTAACTGGTTGATCTGCCGGTCGACCGGCCAGGGCAGGGTTAGTCCGTTTTTGCTCTGGTTTGGTCTAACGTCACTCAGGGTGTCCTACAGGGCTTAAACACTTGGCCAAAATTGGCTTAGGATTGGGAATAAAGATCAAATTCCATCTTTCTTACTGAGGACTGTGTGAGAAACACATTCTGACTTTCATCATTAGAAAAAGAAAGCATCCAAGTCTTTGGGCCGATCAAAATGGAGTGTTTACACAACACTTGAGCTTTGATTGCGATTCTAGGCTAGAACTTGATGTCAAACTGCCCTAGTTAAACTGCCAACTTTAAGATCCGATTGGAGAAGTTTGCCCTCTCGAATAAGGTCGTCAATGGGAATTTGGTTAGAATGATGATAGTGTGGGCGTAGAAATAGTGTGCTAACTTCTTGGAGGCCATCATTAGTTCCAGGGCAAGCTTTTCCAATGGCAAGTATCTTGACTCCATTGAGAGCAATGTTTTGTTCATATAGAAGATTAGGAGGTGTTGTATGCCTTCAGCCCTAGCGAGAACTGTGCTAATGGTGTGTTGAGAGACGGCTAGATAAAGGAAGAGCTCTTCACCCGGCTTTGGCGTTATGAGAAGTAGAGTGGATGACAAGTACGTCTTTAGATCTGCCAATGCTCAGTCGTACTCTTTATCCCCTGAGAACTTCAAGTTCAAAGCTTGAAAGAATGGGTAGCAACGATCTAATGACTATCTTATGAATCTGTTAAGCGCGACTATCACCTTGGCAAGATGTTGCACATCTTTTGCTGAGTTTGGCTGCTTCAACTCTTCTATGGCCTTGATTTGGGCGGGATCTGCTTCAATGCTTCGGTTGGTCATTAAGAAGCCCAAAAACTTTTCGAATCCCACGCCGATGGAGCACTTAGACGTATTGAGGCGTAGCTTGTGCCGCTCAAGAATGTCAAACATTTCAGGTAGGTCGGTCGAGTGATCAGCCTCGCATTTGCTTTTGATCACCATGTCGTCAATGTACGCCTTCATAGTTCAGCCAAGTAAAGGGGCGAATATGTTAATAACCATTCTTTGGAATGTGGCCCCAGTGTTCTTCAGCTCGAAGGGCATTACCTTATAGCAGAATAATCCCTTTGGGATTGGGAAAGAAGTAATTTCATGGTTTGGCTCATACATGGTAATCTGGTGATAGCCGCAGTAAGCATCTAAGAAATTGAGTCTCTTTTGCTCGACCATAAGGTCCACAAATTGATCAATTTGTGGCAATGGGGAGTTATTTTTGAGGTAGGCCCTATTTACGGTCTTATAGTCAACACAGACTCACAATTTTCCATTCTTCTTGGGCACCACAACCATATTGGAAATCCACCGAGGGTGATGCACCTCTTGGATTACCCCGACTTTCAATAAGTTTTTAACTTCTTTAGCTACCACTTCAGCGTGATGCAATGCCAATCGCCGCATTCTTTGTATGACTGGTTGAGCATCTGGGAAGACATTTAGTTGATGGCAAATAAAGTTCGGATCGACACTAGGCAAGTCGTAAGGTGTCCATGCGAATACTTCAATGTTGGCCACCAAGAAGTTTACTATCTCTATTCATTCTTGAGAGGATAAGAATGAACCGAGCAAAAAGAATTTGCTTGGTTCATTTTCATCAATTCGTACCTTCACTAAGTCTTCAATGGATTTTTTCTCGGCTTTTTTGTCGACGTCATCTAGGACTTTCTGATCCTCCGGTCCTTCTATCATTTGCACAAAGCCTTTGGCTGCTCAACTTTCGTTGACGGCAACAAACATTGCTTGGTCATCACTTGATCACCCCATACTTCCTTTATCATCTCAATCGCCGAGATGAACATCATTGCTGGGTTGTAAGTTGATGTCACTGCTTGCATGGTGTGAAGCCATTCTCTACCTAGGATCAGGTTGTAAGTTGAGGGTACCTTCAATATCCAAAACTCCATTTGCTTGATGACAGACCCCACTTTGATTGGTAGGATGATTTTCCTAACATGCCATTTTGGTTGTAAGTTGAAGCCAACCAATGGCAAAGTTGTTGCGACTAAGAGCAACTCCAAGGGAAGAGGCATATTGGTCTTTTTAAGTATTTTAGCTGATATTACCTAATATTCTCACTCTAATGGGTTGGCTAAAGGGCATCTTATTTTCCCTCGTGCCTTCTCCGCTAGCTACAATTGGAAAGTGATTGAAGGCTCTCCAAACTACAGTGAAGGTCTTTCCCACAAAATCAATATTTTCCTTTAGCATTGTCTGCAACTCCCTCCATCTGACCTTTTCCTCAAGGTATGGATCCTTCTATCTCTTTGTCTTCCTCTTCTATACAACTTATAAACCCTCTCTCTCTCTCTATATATATATATCTTCAACTCTTCCCCTCTCATATCTGCGAAACCCAAAATTGAAACCCCTATCTGTGAATCCTCTTTTCCCTTTTGATTTTTAGTTCCCCTTCTATGAACCCCATTTTTACCCATCTCTGCGAAAGTCCCTTCCCAAACCCATCTTTGAACCCCCATTCCTTTTTTCTGTAAACCCTTTATCTCCATTCTAGTTTGATTTAGTTGTTATTTTGATTGTTAACTATGTAAAGTTGAAGAATTGGCTTGCTTTATCAATGGAGATATGTTGCTTTTTGAAGCCATTTTTTCAATGAATTAATATTGCTGTTTGTTGAGATTGCTATTTGCTGCTGCCTTGCTATTGCTGCTATTTTTTCTATTATTGCTGCTATTTGTCTATTAATTTTGATTGCTATTTGCTGTTGCCATTTTGTTGTTGCTATTTTTCTATTATTGCTACTATTTTTCTATTAATTTTGGTTGCTTCTTAGGTTGGAAACTCTCTATCCCTTGGTTCTTTGTTAATCAAAAGAAAAAACAAAACAAAAGAAAACAAAACAAAATGAGAAATACTGAATGTTTGTATGTTTGATTTGGTTATTCTTTAAAAACGTGATAAAAAAAGTTCTGTGATGAATAAGTCTTCCCATATTTTTCCAATTGTTGTTTGCCAATAGATTTGAAGTAATATTATTTATTTTACTGAAGCAATACAAAATATAGTGATGAAGGAATACATTTACTTTGCTGAACAACAATTTGGTTATATACATGCTAAGCTTTTCTATTAATAAAAATAAAATTTATTTGGAGTTCTCTTTTTATTTTTTTTCTTTTAAAGTTGGCTCTGAACCAAACCTAACCAGCACTTTTTGTAAATTTATGTCAAATAGGAAAGTCAAAATTTGAATATAATTTAGTGTAGATTGGAATTTCATATTTGACACTATAATTTGTGTCATAATTAAACCACTTTCCGTCATAATCAAAATAATCGCAATTGGTCATAACCAAATACCACTTGAGACATAACAAAAAATCTTTCAATCATAACCAAAATAATAACCATAATAGGTTGTGTTATATTTTTATTTATTGAAATAAGAATTTCATTTGGATGAATGAAGATGTTCAATTATTATAAGATTCACTGCTGACAACTATAATTTTAGGCCTTGATTTTTTTGTTATTTTAGTGAACTGTTCTGAGTTTTTGAACTAATGTACTAGCTTAATTCAAAAACTATCTAACTCCTAGGCAGTTCATTATGAAAGCTATACATGGTTAACATTTTATATATTTATGAATGTAAACTTTGGAATATTCCACTCTAGTTTTATTTGAATTTGCATGATTTGATTAGAGAGTTGGTTGCAACTATCATTGAATCCTTTTTCATTGAATTTACATGATCTCCATTTTTTTATCTAAAATTATCATTGAATCATTTTCAAAAAAACAACTAGTGGTTCTAATTTTTTTCAAGAAGTTGGGTAGTTTTTAGAAGAAATTTTTTTATTAATTAATTTGCTTCCAACTGGGAAGCTTAGTCATTTCTCCAACCCAATATATGTTTCCATAATTTTCTTTACCTTATCTATAGATGGATCATCAACAAAATGGTGCATATTACACCAACCTAATGAATAATAGGACTGACTATGAATTTATGGATGAACCTCTTGACCAAGGGGATCAATCTTCCCAATCTCTCCTCAAACAAAAACCACCAAGAAATCACAATGAAGTGGCAACTTCACTACAGAAGAAGATAGTATGCTCATATCAGCATGGCTTAACATTAGCTTAGATCTAGTGCAAAGGAATGAACAAAAATCAAAGGCATATTGGCTAAGAGTGTGGGAGTATTTCCACCAGTTCAAAACGTTTTCATGTAATTGTAGTCAAACTTCTTTAATGAATCGTTGGTCAGCGATTCAACTTGCCACGAATAAGTTCAGTGGGTGCTTCGCCCAAATCCAAAGGTTGAATCAAAGTGGAAAGACTAAAAAAGACAAGGTATTAATGCCATTGAGATTTTTATACTTATTATCATTGGAATTGTCTGATTTCATGATAATTAGTGTTCTTTTATCTATTATTTAGAATGATACGAAGAAATTATACAAAGAGTTGTACAAATCGTCATTTTCATTTGAACATTGTTGGCATGAGTTAAGAGATCAACCAAAATGGTGAGAGGAATATAGTATAAAGAAACAAAAAACAAAAAAATGTTAACTCCCAATGTTTGTTCTCCTTGTACACAAGATTCAATCAATTTAAAGAACAATGATGCCTCACATAATGACAATGTAGATTTGGAAAGACCACCGGGTAAGAAGATTGAAAAGGAATGTTTGAATAAAAGAAAGAATAAAGATCGTGGAAATGAAGGAGGGTCCCTTATTTTAATATTATTAGAGGAATTAAAGAAATATAGAAAGAAAATGAATGACAAGAAAATAGAGATGTATGAAAGGTCGTATCTTCAAGAGTAAGAAAAGATTGATAATGAGAAAGAGAGGATGCAAATGGAACAAGAAAAGATTGATAATGAGAAAGAGAAAGAGAAGATGCGAATGGAAGAATTGAAAGAGGAAGAGCTAATAATGTCAATAGATATGACTAATCTGCCTCCATTGCAAGAAGAATACGTTCATCGTCGCCAAATGGAAATTCTCTAAAAAAAGATTTAGTTGTTGGAACTACCCAAAAAAGATTTAATTATTGGAACTATGTTTTTGACTTTATTTATTGTTGGATTTGATTCTCCATTGTAGGCAGAACTATGTTTTTTGTGTAGTTTATGTTGGAACTAGTTATCATATGTTAAAACTATTTTGGAATTACAGATTGTTGAATGCTTGAACTAGTAGTAATTTAATTACTGAGTGGAATTCTTGTTGAATGCTTGCTAAAGTACTCCATGGCTAAATATAATTGCATGTTGTATGTTGGATTGAAGTGCTACTTATTTATAGGACATTTCTATTAGTTGATGAATTAAATACAGATTGTGTAAGTTACTGATGTTTTGATTTTGGAAGTTGTCTGATATGTTTTATAAATTTGACTTTGTAGAAAATTAAAGTTGTTAGGCAGGAACTTGCAAAGCTTAAGAAGAAAAAACACAACCTGATATTTATTTTCAGTAGTTTATCTCTCAACTTCATTCTTCTTTTTATTTCCATGTCTCGCAATAGTGTAATGAATATGATTATTGATGACCCTAATTCTGATAGTGAATTGGAGATATTTGTAATAGCTGCTTCAGAAGAAGTGCAACTAAATAATGAGAGACGATTGGGATTACATCGTGGTTCCATTCAAGGTCATGCAGTTATTTATCGTAATCGAATTCAAGGCCATAAGAGACTTTATTAAGATTACTTCTCTGAAACTCCTACATATCCTCCTAAATTAGGAGAAGGTTGCGGATGAGTTGATGTCTCTTTCTTCGTATTTTATCTATGATGGAAGCATATGATCCTTATTTTGTCCAGAAACAAGACACTGTTGGAGTTCTTGGTCTATCTTCCCTTCAAAAGATGACAGTTGCTATGAGGATGCTCGCTTATGGAGTAGCGATAGATTCTGTAGATGATTATGTGAGGATTAGAGAAAGCACTGTAACAGAAAGTCTATGAAGGTTTGTTGAGGTAGTGGTTGCAATTTTTTCAGATGTGTACTTGAGGACACCAAACAAAGATGACATTGTTAAATTACTAGCGATGGGAAAAAATCATGGGTTTCCTAAAATGTTGGGGAGCATTGACTGTATGCATTGGAAGTGGAAGAATTGTTCCACTGCATGGAAAGGAATGTGTTGTGGTCACATCCATGAACCAACTATTATTTTAGAAACGGTAGCTTCTTATGATCTATGGATATGGCATGCATTTTTTGGATTACCGGGATCTCATAATGACATCAATGTGCTAGAACGTTCTTCTGTATTTTCTCTCCTTGTTGAAGGGCGTGCTTTTCAAGTTAATTACTCAATCAATGGAAATGACTATACAATGGGATATTATCACGTTGATGGTATATATCCTCAATGGTAAACATTTGTTAAAACAATCCCATCTCTACGAGGCAATAGGCAAATACATTTTTGCTAAAGCTCAAGAGTCAGCATAAAAGGATGTCGAATGAGCATTTGGAGTGCCACAAGCATGTTTTGCAATTGTGCAAGGACTAGCACGCTTTTGGAAAGTTGAAACCCTTAAATTTATTATGAAGGCATGTATAATATTGCATTACATGATTGTTGAGGATGAGTGAAATGAACAAAATATAGACTATAATTATGATGCAATCAATGAAAGTCTGTTTATGAATTCATTCAAAATCAACATCGCATCAGAGATAGACAAACTCATTCTAAACTCCAAGCAGACCTAGTTGAGCATTTGTGACATCTACATGGAGATTTGTAACAACTTGAATTAGAAATAGTTTATTTATTTTGAAGTTTATTCCTAACTTTGCTATTTATGTTTTTTTTTCTTCTTATTTCATTCATCGACCTTTGTAAGGTTTTTGATTAGTTAATTTGTGTTCTTTCAGTTCTTAATTTGATAAATTACAATTATTGATGAACTTCCTTTATATTGTTAATTTTTTTTTTTAATTTCTTTATTGTTTTCTTTTATTCTTTCCCTCCCTTCCCCTTCAAGATGGTTCCACAAAATTCATATGTCGGTATATATTCACATACTATACATTTTATTAAAAAAAATAAATATTAGTTAAAAATTATTTTTCATAATATTTTAAAACTAATATTAAAAAATATTATTGCAAATGCCACATTGGCAACCACATTAGCATTTGGTGCGAATGTGGCATTCTATGAAAAATACAGTAATATATATAGCATTTTTTTTTTTGAAAATTGGTTAAGTTAGTTTGAATAACTAGTTAAAATAAAGAGTATGGTTGGAACACACAATAGCTAAAATAATTAGGTAAAATAAAGAGTGTACTTTTTTTGTTCTTTAGCTAGTGAAAAATAAAGAGTGTAGTTGGAGTTGCTCTAAATCTCTATCTTCCAGCTTGAGCTGCTTGAAAGCATCATAATACATTATCTTGACTGAGCTACCTTGGTCAATCAAAATGCATTTGATGTCAAAGTCCTTGACGCGCAACGTGACGACCAATGCATCATTGTGAGGGGTTTGGATTCACTGCAAGTCTCTAGTTAAGAAAGTGAGACATCTTTTACCTCAGCCTTTTCCTTCTTCACGGCGGGCTGGATGGATAGAACCTCCCTCATATGTTTGGCTTTTTTGATCATCCTCGATCCCATGGATTACATTGATGATTCCGGCATCTAACTAGGTTGTTAGGTTCTCGATGTAACTATTTAAATGCTCAGCTGCCACCAATTCTTCTAAGTGTTGTTTCAAAAGCACATAATTTTCGATCTCACTAAGGATGTGACAAATTGGGATTTTAAAGACTGTGGTGATGCTAGTTCGAGCATTCAACTTTCTCTTTGGTTTTACTGATGTTTGGATGGTTTTTCTCATGTCTGAACCTTTCTCTTGTCTTCCATTAATCATCTTCAACTTTGATAATTAATATGGTTGATTCATTGTAGACCACACTAATAATGGGTGATTGCTAGGTTGGTCGGGTAATCGAGTATCTCGTTGAAAGTCTCCTAATACTTGGTGTTGTATGGATGTTTTGTTGTTTATTTTGAATCTAGTGATGAATGCCTCTGCCAGTTGTTGCCACCTTTTGATACTCTCCTTCGGCAACCTCTTGAACCATTTCAGGCCCAATTCGCCCAAACTTGATGGGAAAATAAGGCACATTAATGCATTGTTCTATCAGTGTCCAGCCACGACTTGCTGGAAGTGGCTCACGTGCATGTATAGATTAGTTTTTTCATCGTAGAGCATCAATTTTGGCTGGTGAAAGTCAATGGAGAATGGTATATTCTCGATCTCAAGGGAAAAAGGTGTGGCACTTAGTCTCACCAAATCTCTTTCTAGTGGAATGTGTGCCACCAAGCGTTGCGATGACATTATGACCTCCTTACTTGGATGTCCTTCTCTCAAATTCTCTAATTGAGCGGAGTATGAGTATCTTGATGTCTCAAGATGAAGAGTGAAGAGGTTAGTCATTGACTATCATTGTGGTTTCTTTAGTTAGCTCTTCATGGCCTCTATTTCTATCACCATCTTGCGGATGATGGTGTCTTAGTCCCTTAACTTACTTTCCAAATGTTGAGTGTGAGATCCAATCATGGTTTGAATGGCAGACAAGTTGTCATGCCTTTAAATAGACTCTGATGTGATGCCATCAACGGTGGACATCGAAATGTCTTCATTATTCACCATATAAGGTGATAAGAAAAGCTTGTAGGACAAGGTTTCATATGTCAAATTCCCATAGATGGTGCCAATTTTTCGGGGAGTAAATATTCTTTAAAATCACAATGTGTCATGGTTCTTAATCTGAACCAAAGAGTGCAAATCCGGCAAATCGTTTTGGAAAACAGATTTTTGTAAAGAAGTGCCAAACATGGACTGGTTTGCTAGATATAGAGTCGCTACCTAAATATTTTTTATGGGGAAATTTAAGAAACCCTGACTTGTTTGCCTAAGGCCACATGTCCGTCATCACCAAAGTTGCCTCGGCTCGGGAACTTGGGTACGATTGGGGAAGTCAGCTATGAGCACCCCTGCCCGCCCGATCAAAGATCGGCATCTACTAACCATGATATCTTGTTTTGAAAACGTTACGTGCTCTTATTCCGGTTATTAGCCTAGATTTACTATGTGATGCGCACAACACAAAAGTATAGACTAGATCACCTAATTTGGAACAAAGCATTGCATATCCGTCCGTTTGGAAAATGGTTTGGAATTTGCTACTCGCGAGTAAGCTAAAACACGGATTTCAATGAGTTGTTCCAACTCAAACAATCCAACCTTCACCCATAGGCATTCAGGCAGTAATATCACATAAGCACATAGCCACATGGTAAGCATGCTGTCATGTTAACATTTACACTCATGCGAGATGCTAAAGCATAAATACTTGTATCGTACTCCGTGCGAAAGCAATGAACTAGTTAGTAATCATGCATGATCCTAGTTCAAGTTAACAAATGGCTAATGCATCGCATACAAAATGCAACTAAGATAGGCTCAGCTATTCTACAATGGCATGCGAAATGTAACACTTAACATGTATTCAACTCGGAATTGAAATACAATGCAGTTAGTATGATGCGCCGAGCTTGGTGCATGCAATACAAATGAATGGATGCACGCATGCATAGCATAAGGTATGCTAAATTAAATATTCCCTAATACTAACCACCAAAAGCAGGTAAGTAAAAGGGAGAAAGAAGTGAGGGTTGGAAGACATGCACACACGCACCCACACTTATTACAAATTCGCCTCCGTTTGGAGGGACCAAAAGAATACACAAATTAATTAACCTACAAGCTAATTAAATATTACAGACCACTTAACTAGTTAAGCAAATTAACTAAGCTAAGGAAAGCATTAAAAGGCCTCGGGAAGAGGGATGCACGCGTGCTTGGATTGGCTTTGCCCGAAAATCCAATGCCATGCGCAAGCTGCCTTTGTTTACCCTGCTCTGCTCCTCTAAGGATGGCACAATTACCAAAGAACACTCTCTGAACATTGTGGAACACCACCGGCCAAGGGGGAACACCACCGGCCAAAGGTAAGTGGCCATCGACCACAAATGAAGCCATCGGCTATAAATGGATGGCTGGTCGGCACTGAATGAGGTTGGTCGGCCATCTGTGCCTGCAGAATCCTGCCTTGACAGCAACAGAGGACAAGCAAGGTATGGCAATGCATTTCAAGCAATGTTTGCACCAACCACTCTCCTTATCATGTTTATGACTCAAAGGAGTTTGGGACTCGACCCTCGGGCCACCAATCGCGTATTTTAATGCGTGATGGCCAAAGAGGCCAAGTGTGCATTTTGATTTCAAATGGAATACAAACCAATTAAACACATAAGGCCTAACCTCTATCACTTGATCAAGAGGCATGGCATGCATGCCAAATGCAACCTAAGCATGCTAGCTAAGTATGCAACGTAGGCATGCAAGCAAGCAACGTGCACTAGGCACTCAACCTAAGCAAACAAGCATGCAAGGCGTGGACCACTATGCTAATGACCAATCATGCAAGATGTAATCTAAACAAGCAAGCATGTAAGGCATGCAACATGTTAAGCAACTTAATCAAGGGAGATTGCATGCCAAATGCAACATGATTCAAGCATGCAACACGTGCGATAGTCCAAGTATGCAACAACACACAAGGTGAGCATGCAACAATATGCAAAGGAGAGACTTAAACTAATTTGGACAGCTCCTAAACAAGCCCAAAACAGTGGCCAACATGCTCAAGAATGAAGGATAATGTGCATACAAACATGCATGCATAGGTACATGGTTCAAGACTTAAGCATAATGAAGCATCTTTTAAGCACACTTAAAAGGGACAAACATGGACTAATGACATGCAAATTAAGCTCTGTAAATCATGCTATAAGAGGTTCCAAACCAACTAAGCAAAGTAAGCATATCATGCAACCAAGCCTAAAGCCTAAGGCTCACCAAAGAGGCATTGAACTACACTTAGCAAAACCAAACATGGCACGATTTAAACAACTAAAATCAGAGTTTTAGCATGTTAAAATGAACCTCAAAACTCACTTAGATGGCATCTAAATGACTTACACATGGAAGCATACACAAAAGGCCAAACATGGAGCATAGGACAACACCCTTTTAAAGCATTAAAGGAGCATCAAATGCAAGCATACAAGCATACCATGGGGACTGAAATGATGCTATAAGTGGTGCCAAGCCACTGAAACAAGCCAAACAATGCATGCTCAACACTCATATACCCGAGACTAGCAAGCCAAAATGCAAGGTGGCTATACAAAGCATGTCAACCATGGCCAAAGCAACTAAAAATAGAGCTAAAGCATACTAAAACATACACAAAAGCTTCACAAAGCTTGGCCAAAATTATGCTAGAACAAGGGTCAAAGCCTAAAGCATGTTAAGGCAAAATATGGCATTACAAGACAAGTATGCAAGGCATGCATGGTGTGTCTAAACCAAGTAAAAACAGTGCTATATTATGACAAAATAAGTACAAATAACACTTAAGACATGGCCAACATGAACTTAAAAATGGTGCTCACACATGAGGCAAAAATGACACATTTTGAAGACAACAAGGAGAGGGGATGGCCTTCTCCTTCTTAGGACCTTAAACCACCATCCTCACCATTGAAATCCCTCAAGATTTCAGTGGTGAGGAGGCCCAAACAAGGTGGTCCCAGAGCTCACCAAAATAGCACAAAAATGGGGCCAAACAAGGCCTAAGAGGGGTCAAACAACCTCAAACAACTATTTTAAGCAAGTAAAAACAAGACTTTTATATGTTATACACTAAGCTCAAAAACAGATGCAAGGTAGGCAAAAGGACTATGCAAAAATGGGGAATAAAGAGCAAGAATCTTACCCTTGAAGACTTTTTTCAAGAACAATGCTCCAGCAGCTTCCTCAAGATTAGATCCACCCAAGAACTCCAAGAACAACCCTCTAATGCCTCAGAAACTAAGGGAAGGTGTAATGGTAGGTGTTTATGCACAAAAGTAAGGCTAAACACACCTAAACACACACACATACAAAGGAAAAGGAAGATATAGAGATAGGTAGATACAAGACTCAAACCCTAATCTCAAGACCCTCTAGAAAAATTTTGTAACCCTGGAGGAGGGAGGAGAGGCCCACCCTTTATAGAGGATCACTCTTGCAAAGCTTACAAAACAAGCTAAGCAAGAGTGAAATCCCTCCATACACGTGTATGGAGGGGGTGAAAAGTGTATGCCAGCTAGCATAGCTGGCATAAAAATATCTGCAAAAGCAAATGCACAGTGGTCAGCCAGCCAAAAATGACAAATTGGCCAAAACAAAGGTCGGCCGACCATAAATGGTGCCGGTCGGCCATCACCAATGGCCGGTGGTAACAAAACAGTGGCCGGTGGCCTCAAGCCATGGCCGGTGAGGTGTGGGGATGGCCAACAAGCCATTCCCTGCCCCTCAAAAGCAAAACACAAGTGTTTGGTGCAAAACCAAATACAAAACAGTCGAGTCGAGAGATCCTGAGGCAAGGCGCGTGGCCGAGACCTCCGGGAACTCAAGACGAACACAAACATGGATGATCACCGAGTGTTCAAATGATGACGTCTAAGTCTTGAGGACGGTCAAAAATGGGGTGTCTACAGTTGCCCCTTTTTGACAGAACTCGAAAGTTATAACAATGACGGGAGTGAATGTCAATGCCCAGAGACGACCCATTTTTGACAAGGCCGAAGACTTAGACAAAGCATACAAGACAATACAGATATGTGCCCGAAGGCGGGGGTAAAATGCAATTGACAATGCAAGAAGCCGAACATAACTTATGATCATGCAAAGAAAGCTGTAACGAAGCATAACAATGCAACAGTTTTAAGCTAGCACAAACCAAACTACACTACAATGCAGAGAGGGTGCAAGAGAATTGTTCCATTCTCGATACATCTCACTCGGAGAATACAATACCTGTGCGGCTCATCTGGTTGCACCAGCTTCAAATGAACTGTGCATACAATATCGTGCCTGAAAGAGAAAGAGAACTCAACAAGTACAATATTGTTAGCAACATGCATAACGATGCAATCGAAAGCTGCGTGACAACGCATGTGTAAGAGTGCATGACAATGCAACCTATGTATTGACAACGCAGAACAATGCGGAATGGATGCAAAATGATATGCAACATTTACAAATCTACGTATAAACAATGCAAATGATATGCAATGCAATTGAATCATGATCAAATCATGAGCAGTTCAAAAACCACACAAATGTCATAAAGATGATGGAGATGTGAAGTTCGTCTACCATAGAAAATGTGCCGCAACCCTCAAACCACAATACCAGCAGTGGAATAGACGTGTACACATGCAGAACTATGAGTGATGTAGACGGAACACAAGAACAAGTAATTGGGTGGAATGACATAAGTGAGGCATGCTCTGCTCAGAAAAGCTCATGATCCTAAATGCTGGATGCAATCGAACTACACTACAATGTAATATATACAATGGATAAGGCCTATGGCCAAACCATATCTTGCCTAGGAAAGGCATGGACACAAACAAGCCACGTTTAACATGGAAACGGTGCCGTCACCCTCAAACTACAATACCAGCAGTGGAATAGGCGTGTACACATAAAATCATAACTGTGCTTCAACGTGAAAAGTATGGGCACATACCAGACCAAGCTCAACATGGAGAGGCATAAGCCATAGATGGATGCGATGCAGTGGATGCATGCAAACTAAACTATGTACATACAATGCATGCATGTCAATGCAAGCTATATACAATGAATGCATGACATATGCGCTATTTACAATGAATGCATAACATATGCAAAGTAAGGAAGAATGCACTACAATGCATGTAAGGAAAGATGCATGACAATGCAAGCTATGCACAATGCGACATTTACAAGCTAAAATGCAATGGATGCAGTGGATAAGGCCTGCGACCAAAACCGTGTCTTGCCTGGGAAAGGCATGGACACATATAAACCGCCTCTAACACAGAAACGGTGCCATCACCCTCAAACCACAATACCAGTAGTGGAATAAGCGCGTACACATAATATCATAACTGTGCTTCGACGTGAGAAATATGGGCACATACCAAACCAAGCTCAACAAGGAAAGGCGTAAGCCATTGATGAACGATGCAATGAATGCATGCAAGCTACAATGCAATCTATACAATATGCAATGGAATGTAATATTATGTATAATGCATTATATACAACGAATGCGATGTACAATGCAACTTGTTGGGAAAAATGCAACGGATGCAGTGGAAAAGGCCTATGGCCGAACTGTATCTTGCCTAGGAAAGGCATGGACACAAACAAGCCACGTCTAACACAGAAATAGTGCCGTCACCCATAACACTAGGTGCGTACACATAATATCATAACTGTGCTTCAACACGAAAAGTATGGGCACATGCCAGACCAAGCTCAACATGGAAAGGCGCAAGTCGTAAATGGATGCGATGCAGTGAATGCATGCAAGCTACAATGCAATATATACAATACGCAATGGAATGTAATATTATGTACAATGCATTATATACAATGGATGCTATGTACAATGCTATGTACAAGGAATGTATGTAAATGCCATATTTACAGTGACGCATGACATATGCACTATTTACAATGAATGCATGACATATGCAATATATGTACAATGGAATGCATGACATATGCATGTTGTTTTTGTTGTTTTTGTTTGAAATGCATGACAATGCAAAAGGAAGAAAAATGCATGACAATGCATGTTTTTTGTTTTGAAATGCATGTAAAGTGCATGATGATGTATGTTTTTTTGTTTGTTTGTTTGTTTGTTTGTTTTTTTTTTTTTGGAATGCATGCAAAGTGCATGATGCAAATGCGTGACAACGCACGTCTTTTGAGATACATGACAATGCACATGAGGTTGAATGCTTGACAACGCATGTCTTTCGAAATGCATGACAATGCATGTGATCTTAAATGCGCGACAACGCATGTCGCCTGGAATGCATGACAATGCATGTGAACTTGAATGTGTGATAACGCGCATCGCTTGATATGTATGACAATGCGTGTGAGGTGTGCATGACGGCACGAGCTAAAGAATGTGCATACTAATGCAAGTATGACACGCGCATGACAATGCGTGATGTGTGCATAACGATGCGAGTGAAATGACGTATAACCAATGCGCGTTTCACGACAAGACGTTGTAACGTATGCATGTGGGGCAACTTTTGAATCTCGTAAGAAACAAAAAGGATACAAAAAGGATACACCTTGCACGTATTCAAGTGCTACGCATAGAAGACACGGCACAGAGATCGGTTAAGCTTCGGAAATGCATTTTCTTGCACTGTTTTGAGTAATGGGGGCACTATCTTGAGCAATGAAGGCCCCAAACCATATCAAAGACCCAAACAAAGCTGTAGGAGGCTCACCGGCCATGAGGGGAGTCCACCAGCCATCCACTGGCCACAAAATAAGGCCACTGGCCATCTATTTGGCCAACCGGCCAACAATATGGCCGACCGGCCAAAAGTGCCTGTTTAGGGTAGTTTTGACATTTCGGCACAGGTCATTAAATATAGGGCTTCTAGCCCTCATTTCTCACTTTGCCCTAGCTCGAAAATCAGCCCCCCTCCTCTCTAGGTCATTTTTCCATCTTCGATCCTCATTTTTGTCGCGTTTTAGAGCCCGTTTCGTCGTTCGATTCACAATCTCCTTCGCGTTTCGAACATTTTGAACCAAACAAATCTTTGTTTTGGTGCATTTTTCTTGATTTTCACCGCTCGGGGTTTGTTTTCCTCGAGTTTTCCTTGGTGTTCGTTCCTTTTCTGCAACTCGGCCTTTCCGGCCATTTTTCATCCTCCCGGGGTTGACCTTTTGGTTGACTTTTCATATTCTCGCCCCGGTTTTCACTCTTCCAGCCATTTTCACACCCTTTTCGGCATGGCGGATGATATTCCATGAGGCGAGACTCCCCCGGAGCAGGAGATGGACCCCCGAGGCCGAGCTCTTGCCCTTGAGCGTTCGACCGTTTGATCCGGCGGCCTACAGGCTGGCGATCCATGTGCTGCCTCCCGACGACATTCGCCACTTCAGCAGTTTCGCGAGGGGTGTGGTGCCGGAGCTCTTACTGCGCGAGCCAGAGTCACATCTGTCCTTTGGCGCCTCCGAGGTACACCCTTCTCTGTTTCATTTTTTGCAAAGTAGAATGTATAACTGCAATAGTTGATTCTGCCTTTTAACTGTTTAACTTGGATACACTGATATACCGCATGTTGTAATTGACTGTGAACATGCTCGCACCTGATATCTGTTTGAATCTAAACCTATGCACTGACGCTGTATTTTCACTGAACCACTCGAAAACACTGATACATCATAGGCTGTAGTTTACTGTGAGCACACCGGCACTCGATATCTGTTTGAATCTGAACACGTGCACACATGCTATATCTATACTGAACCACTCGAAAACACTGACACATCATATGCTGTAGTTCACTGCGGGCACACCAGCACTCGATATCTGTTTGAATCTGAACACGTGCACACACGCTATATCTGTACTGAACCACTCGAAAACACTGACACATCATATGCTGTAGTTTACTGCGAGCACACCGACACCCGATATCTATTTGAATTTGAACATGTGCACACATGCTATATCTGTACTGATTCTGAGCACATTCAAAACTGTATTCATAATGCCACTTCGCGACTGTTTGTTTTGACCACAGGGAGATTCCCACACCCTCCGGGGGTATGGGAACGTCGCCGCACGAGGTTGGTACATGGAGTTACCTGACGCGGTTCGTCGCATCATCGACCGAGCTGGCTTTGGGACCTTCTGTATGGGGCTCTCGCGCCTTACTACGAGTAGGCTTCTCTTTGCTGCATTGGCGGAGAGGTGGTGGGACACCACCGACTCCTTCCACTTCTTTGCCACAGGAGACATGATGATGACTCCCTTCGACTTCTCGATGCTTACCGGCATCGGGGTAGGGGGTGATCCGATCCCCTTCGACACAGACATAGATAAGTAGGAGGCTGCCCAGATGTACCTGCTTGGCGTCCTACCACCTCTTGCTCGTCCAGGATTTGTGCGATATTCTTCGTTCGAGACTCATTTTCGGATTCAGGCGCTGACCACTCAGGAGGAGGAGTAGCAGTATGCTCGCGGCTTCTTGATGTTCCTGCTAAGGACCACTCTCTTCACCGACCGGGCGAACACCGTGCCCCTTTACCTGCTGAGCACACTGGTTGACGTGACCAGGATTCGTGGCTACGATTGGGGTGGCGCAGGCTTGGCCACACTTTATGGCTATATGAGCTTGTCTTCTCGCCTCAGCGGACAGTTGCTCAGAGGCTACTGGCGGGCTTGGGAGGTATGTCTTCTTTTTCTATTTTTTTATTTCTGCTCTACATTCTCTGTATTCTGTACACTGCACACACTGCACGATACACTACACATACCACTTTCTGCTTTATCTGCATACTGCTTTATCTGATAAGTATACTGACATTTGTTTTGTCATACTGTAGTTGTGGGTATACGCCTACTTCCCGAGGCTTGCCCTAGTGCCAAAGGAGGAGATGCCCCCTATGATCCCGTTCTCCCACCGCTTCGACGTGAGGTGCGAGCGGAGACCACGGGAGTCTTTCATATTCTTCCACCGATACTTTGACACCATCACCGCCGCAGAGGTATTTTAGAACTTGCAGTTCATTTAAGCTTTGCTTTGCATTGCATTTTCAATAGCAGTAGATAACGAAATGTATTTTGTTTGTAGATCACCTGGCAGCTGTGGGCCTCCTTGCCCATCGCGGTACGGGATCGGTATGCTGGTACCCGAGAGACGGCCCGGTTTAGAGTTTTACTGGAGGGCCCCGTCTGCCGCGCCTGGTACTTGGGGGAGTGCTTCTCGCGGTAGACACTAGACGTGCCAGAGTAGGCAGTTCCGCGGCCACCTCCTACTCATATGAGGCATACTGAGAGGTACACTCTCGAGGAGATGGTTGATTACACGATCGGATGGGATGCGGAGGGCTTCAGGGGCGAGGGCAACTACGCAGAGTACGTCCGGATCTAAATTATACGGCCTTTGAGCAGTGGCCGTCGAGTTGAGCGAGAGAGGCCCGCGGCACCAGCGGCTAGGGCAGGAGCGGGAGCAGGAGCATCGAAGATGGCTCGGGTCCGTGGTAGGAGTGGGACTCGAAGAGGACGGGGGGCTAGTTGGCCAGTATTGCCCACAATGATGACATGTCGAGGGCAGGGTGGGGAGACTTACCAGATCCCCATTGCTCTCTCTCCGGCTGATCATGAGCCAGTCAGATTCTACGACTTCCCTCCGGTATGTACTACTGTATTTTACATCTTGCACTGTCATTTCATTTCACTTCATTTGATATTTCGCAGAATACTGATGTTTCTAACACTTTTGCAGACTTCCTCCGAGTACACTTGCCAGTCCTTGGAGTTGACTGCCTCTGTGATAGGGATGCTCCAGCGGAGCCTCAATCTACTGACCATCTATGGCATTCCGGTAAGTTCCTTCAACCGCAGTCTCAAACTTTACACAATTTGATGTATCGCACTATTAACATAGTACTCGATATACGACCTTCACGACATCTGATACACTGCATCCCACAGACTGTTCACAGCATTCCTCATGGCATTCATACACTACACTCAGTCACTACATTCTGTACCGACATACTGCTCATAACATTCATACACTGTACTCATACACTGCATTTTGTACTGATATACTGCTCATAACATTCGCCTGCTGTATTCATACTACATCTTGATACCTTTGCTCATAACATTCATACACTGTACTCATACACTGCATTCTGTACTGATACACTACTCATAACATTTATACATTGTACTCATACACTGCATTCTATACTGATACACTGCTTATAACATTCATACACTATTTTGCGTAGCATACTAATGCGTTTGCCATTTGCGCTTTTTAGCCTCCATTCCAGATTCCTGCTGTAGGAGGTGCTCCAGCTGGGCCTTCTATTCCGGCTCGGGGAGGAGGGCGAAGAGGCACAATGTATCCCCGCACCAAAGTGGGGCGTACTCATGTTGGGAGCAGCTCTCGGGCACCAGTTCCCGATGATGATGAGTCCGAGGCGGAGTCGGAGGCAGAGTCATCCGAGAAGGAGACCGGAGATGACTCGAGCTCGAGCTCAGATGATGGTGCCGACGATGATGATGCTCCTAGACCTTCGTCTAGGAAGAGGACGAGGACAGACTCACGGGCCTGAGACCAGTTAGCATTGATCCAGACTTTTGCTGCTTTTCTTCTTTTTGTTTCGCTTTAGACATTTTCCTTTTTGAGCTAGTAGTTTGAGTACTTTGTACTGCCGCAGGCAGGTTTTTGTTTTCTCCAAAGCTATGTACTTAAAAAAAATGATGAAATGAAACGAACTTTTTATCTGAAAAAGTGTTACATTTGTACATTTCATACTTCGCATCATATTATACTTCAATGTAAATGAGATCGATCTCCTGTCTAAAAAACAAACACTTGTATTGTAATAATCAGATAATGAACTGGCCAATAGCAAAACAATTCAAACAACCCACTGCTCATTTTGAACACACAGCCCATAACACAATACTTGGTTCAATCTGCACATAGCTCATACACACAGCTCATTCTGAACACTGCTCATTCTGAACTCAAAGCCCATAACACAATATCCTGTTTATTTGCACACGGTCCATCCTGAACAAACAGTCCAATCTGAAAAGACGGAATACAAAGATGGAAGCTGCTGAAGCTGAAACACACTCAGATCAATCCGGAACCCATACGTTCATTGTTTCCAAGTGACCTGGGGTTGAACCCCTGTGGTTTCACAAAAGAACCATATCATGTTTTGCACAAATGTGGAGAATGGCACAGCACTCTGAGCACAAAATGATTTTTTGAAAATGAGAAAAGGGTTCTCAACTGGGTATTGAGCCTACAACTGAACACAGCGACAACGACTCAACAACGAAAAAACAAAAGGTAAACAACCTAAACACAACGAGACACGCTCGGATACGACTCCAAACAAGAATCGAGACCAACAAAGCAAAAGACACGACACACAGATGTGTTAACGAGACGAGAGACCTCAGATCACGAGGAGCCAGTTTCTCCGGGTATTGTTTCCCACCCTTTTTGATTTGTGATTCTTACATCACTCGGCCCTCATGCGCATTTTTTCTCTCAAAACCCTTTTGCTCACTTTTTTCTCAACTTACATCTCTCTATTCTTTAATCTCTCATTTTGTATCCCTCCCCAGGGTGGTTGATGGATAAACAAGAGGTTGTGGGTTCATGCCCAACATTGTTAGCTTACAGCTATGTCCTCTGGTGACGTTTAGTCAATGCCCCAGCTGAGGGAATGGAGTATCTTGATCTATTCTGATTCGTGCTTCGCACTTGGTTTGATACCTCGTTGCTCGGAGGATGTTGAGAGCTTTCAGCCTTTTGTTGTTAACCTCAGTTGTCCCCTTTGTTGGCGGGTAGGGTGCCCTTCTAGTAAGTATGTTGACGACGGGGAAAAGACAGAACACCTGACTCAACTGTGCCCCTAGTTCATCATTTTGACCATTTTTTTGTTTTTGTTTTCTACTAAAACAATTTTGACCCAAAATGAGAGTTAGATTAACATGTTCCGTTTTTTATTTGAAAATCATGCGAGTTAGATTATGAGCACTAAAAATTTCCCTTTTTGGGTCCAAGAAAAGGGTCCAGTTTTGAAAAATGAAATAATTTTTGCGAAATTAGTCAACCTCAGTAAAAATTCTCAAAAGCTATTTTTTGCAAACGGTCAATGCTCAACGAGCACAGAACTTACTCTCGAGATGCACAATCTCGGATCGGAGGCAATGAAAAATTGCCCCTTGTCGGGATGGCACTGCACGGCAACAGAAAGTTGCCCCTGGTTTGAATAGCAACTCATGGCAACGGAAAATTGCCCCTTGTCTGGATAGCGTCACGACATTTTGTAGTCAATCCTCATTAGCGATGATCACGACCGAACTCTCGGATACAGAGAAAACGAAGATGGTCAAAACCAATATATGGACATAGTCACTTTGAAAGTGTTGGTGGCTGGACTTCAGGATGAAGTTGCCTACGTATCCCAAACATAGGAATCAAGCCTTACGTAGTTCCGGTTGTCACAACCGAACTATCAGATTCAGAGAAGGCAAGGATGATCAAAACCATTACATGGACACACTCGATTTGGAAGTGTTTGTGGCTGGACTTCAGGATGAAGTTGCCTACGTATCCCAAACATGGGAATCAAGCCTTACGTAGTTCTGTTTAAGGTACACTCGTGTATTAACCCTCACCACGCTCTAACTTTTGCCAAGATTGCCCTTTCGGGTTTTCAACCTTGCGAGCTATGTTTTTCTTTTCTTTTCAATTGTTTTCTTCTTCTTCTTTTTTTTTTTCATCTTTTCTTTTTGCATTTTCATCTTTTTTTTGTATTCTTTTTTTCTCTTTTTTTTTTTTTTTTCTCTTGCTCTAATTTTTGCCTGGGTTGCCCTTCCGGGTTTTTGGCCCAGCGAGCCTCTCAAAGGGTGAAAGTGTAACAAGCCCTTTAGGGTTTTGAAGCCATCCGTAACCAGGAGAGTGGCTGTTATATTGATTTACAGAATGATCCATCTTCGGCTCTTCGAGCACATCGGACATTTCTGCCCCTAGTCCGAGTGGTGCTTCTGATTTAGCTTCGCAAGTTTCTTCTGATGAGGTCTGATCTTCTTGATCTGACTTTGGTGCCTCTTGTTCGAGGGCTGCTTCTAATCTGGCCACACTGGCCTTACGTTGCGGTTGACTGTTGATCATTCTGAATTCAAGGTCAAGGCTTCAAAAGCAAGGGCTTAAGTCTCGAGATTGGGAGCGATTCCACACAGGTCTTCGCAGGACTGCGCAAAACATTTTGTTTTTTAAAGTTTTTAAGAAAGCGACGGATTGCTCACGCTGAAGATAGTGTGGAACCAATCTGGATCAAGCTAGGGTCCTTCCCAGTACTCACACTAACAAGCATGATTTCATTCATTAAGGGCTTAGCATGCCTCTCTTTCTCTCAATTAGTCAAATTTTGCAAAACCCGAGGAATTTCTTCCTCTTCATTTTTACCGCAGTGTTCAAAAGGTTTTGAAAAACTTAGGTCAATGTAATGATTTTGAGGTACAGAAGAGTAAGTGAGATGCTCCGCCAGTCCATTCTAAACTTGCTGGCACAACTAGCTCAAAGTAACAATAAGCGCGGAAACATGATAGCCGCAGCTGTTTCATTCAAAACCTCCTTGCAACCGCTCAGAGAGACAGACTCAAAAGAAAACAAAAGGATAATTACAAAAACATGATATTCGAGGCAACAACCCTGGAATCACCTGACATTCTATACAATGGGACTAACTCAGTACAACAAGACAGACCCTTAAGCAAAAAGACTGACTCAAGACAATGAGACGGACTCAAAACAAAATCAAAGAAATGGCTCAACACCCAAGCCAGAAATTACAAAAAAAAAAAAAAGCATTCGCAAACGCTCAAAACAGTGCGTGCCAGACGCCACATCTGAAATACACTCAGCACCGCCCGCAGGTGGTCCAACTTCTGATCACATACTTGCAGTATCCTCGAAATCTAACAACTCAGCAGTGACAAACTTCGCTGGGGTGGGTAGGAGGATGACTTCATTGCCGATCAAATCTTGCACTTCGTGACGAAGACGAAAATAGTTGTCGGTGCAATAACCGGGTTTTGTCGGTGGTACGCCAAGACAAGGCAAGATCATGTGGGAGGGAGATTCTTTGGGAGAGGCCTAGGCTCGAGGGGTTTAAGGTGCCCCATTTCAGCAAGGATCTGGAGTGCCCTAGACAAAGGCATGTAGAGTGCGTAGAAGACTCTGCGCTCTCGGGGCAAATACTTCAAAGTTTGCTGACTTTTGCCGGACGCACAGGCAAAAGGATCGGCAGGTGCCGCCTTGACTTTCTGATCCTTTCCCGGTGCAGGGTTGGGATTGGAGAGAACTGTTCTGGCATGACGGGGCCTATCCCGATTTTCTATCTGGCTGGAACTCCCCTCGGTTGGAGTGAGGAAAGCATCATCCACAGTTTTGGCCACCACTGCGAATATTTGTTGTTTATTCATCCCCCCGACTTTCAAAGCCTCGACTGCCCATAGCAGTTGTTCAACGGGATTAGCATCTGTTCCCACTTTGTTCTTACCTCTAGCTTCAGCTTGATCGAGGGTTTAGGTTGCTATATCAGAGCGAAACCCGATTGTTGTTGACATGTCGTGGCCATAGTTTGAGGCAGCCTCAGGTTGGCTGAGCTTGATCACAATGCGCTCCAGTAGCGGGGGCTCCTACGGTACAAAATTCTCGGCATATGATGTGGTCGATGGCGAAGCGGACATCCCATAGGTGAGATCAGCAACGGACCTCTGGAGGTTGCCAATCGTTCCCATTAACTCGAACGTGATCGGCTCACGAGCCTGATACGACTGGTGTTCCCAAATCGGGTGCGCGACAGGCGACCTGGGCGGATGCGGTACATCAACATTGGTCTCATCCCGCAAGATGTTTCCTTGATCCAATGCGGCTGCTATAACCACTATTTCCTCTGAACTTTGCGTCATCATAAGTCCGCTGTACAGAACAGTGACGATGGATCAGATGTCTGTCTTGCCTCAGCAAAGAAGAACACTGGCTATTATGTACTAGATCTGTGAACTGAAAGAGAAAACACGCAGTATTTCGGCCCAATCAGAATAAACACAAGCATAGCTGAATAATTGTACTCTACTACTGATCACTGTTCCCCAAAATCACTGCCCTGAAAACTGAATCTGATACCCACAGATATAACTGATTCCTCAAAACACTGATATTGATACCCTCAGGCCTGATACTCAAACTTGCAAACTGATATATGCATTCCTTGTAGAGATACACTCTAAAAGCACATAGCAAGTAACTAAGAGTCAAAAACACCCCTATTTTGGGGTAGGGTTTCCCTATCCTATTTTGTCATGAGCTAGGGTTTCACTACACACGCAACGGTTTCAAACAATCTATAATCGGGTAGCAACCTGTCCTAGCTTGGAATGGTCACTATGGATTCCGAATATGCACTAGGTCGAATGGTCAAAAGGGTGCCCCGGTGACAACCGGGGTTTGGGTTCCCATCGTGGCAGAGCCCGTAACTGGTCAGCCTTACAGCACGTTTCTCGAAACGAGCCTCCGGCAAACCGTTCAGGAATAGCAGACGACAAACACTATGACTTAGGCGCACCAATGCACATGCAATGCAAAGAAACACATAAGTGAAATCAAAACAAGATATCACGAGTTCGAGTCAAGCTCTCTAAACTCCCTAGCAGAGTCGCCAGAAACTGTAGACGCGCCCGCGTGGGCCTTAGTGCTATAGTTCGGACTCAAATTGTCACGGTTCTTAATATGAACCAAAGAGTCCAAATCCGGCAAATCGTTTTGGAAAACAGATTTTTGTAAAGAAGTGCCAAACATGGACTGCTTTGCCAGATACAGAGTCGCCACCTAAATATTTTTTATGGGGGAATTTAGGAAACCCTGACTTGTTTGCCTAAGGCCACGTGTCCGTCATCACCAAAGTTGCCTCGGCTCGGGAACTTGGGTACGATTGGGGAAGGTCAGCTATGAGCACTCCCGCTCACCCGATCAAAGATCGGCCTCTACTGACCATAATATCTTGTTTTGAAAATGTTACGTGCTCTTATTCCGGTTATTAGCCTAGATTTACTATGTGATGCGCACAACACAAAAGTATAGACTAGATCGCCTAATTTGGAACAAAGCATTGCATATCCGTTCGTTTGGAAAATGGTTTGGAATTTGCTACTCGCGAGTAGGCTAAAACACGGATTTCAATGAGTTGTTCCAACTCAAACAATCCAACCTTCACCCACAGGCATTTAGGCAGTAATATCACATAAGCACATAGCCACATGGTAAGCATGCTGTCATGTTAACATTCACACTCATGCAAGATGCTAAAGCATAAATACTTATATCGTACTCCGTGCCAAAGCAATGAACTAGTTAGTAATCATGCATGATCCTAGTTCAAGTTAACAAATGGCTAATGCATCGCACACAGAATGCAACTAAGATAGGCTCGGCTATTCTACAATGGCATGAGAAATGCAACACTTAACATGTATTCAACTTGGAATTGAAATACAATGCAGTTAGTATGATGCGCCGAGCCCGGTGCATGCAATACAAATGAATAGATGCACGCATGCATAGCATAAGGTATGCTAAATTAAATATGCCCTAATACTAACCACCAAAAGCAAGTAAGTAAAAGGGAGAAAGAAGTGGGGGTTGGAAGACATGCATACTGTAGCACGTCCGCCGGGGGACCTCGCGACTCTCCTTTGTGAACCAAAGAGTCCAAATCCGCAAATCGTTTGAAAACAGATTTTTGAAAAGTAGTGCCAAACATGGAAGTCGCCACCTAAATATTTTTTAATTGGGAAATTTAGGAAACCTCGACTTCAAGGCCACATGTCCGCTATCACCAAAGTGGTCTTGGCTCGAGCTTGGGTACGATCGGGAAGGTCACTATGAGCACCAAGACCGGCCTTTACTAACCGTGATATCCGTTTTTGAAAACTTTATGCGTTCTTATTCCAATTATTAGCCTAGAATTACTATGTTATGCGCACAGCAAACAAGTATAGACTAGATTGCCTAATTTGGAAATAAACATTGCATATCCGTTTTTGTCTCAAAAAAACGTGTTGTTTTGCTACTCGCAAGTAGACTAAAATGCGAATTTCAACGAGTTATTCCGACTCAGGCAATCCAACCTCCACCCACAGGCATTCAAATAGTTTATCATGTAAGCAACTAGCCGCATGACAATCCTATTGTCATGGCAACAATCACACGCGTGCGATATGCTAAAGCCATAAACACTTACATCGTACTCCGCGCCAAAACAAGAAACTGGTTAGCAAACATGCATGACCTAGTTCATGGTAAGTGGCTAATGCAACACAGGCAGAAATGCAATCTAGAGTAGGCTCGGCTAACCCTAAACATGGCATGTGAAATGCAATCAAATAGCACGTATTCAATTTTGGAATTGAAAATTTATGATGTGCATGTAAACAAAATGCATGAATGCACGCATGCATTGCATAAGGTATGCTAATTAAATATGCCCTAATCTACCATAAGCAGGTAAATAAAAGGGTTAGAAAGAAATGGGGGTTGGAAGACATACACCCACTCACGCACACTTATTACAATTCGCCGAGGGACCAAATAATAATACAGACCAATAAATAATTAACTAAACTAGCTAATTAAATATTACAAATCAACTCAATTAATTAAATTAAATAATTAATCTAATTAAGCATTAAATGCCTCGTGAGGGACTACCATGCAAGTATGCCTCGCCATACCTCTGAAAATTTCCAAAGTCCCGTGATTGCCTCTCGGGACACCATCGCTAAGGGGATGGAAATGACCACCGCCACAAATTATTCTATCACTTATCGAAAATTGATTTGAGAGGACAAGCATGGCAATGTAATTCAAAGCATGTATGCACCAAACACATCCTCATTGTGCTATGAACTCAAGAGGGCATGTGCCTCGATTCTCGGACCACCAATCACGATTTACGCGTGATGGCCCAAAGGACCAAGAATGCAACTTCAATGTCAAATGCATGCAATGCAAACAAGCAAATAAAGGTGCCAAACCCCATCATACTTCACTTCAAGAGGCCCAACATGCATGCCAATGCAACAAGGTCCTAAGCATGTTATCTACTATGCCATATGGACAATGCGAGACACTTATATAAGCATACAAGTAGGCGACAAGGCAAGTATGCAAACTAAGCAATGAGATGGACTTACACATGAATTGGACCTAACAAGGCTCAAACAAGGGCCAAAGTGCCTAGAAAATGAGACTAAACACACGCACACACATGCACATGTTAAAGTCTAAATCCAAGGCATACAAAAGCAACTCTCATGCACACTCAAGAGACACAAACATGGGCTAATAGCATGCATGATAAGCTCTGAAATCCATGTTAAACATGATGCCAAAACATGTAATGAAGCAAGCCAAATATGCAACAAATGGCCCAAGTTTTGAAACAAGCCATGAAGGCTTAAACCAAGGCCTAGTCCACCAAGTCTCACAAGGCTAAGGGGCCTCAAAATAGGTCACAAGCAGACCTAAACAAAGCCTAAGGAGCACCTAGATGGCATCAAAGGGGCTCAAGTACAAAGGCATGCAACATGACCAAAACATGGAGCGTTCAACACATGCTTTTAAAGAATTAAAGAAACAACTAAAGCATGCATACAAGCACATCAAGAAGTCTGAAATAACATGCTAGATGGTTCCAAACTACCAAAAATGAAGCAAGCATGGCATGCTATACACTCATACTCTCAAGGCCAACAAGCCAAATGCAAAGGAGCTACATGATACATGATGGGATCGACCCAAATGGCTATGGACAGAGTTGAATCATGTCAAAATAAGCATACAAGCTTCACAAACACAAGCCTAAAACATGTTAGAAACTAAGGCTAACAAGCTAGTCATGTTAAGGCAATATTAAGGCATTACAAAGTAACTATGCAAATCATGCAAAGAGTACTAAAACCAACTTGAAATCATGTTATAACATGGCAATATAAGCATGGAAAACAAGCCAAACATGCTCAACACACACTCAAACATGAAGCTCCTTAAGGAAGCAAAATTTGTCCTTTTCAAGGACATCAAGGAGAGGGGGCCCTCTCCTTCTTGAGACTTCAAGGCATGCTCTTCACCACTGAAATCACTCAAGATTTCAGTGGTGAAGAGATCCTCTCACCAAAATCTCGGATCTCAACCAAAATGGCACAAAAGGGACCCTTTTCAAGGCCTAAAGGGGGTCAAACTTCCCCAAACCACAAAACACTCTTAATATACAATAAAGAGAGTCAAAAATCAGAACTTTTTTGTGTTAATCACTAAGCACAAAAACTGTTTTAAAGCAAGCAAAAATGGGTTGCAAGAATGGAGGAAAAATGGGTAGTTTTGTTACCCTTGAAGACCACCTTCACAAAGGTTGGAGTGGATGGGTCCTTGAGCTCAAAACTAGTCAAGAACAATAAGAACAAACCTCTGGAACCTCAGAACCAAGAGGAAGGTGGAACACTAGGTGTTTTAGTGCAATAGTAAGGCACAAAACACCTAGATTTCAAAGAGAAAGAGAGAGATAGAGTGTATATCTATTCTAACCCTAAAAGAACCAGAGCTCTAACTCTCTAACAATGTCTAAAGCTCTCAGATTTTGTCCCCCCTGAGCCAAGAGAAGAGGGTTCTCTTGTATAGGCAACCAAACTTACAAGTTAAGTTACCAAACAAGCTCATCCCTCCATGGGAATACAATTGCACAAAATATCTCGAGCAAGTGCGGCAAATTGGTCATTTCGCCCAAAATAGTGCCGAGCACAATAGTGCCGACCGCACAATATAGTGCCAGTGACAACTGTGGCCTCTAGCCCCAGGGATGCCTCAAGGCATCCCCGCCTCAAAGGCAAATCACAAGTGTTTGGTGCAAAACCAAACACAAACAGTCGAGTCCGGAGGTCCTGAGGCACGGCGCGCGAGCCGAGAACTCCGGGAACTCCAAACGAACACACACATGGATAATCACCGAGTGTTCCAACGGTGACGTCCAAGTCTTGAGGACAGTCAAAAATGGGGTGTCTACACATACACGCATCCACACTTATTACAAATTCGCCCCCACTCGGAGGGACCAAAAGAATATACAAATTAATTAACCTACAAGCTAATTAAATATTACAGACCACTTAACTAGTTAAGCAAATTAACTAAGCTAAGGAAAGTATTAAAAGGCCTCGGGAAGAGGGATGCACGCGTTCTTGGATTGGCTTCGCCCGGAAATCCAATGCCATGCGCAAGCTGCCTCTGTTTACCCTGCTTTGCTCCTTTGAGGATGGCACAATTCCCAAAGAACACTCTCTGAACACTGTGGAACACCATCGGCCAAAGGGGAACACCACTGGCCAAAGGTAAGTGGCCATCGACCACAAATGAAGCCATCAGCTATAAATGGACGGCCGGTCGGCACTGAATGAGGTCGGTCAGCCATCTGTGCCTGTAGAATCCTACTTTGACAACAACAGAGGACAAGCAAGGTATGGCAATGCATTTCAAGCAATGTTTGCACCAACCACTCTCCTTATCATGTTTATGACTCAAAGGAGTTTGGGACTCGACCCTCGGGCCACCAATCGCGCATTTCAATGCATGATGGCCAAAGAGGCCAAGTGTGCATTTTGATTTCAAATGGAATGCAAACCAATTAAACACATAAGGCCTAACCTCTATCACTTGATCAAGAGGCATGGCATGCATGCCAAATGCAATCTAAGCATGCTAGCTAAGTATGCAATGTGGGCATGCAAGCAAGCAACGTGAACTAGGCACTCAACCTAAGCAAACAAGCATGCAAGGCATGGACCACTATGCTAATGACCAATCATGCAAGATGTAATCTAAACAAGCAAGGATGTAAGATATGCAACATGTTAAGCAACTTAATCAATGGAGATTGCATGCCAAATGCAACATGATTCAAGCATGTAACACGTGCGATAGTCCAAGTATGCAACAACACACAAGGTGAGCATGCAACAATATGCAAAGGAGAGACTTAAACTAATTTGGACAGCTCCTAAACAAGCCCAAAACAGTGGCCAACATGCTCAAGAATGAAGGCTAATGTGCATACAAACATGCATGCATAGGTACATGGTTCAAGACTTAAGCATAATGAAGCATCTTTTAAGCACACTTAAAAGGGACAAACATGGACTAATGGCATGCAAATTAAGCTCTGAAAATCATGCTATAAGAGGTTCCAAACCAACTAAGCAAAGTAAGCATATCATGCAACCAAGCCTAAAGCCTAAGGCTCACCAAAGAGGCATTGAACTACACTTAGCAAGACCAAACATGGCACGATTTAAACAACTAAAATCAGAGTTTTAGCATGTTAAAATGAACCTCAAAACCCACTTAGATGGCATCTAAATGACTTACACATAGAAGCATACACAAAAGGCCAAACATGGAGCATAGGACAACACCCTTTTAAAGCATTAAAGGAGCATCAAATGCAAGCATACAAGCATACCATGGGGACTGAAATGATGCTATAAGTGGTGCCAAGCCACTGAAACAAGCCAAACAATGCATGCTCAACACTCATACACCCGAGACTAGCAAGCCAAAATGCAAGGTGGCTATACAAAGCATGTCAACCATGGCCAAAGCAACTAAAAACAGAGCTAAAGCATACTAAAACAGACACAAAAGCTTCACAAAGCTTGGCCAAATTCATGCTAGAACAAGGGTCAAAGCCTAAAGCATGTTAAGGCAAAATATGGCATTACAAGACAAGTATGCAAGGCATGCATGGTGTATCTAAACGAAGTAAAAATAGTGCTATATTATGACAAAAATAAGCACAAATAACACTTAAGACATGGCCAATATGAACTTCAAAATGGTGCTCACACATGAGGCAAAAATGACACATTTTGAAGACAACAAGGAGAGAGGATGGCCCTCTCCTTCTTAGGACCTTAAACCACCATCCTCACCACTGAAATCCCTCAAAATTTCAGTGGTGAGGAGGCCCAAACAAGGTGGTCCCGGAGCTCACCAAAATAGCACAAAAATGGGGCCAAACAAGGCCCAAGAGGGGTCAAACAACCCCAAACACCAAAACAACCTTAAGCAACTATTTTAAGCAAGTAAAAACAAGAATTTTATATGTTATACACTAAGCTCAAACACAGATGCAAGGTAGGCAAAAGGACTATGCAAAAATGGGGAATAAAGAGCAAGAATCTTACCCTTGAAGACTTTCTTTAAGAACAATGCTCCAGCTGCTTCCTCAAGCTTAGATCCACCCAAGAACTCCAAGAACAACGTTCTAATGCCTCAGCAACTAAGGAAAGGTGTAATGGTAGGTGTTTATGCACAAAAGTAAGGCTAAACACACCTAAACACACACAAATACAAAGGAAGAGGGAGATATAGAGATAGATAGATACAAGACTCAAACCCTAATCTCTAGACCCTCTAGAAAAATTTTGTAACCCTGGAGGAGGGAGGAGAGGCCCTCCTTTTATAGAGGACCACTCTTGCAAAGCTTACAAAACAAGCTAAGCAAGAGTAAAATCCCTCCATACACGTGTATGGAGGGAGTGCAAAGTGTATGCCAGCTAGCACAGCTGCCATAAAAATATCTGCAAAAGCAGATGCACAGTGGTCAGCCAGCCAAAAATGACAAATTGGCCAAAATAATGGTCGGCCGACCATAAATGGTGCCGGTCGGCCATCACCAATGGCCGGTGGCAACAAAATAGTGGCCGGTGGCCTCAAGCCATAGCCGGTGAGGTGTGGGGATGGCCAACAAGCCATTCCCTGCCCCTCAAAAGCAAAACACAAGTGTTTGGTGCAAAACCAAACACAAAACAGTCGAGTCGAGAGATCTTGAGGCAAGGCGCGTGGCCGAGACCTCCGGGAACTCAAGACGAACACAAACATAGATGATCACCGAGTGTTCAAATGATGACGTCCAAGTCTTGAGGACGGTCAAAAATGGGGTGTCTACACTCTAATACCACTTTGTCACGACCCAAATACTCCTCTATAGGTTTAGCATCGTAACCAGCCAATAATCCTGGAATTACTGAAGGCTTTTGAATAGATTAAGCAAGGTAAAGGGGCTAGCGGAAGCAAATACCAACATACAATGTCCATAGAGCTGTGTATATATACATGGGACGAAAAGTTTAAAATTTTATATACATATAAGTGATGTCAAAATTACGATAGTCTTACTTCACAAAAATGCACATATACAGAACATACAAAAACTTGTTCAGACAAAACTTAAGAAATACGAAAGTCTCAAACATCACAAACACTTGACAACTTCAAAATGGGAACCTCCTTGGGAGGCGCCTAATCACCTACATACATAATAATACAATGAGTTAGAGCTCAGAGACTAATAACAAAGTAAAAGGGTTTAATGAATGATGTCTGTGACAGATTCAGAAGTCAGAAATAGATTTTTATATATAATCAAATTTAGAACTCCCAGATAATCATACATGGTACATCCATTAGCGCTAACAGACAGATGGCTCATGATTACATGAGACAGTCATAAAGACCCATATACAGAGCAGATACAGAGAGATAATGGTTATGCTTTATTAGTTCCATGATGGAACCTCTAGTACCAAGTAACTTATAGATATCACATGATACTAAGGATGCCATGATACATTTCAGAAAAACTAGACAATCATTCATCTATACAGAAAGTAACATTTTAGAAAACTGATCATATCATTTAAGTCAAAAAATACTTATAATCAAACATAGATTTACAGAATTATTACTCACAGATGGCTCCAATGGCAGAACAAACAAAGCAAATAGGTCAAACGGATTACGGTGCGTGACCTGCACAAACACATAATGGATATACACTGAAACACACGCTCAGAAAATACATAACTTATTTCTTTGCTATCTTGGTGTGTCTCTAATCCTTATCCTCATTATTGTGTTTTAATTAGGGCTTAAGAATGCCTAAGATGCAATGAGGATGCCAAAATGTAATTTGAAACACTTAGTCAAATTTGCTAAAAACAGGGTCTTCGTTCGAGCGCAACTTTGGTCCCTCGAGTGGTCTGCAAAACTCTGCAAAACTTTTGGAAGCTCTCATTTTACGCTCGAGCTCAACTTCCTATGGTCGAGTGGAGGATCGAAAATAAGGGTGATTACTCGAGCGCAAGTTCTGTTGCTCGAGCCAAGACCCATGTTTGCAAAAGTACTGGAAGCTCGAATTTTACGCTCGAGTCAACTTTAAGTTGCTCGAGCGAAAGTGCAAAACAAAGAGTGTTCGTTCGAGTGCAAGCTTTGTCACTTAAGCGATGATGTAGAATTTTGGAATTTCCAAATTGTTGTTTAAGATGCAAAACTCAAGTGTAAAGCTTCAAAACACATCCTTTGGGCCCCAAAACTTGAGAAAACATGTCTAATCTTGTGAAACATTATGAACTGAAGATCATTTCACAAAATTAAAGCCCAAAGTCAAGTCAATTGTGCAAAACCAAACTTGAAACTTGAGTTCAAACACATATAACAATTGACATGATTTCATTTCTTCAAAAACATGATCAATTGAGATAAAATGTCAAGAAATGTGATGAATCCACAAAACAAAGTCAAGATGAACACATGTAAGTGAGAATTCTTTGAGAACAACTTCAAAACTTCATGAAATGCACATGCATGCATGGCTAACTCTTCTTTCCTACTTCCTTATCTCATTCATGCATTTCATATCTTAATTCCCTTGAATTCATGCATTAACCCACTAAATTACAAAACTAGAAGCTAGAATTCTTACGTTAGATGCTTAATTGTATTCTAGATGTTCAATTGCTTGAGTTTCCAAGTCAAAATCTTCAATTCTCTACAATTCTTCTTCCTTTCTGTAGAGCTCAAGCTTCTCCACTCAAACTTTCTCTCTCTCTCTCTCTCTCTCTATATCTCTTTCTCTCTCCCATGTTTTGCTCTCAAGGAAATGAAGATGAAATGTTGTTGAGTCCATTAGCCTTATACCGGCTTGATTAGTGGGGTTTAATTAATCCTAGCTTAACTTAATCAATTAACATTATTCTATTATAATTATTTAGATCCAAATCGAATTTCAATTAAATCTACCATAAAATTCAAAAAATTCTAATCAACACATAAACATAGTAAATTTCGCATTCAGTGGCCAATAAGGCCTTCAATTCACATACCAAAACAGAAATTCAAACAGATATTCCTACGTCAGATAGATATAAGCACAAATAACACCATGTACATGCAATTAATTTAGGATTTCTCCTTAATTACTTATTAGGCATTCTGAATCATAGTTTAGTGACTAATCACAGTTTAGGGTTGTTACAATCTTCCCCCATTAAAGAGTTTGGTCTTCCAAACTCGAATTACCTTTATTTTGAAAGAATATCAGGTCCAGAGGGAACAAATCGGGGTATCTCTTCATCATATCCTCTTCAGTCTCCCAAGTCGCATACGTCTTTCCGTGATTTTGCCAGTGTATTTTCACCAATGGAATCTCTTTGTTCCTTAGCCTTTTGATTCGGCGATTCACAATTTGAATTGGCCTCTCTTCATATGTATAGTCATCCTTCAGAAGCACATGTGTTGGCTCAATAACATGATGAGGATCTCATAAATATTCCCGAAGCATCGAAACATGAAATACGTTATGCATGTTCTCCATAACTGGAGGTAAGACTACTTGGTATGTTACAGGATTGATTTTCTCAATAATTTCATACGGCCCAATGTATCGTGGTGCTAACTTTCCTTTAACCCCAAATCCAGTTTGCCCTTTCATTGGAGCCACTTTGACAAACACATGGTCACCGATTTTATATTCTCTATCCCTCCTTCGTACATCCGCATAACTCTTCTGCTGACTTTGAGCAGTTTTCAACCGTTGCTGAATCAACTTGACTTTCTCGGTCGTCTCTTGTACAAGTTCCGGTCCCAACAAAGGTATATCACCTATTTCGGCCCAACAAATTGGAGATTGACACTTCCTGCCATACAGAGCTTCATAAGGAGCCATCATAATACTTGAGTGATAACTGTTGTTGTACACAACCTCGGCCAAAGGCAAATAGGTGTCCCAATTTCCTTGGAAATCCAATGCACACATTTATAACATAGCCTCCAACATTTGAATAGTTCACTCTGATTGACCATCTGTCTGTGGATGATATGCATTACTGAGTCTTAGTTCGGTTCCTAATGCTTATTGTAGACTCTGCCTGAATCTTGAAGTAAACTTAGGATCTCTGTCAGACACAATAGATACTGGCACTCCGTGCAACCCCGCAATCTCATTTTATATAAATGTTAGCTAATTTGTCTGCATTATAAAAAGTCTTCACTGGCAAAAAGTGAGCAGACTTAGTTAAACGATCAATAATGACCCAAATAGAATCCATACCTCGGAAGGAGCGAGGCAGTCCAATAATAAAGTCCACCGTAATGTATTCCCATCTCCATTCCGGTATTGGAAGTGGCTAAAGCAGTCCAACGGGTCGTTGATATTCAGCTTTAACTCATTGGCAATGCAAACATTTGGCTACAAAATCAGCAACACATTTCTTTATTCCATGCCACCAAAAGTTCTGTTTCAAGTCACGGCACATCTTTATATTCCCTAGATGTATAGCAAATTTGGAATTGTGAGCCTTAGTCAATATACGCTTTCTTAATTCTGAACAATCCGGTACATAAAGTCTACCCTGAAATTTCAACATATTATTTTCATACACAAATCCCATCTTGGTTTTGATTCAATCTCATCCACGATCTTCGTTAAGAATTCATCTTGTAGTTGTTTTTCTTTAGCTTCTTCAATGATAGCTGGTTGTGCGAAAATGGAGGCTAGAACTCCACCCTATTCATGTAAAATAACTTCAATCTCATTTCTTTCTAGATCACACAACAACTCTTTTTGACCGGTGAGCAAGCATGACAAATTTCCAATGGATTTTCGGCTCAAAGCATCTACAATTGTATTTGCCTTTCTAGGATGGTACAAAATCTGCAAATCATAGTCTTTTATTAATTTGAGCCATCTTCTTTGTCTCATGTTCAGTTCTTTCTAAGTAAAGAAATATTTTAGGCTTTTGTGGTTAGTATACACTTCACAAGTCACTCTATATAGATAGTGGGGCCAGATTTTCAAGCAAACACCATTGTCGTGAGTTCAAGGTCATGGGTCGGATAATTCTTCTTATGTGGTCGGAGTTGGCGAGAAGCATAAGCAATACCATTTTGCATTAGTACACACCCTAAACCCTTGTATGAAGCGTCACTATAAATTTGGAACCCACCAGTACCATTGGACAAAGTCAAAATTGGTGCAATTACTAACCAGGTCTTCAATTCTTGAAAGGCTGACTCCCGTTGATCATTCCAATTAAATGATACATTTTTCTATGTCAACTATGTCAATGGCATGGCAAGTTTTGAGAAGTCTTTTACATATCTGTAGTAGTAACCAGTAAGCCCCTAGAAAGCTTCTAACTTCAATCATAGTGGTTGGTCTAGGCCAATCTACAATAGCTTCTAATTTTTGCGGGTCTACTAATATGCCATCCTTGTTGATTATATGCCCCAGAAATGTCACACAATCAAGCCAAAATTCACATTTGGAGAATTTTGCATACAATTTCTTTTCTCTCAAAATCTGTAGCACAATTCTCAAGTGATTTTCATGTTCTTCCCTGCTTTTGAAGTAAATCAGTATATTGCCAATAAAAACAACAACAAACTAATCAAGAAATTATTTGAGCACCCTATTCATTAGGTCCATAAATGCTGTAGGTGCATTAGTTACTCCACATGATATTACCAAAAACCCATAGTGCCCATATCTAGTCCGGAAGGCGGTTTTCTCTATGTCTTCTACCTTAACTTTCAATTGGTGGTATTTGGATCTAAGATCAATTTTGGAAAACACTTGGGCTCCCTGGAGTTGGTCAAACAAATCATCTGTTCAAGATAGTGGATATTTATTCTTGACGATTACATTATTCAATTCACGGTAATCAATATATAGCCTCAAAGACCCGTCTTTCTTCTTAACAGATAGAACGGGAGCACTCCAAGGTGAAGTGCTCGGTTGGATAAACTTCTTGTCTAACAATTCTTGAAGTTAGACTTTCAGTTCTTTTAATTCAGAGGCTAACATTCTATAAGGGGTTTTGAATATCGGTTGTATTCCAGGTACCACCTCAATGGTAAATTCAATCTCCCTATCAATTAGATCTCCGGGTAATTCATTGCGAAACACATCAGGAAACTTGTTAACTACAGGAATGTTCTCGACATTAGAATTATTAGCAGTCATATTCAGAATACAACATAAATAACCTCGACAACCTTTTCGCAACAGTTTACTGGCTTTCATAAAAAAGATCAAGTATGGTGGAGGAACTATCCCATTCCCAGCAAATACAAATTCAGGTAACCTCGAAGGCCGAAATACAATAGATTTATTTACACAATCAATAGTAGCATAATAGTTGGTCAAACAATCCATTTCCAATATACAGTCAAAATAATCAAGACTCAAAGGCAGTAGGTCAACATACAATATCAGATCACTGATCACAATATCACATGTTGGATAAATGCAAGCACATACCATAAAACTCCTAGATGGTGTAGATACAGATAAAAAATAGTTCATAGATTCTAATAGTCTAGTCAACTTCCATGAAAAAGCATGCAACACGAAAGAAAGTGTAGAACCAGAATCTATTAACACATACACATTTTGAGCAAAAATAGGGAGTATGCCTAACACCACAGGCTCGGTGTTCTGGACATCCCCAGGCACTAGTGCAAACACTCTCCCTCGTCTCAAAGTTTCATTGCCGGTGTTGGTTCTGGTATTTGCTTTTGATGCTGAAGCAGACACGACCGAACTTGCCGTAGGACAATTGGCATTGTCGGACCCAAGCAAATGATCTTTTACTATATGGCCAATATTGCCACACCGAAAACAAGAACCAAATGTATGATAACAAACACCCTTATGTTTTCTTTCACATTTAGAACAAGCAAGTGCAAGTCCACGGCTTTGACTTGGGCTGCTAGTAGACCCCGCGTTTTGCTTCTTGTTCATTGCAAATGAACGGCCCTTTCTGAAATTAAATCCCAATCATTTACCTCTCAATTTAGTTATTGGAGCTTTAGTGTGTTTCATTGCAGCCAAGGTGGCTTCAACCATTAGGGCTCTATCGAGTAGATCCACATATTTAGGCAATTTCAATACACTGACATGATCAAACACGTCTAAAGTCAAGCCTCCTTCAAATTTCTGAGCCTTCTTGTAATCTGAATCCGCCATATGAGGAGCAAATTGGGCTAATTCAGTGAACTTAGCTTCATACTCAGCTACGGATATGTTGCCTTGTTTTAGCTATTCAAATTCAAAAACCTTGCGATCTCTAAAGCATTGAGGAAAGTATTTTTCATAGAAGATTTTCCTAAATTGATTCCATGTCTCATTGTCATTTTTGATCAACATCCACCAACGTCAGGCTTCCTCTTTTAAGATATAGGTGGCCAGTAGAACTTTCTGAGTTTTTAACATGGGTAAACTTCAAATAGTTTTTCCATTTCTAGCATCCAGGTTTTAGCTTTTAATGGCTCAATGCCACCCAAAACGGTTGGCGGCTTCATCTTAGTAAATTTCTAAGTCAATGAGAAAATGTCATTGTTTATTAGTTCTACTTGGATCAAAGGAGGTGGAGGAGGTAGATGTTGTTGTCTTTGTTGTTGTCTCATTGACTCTATTAAGGCTTCAAGCATTTCTTCCATTCGGCTCATGCGAGTCTCAGACGATTCAGTTACATCATTACTTCTTGTATTTTCCATTTGCTATAAGTAAACAGAGCACTAATAAACATAGGAATAATATTTTCACAGTGTTCAGTTTCAGTTCATTTCATTTCAGAAGCATTTCATATTAGTTCTGATATGTTCACATATTGTCACACACTTACACATACAGATGTAATGTCTCTACTTCTAGGACGTCCTATAGCTCATATGGACTCGTGTATGCGATATAACTCGTGCTCAGTTACCACTCTGTCACGACCTAAACCCACCCCTATAGGTTTAGTATCGTAACCGGCCAGTAATCTTGGGATTACTGAAGGCCTCTGAACAAATTAAGCAAGATAAAAGGGCTAGTAGAAGCAAATACTAACATACAGTGTCTATGGAGCTGTGCAAACGTACATGGGATGGAAAGTTTAAAACTTTATATATATAAGTGATGTCATAATTACGTTAGTCTTACGTCACCAAAACCCACATATACAAAACATACAAAAACTGGTTCAGACAAAACTTAAGAAATACAAAAGTCTCAAATATCACAAACACTTGACCACTTCAAAACGGGGAACCTTCTTGGAAAGCACAGTGGCTGGCTGACAAAACAAATCTCTAGGCAATCATCTCAGGGCCTGGTCATGAGCCTGATCACCTACATACATAATAATACAATGAACTGGAGCCCAGTGAATAATAACAGAGAAAAGGGGTTTAATGAATGATATTCGTGATAGATTCAGAAGTCAGAAACAAATTTTTATACATATTCAGATTTAGAATTCCCAGATAATCACACGTGGTACATCCATTAGTGCTAACAGACAGATAGCTCAAATTACATGAGACGATCATAAAGACCCATAAATAGAGCAGATACAAACAGATAATGGTTATACTTAAGCAATTCTATGATGGAACCTCTGGTACCATGTAACAGACAGATATCACATGATGCTAAGGATGCCACGATACATTTCAGAAAAACCGGACAATCATTCATCTATACAAAAAGTAACATTTTAGAAAACTGATCATATCATTTCAATTAGAAAATACTTATAACCAAACATAGATTTACAGAGTTATTACTCACAGATAGCTCTAGTAGCATAATAGATAGATCAGACGGATTACGGTGCGTGACACATACACAAACACATAATGGATATACACTGAAACACACGCGCAGAAAATACTTAACTTATTTCTTTTCTATCTTGGTGTGTTTCTAATCCTTATCCTCATTATTATGTTTTAATTAGGGCTTAGGAATGCCTAAGATGCAATGAGGATGCCAAAATGTAATTTGAAATACTTAGTTAAATTTGCTGAAAACAAGGTCTTCGCTCGAGTGCAACTTTGGTCGCTCTAGCGGTCTGCGAAACTCTGCAAAACTTTTGGGAGCTCTCATTTTACGCTCGAGCTCAACTTCCTATGCTCGAGGGGAGGATCAAAAATAAGGGTGGTCGCTCGAGCACAGGTTTTGTCGCTCAAGCCAAGACCTATGTCTGCAAAAGTATTGGGAGCTCGAATTTTATGCTTAAGCGAAAGTGCAAAACAAAGAGTGGTCACTCGAATGCAGGCTCTGTCGTTCAAGATATGATGCATAATTCTGGAATTTCCAAATTGTTGTTCAAGATGCAAAACTCAAGTGTAAAGTTTCAAAACACATCCTTTGGGCCCCAAAACTTGAGAAAACATATCTAAACTTGTGAAATATTATGAATTAAAGATCATTTCACAAAATCAAAGCCCAAAGTCAAGTCAATTGTGCAAAACCAAACTTTAAACTTGAGTTAAAACACATTGAGGAATTGACATGATTTCATTTCGTCCAAAACATGATCAATTGAGATAAAATTTCAAGAAATGTGATGAATTCACAAAACAAAGTCAAAATAACACATGCAAGTGAGAATTCTTTTAGAACAACTTCAAAACTTCATAAAATGCACATGCATGCATGATTAACTCTTCTTTTGTACTTCCTTAGCTCATTCATCCATCTCATAGCTTAATTCCCTGGAATTCAATAATTAACCAACTAAATCACAAAGTTAGAGGCTAGAATTCTTACTATAGATGCTTAATTGTATTCTAGATGTTCAATTGCTTGAGTTTCCAAGTCAAAACCTTCAATTCTCTACAATTCTTCTTCCTTTTTCTACAGCTCAAGCTCTTCCACTCAAACTCTCTTTCCCATGTTTTACTCTCAAGGAAATGAAGATAAAATGTGGTTGAGTCCATTACCCTTACATAAGCTTGATTAGTGGGGTTTAATTAATCCTAGCTTAACTTAATTAATTAACATTATTCTACTCTAATTATTTAGATCCAAATCGAATTTCAATTAAATCTATCATAAAATTTTGAAAATTCTAATTAACACATAAACGTTGTCAATTTCGCATTCAATGGTCGATAAGGCCTTCAATTCACATACCGAAACATAAATTCAGACAGATATTCCTACGTCAGACAGATATAAGCACAAATAACATAATGTATGTGCAATTAATTTAGGATTTCTCCTTAATTACTTATTAGGTATTTTTAATCATGGTTTAGTGACTAAATACAGTTCGGGGTTGTTACATGGGTAGTCTTATTTACCTCACTGTCACTCGACTTGACATTGTTGTCACTTTGTTAGTCAATTTCTGTTAGGTCCTCGGTTTACACATTATGCTGCTATGCTTCGAATCCTTCACTATGTCAAGGGCAACTTATTTTGTGGTCTTCACTACTCTTTTGGTTCAACCCTTTTATTACGTGCCCATTCGGATGTTGACTGGGCCGGTGATCTGATTGATCATCGCTTCGCTACCGATTTCTATTTCTTCTTAGGTGACTCTCTCGTTTATTGGCGTAGCAAGAAGCAAACCTTGGTTTCTCGCTATAGCACCGAATCTAAATATCGTGCCTTTGCTGACACCACTCAAGAGCTCATTTGGCTTTGATGGTTACTCTCAGTCTTAGATATGGGTGTTTTATCTTTTGTCACCAGCCCTCTATACTTTGACAATCGTAGTACCATCCAAATTGCCCACAATGATGTTTTCATGATCACACCAAGCACATTGAAATTGATTGTCACTTTTTTCGTCAACATGTTACAAGACATTTTTCATCTTCTTCTTATTTCTTTTATTGATCAAATTGCTGACATTTTTACCAAAGCTCATCTACCAAGCCATTTTCAAGATTTGGTTTCCAAACCGTTTTCATGATTTGATTTCCAAATTCAAGTTGACTTCTATGTTGCGACCTTGAGTTGATCTTGAGTTGGAGAGAGATGTTAATATACATGGTATATATATCAAATAATATTATATATATAACATTCTATCCATATTTTTTAATAATATTTAGATACATAAAATATTTTGTATATCGTATTATAAAATATTCTGATTCTCCTTCATTGTACAACACCTCTATAAAGGGCCATAAATAGTGGTAGTCATTGTGTATTGTCACGATCATCAATTGAAGACGTAGTTCTTTCTCCTTCGCTTTCTCTTTTGCTTTATTATTTTGTTTCATGTCATATTTTTTTATTTCACAAAAATATAAAAAATGTGTTTAGTTAATCAATTTTTAAAATTGTTTTTTTCTCTCTCCTCTCTTCTTCTTCTTTTTTTATTAATAAATTAATCAATCAATTTTTCTCTCTATTCTCCTCTGAAAAATTATTAGTTGCTCCAAAGACATCACGTGGTCATACCCCTTACCAATCACAATTTACTGTACTCTCTTGTATTTCTTAATCACCTAACACAAATTCGTGGACCTCCCCTACCTCCTCCACCAATCACAACCCATTACGTGGATGTGCCCCAATACGAACCAATAACTTCTCATTTGCTTTCTCATTCTCTTACATTTTGCACGTCAATTAATCAAATTTTCACGGACATCTATCTATTCAACTAAAAAAAATAAAATAAAATAAATACAAATTATTTCAAAATTATTTTTAAAACTCATTACCAAACTAAAACTCTTTTCAACAATTTATCTTTCAAAACAAAACTCAAAATTCAAAATTCTTTTCAAAAATTAAATCAAACGGACATGTGCCAAGACTGCCCAGAGAAAATGGTATGGTTGGCTTAGAGAATGAGGATAGACAGAGGAAGGAATGTCGAGCTGAGTTGACAAATATTGTTATAGATTACTTTGCAAATTTTTTTCAATCATCTAATCCCACGGTGCTTTTTGAAATTGTCCAGCATAGGATTAGTTAGCACTATACGGGACATGGAATACGAATAGACATTTTAATCATCTAACCCTAGATTTTCAAGTTAAATAAATATAATAATTTTTAAGTTTAATATATATAATGCATTTGGCTTCTCACAAGTTAATCACAAGTTAAGATCTCAATTTGAAAGAGTTTTGGGATTTGATAGATCCATTTTAAAATCAATTCTAATCATTCGAGTCATTTACTTTTTTAGACTCATTGAGTAGAAATTTATACAAAAAAATAAAATGATTTGAATCATATTTATTTTTAAAAAATAGACAACAAATATAATATAAATTTGATTTGAATCATTGTTTGTAATATAAATTTGATTTAAACATATGGCTACTGATATCCGATCATCTTAATATTTTTGCATGAATATTTTACTCAATGAATTTTAGAAAGTGAACGGTTCAGATCATCCAAACGAGACCTATGATAAGCTCCACGAGTCTCAAGTTCTCTTATATTGAGATCCCAACATGAGAGAAATCTAACCCATATATAATTACTTTGTATCACATTTTACAAGGCAAATTAGATTTTTGACAAACTTAAAGAAAATAACTAAGTGGTTCTGACGGCGGTGGGTGTGACGACACCACCATGGATAATGGTTAGCACTTAATTAAGTAAGGAGATTGAATTTTAATTACCAATTATTCTAATTTAATCGGGGATTTATGAAAAATTATGGAGGCTGATTCGTATGTGATTCTACTGAGGATTTATTTTAGAATTAGAAATTGAAAATGTAAATGGCTCAAGATAGTACAAATAGTGAATTAAATTATTTTAATTTCGAGTATCGAATCATATGAGAGTTGAATTAAATATTCTATTCGGATTTATAAAATTGAGATTTGATTAATTGGATCCGAATTGGAGTTAATTAAGAAATACGAATTCAGAATTAAGATTATTATGAATTAAATTTATTTATAAGGTGTTCAATTGAATATGTAATTTATTAACGGAGATTTTGGGTTCGATCTAAAATTGAAGGCCTTAATGATATAAGAAATCAAAATTGAGGGTGGTGATAAGTTTAATTTGACATTTGGAGTGTTTTGAGAGTTTGATTAAAAATTTAATTCAGAATAATAAATTTAAATATAAGTAATTGGGGCTTAATGAAAGTCAAATTAAACTGATTAAATTATGTGAGATTTGTAATTAGTTATGATTAATTAAGTTATGTGCGAATCAAGGTTAAATAAGGCTGAGTGTTGCTTAAATAAGCTAATATATAATTAGTATGCTAATTTAATTCTACTCAATTAATTGACACATTGAGGTACTAGCCTATCACTAGTGTTTATGCGGATAATTATAGATATAGATATATTATTTTTTTTTTTTTTTTTTTTTAATATATATTTTTTTTTTTTTTTTTTTTTAAAAAAATATAAATCTCTTATCACCTAATATAATTATTAGGGAAATTAAAAAAAAAATTCTTTTATAACTAATATGCATATGCATATATATGTTTTATTTTGTTTATGGGTTTAAATGCTTTAAGATTTTTTTGACCAAAATAATAAATGAATGCCAAATGTGAATTTGTGAATAAAATGATTGATCGATTTTTCCAAAATCAAATTTTTTTTTTTTTTTTTTTTAAATTCAAAAATTTGAAAAAGATTGATTGAGATTGGAGCTCTGGGGGGGCTTGACCCATTTTTTTTCTTTTTTTTTTTAATATTATCTATATATGATTATCTATATATGTGAATTTAATTTTTTAAATATATAATGTAATCATATGTATCATATGTTGTTTAAATTTTTTCGAATCATATGTATTTTTTTAAATTTTTTTTTTTTATTAAATAATTATTTTAGAATTATATGAGGGCAAGATTTGGGGTTTTGAGGATTGATGTTGTGAGAAAGTTCTGGAGGTGTAGGTAGGTGTGTGCAGAGAGAAATTTGGTGGGTGTACTGAGCAAATTTGTGTATGTGTATGCATGTAAGTGATGTGTTGGCATTCAAGGATGAGTGCACGTGTGTAGTGTAAAGAGTAGAGTGTGTGTTGTATTGATTTCATTACGTGAAGGAGTGGGCTCATTTGCAAGAGAAGAAACGAGGAGAGAGAGAGAGAGTTGAAGTCAAAGACAAAGGATATGTGAGAGTGCTGAAAAATCTGGGAATGAGAAAGGATGAGGACTTGAATCAAAATCAAGAGAAAGACGAAAAAAAAGAAAAGCGTAAAGGAGAGACTCAAAGTTTAACAACAAACCCAACAAATCAAGCCATAGGTAAGGATTTCAAGCTTGATTCTTATAGATTAATTATCTAACAACTAAAATCAAGAAGTAATTGGGTTCAAATTCATATAAATAGAAAGAAATAAAGAAAAGAATGAAGAAATTACATTAAATTGACGAATCAAAGAAATCATTTAGGAATTTCATTATTTGAGTTTAATTTCTTCACTCTTCCATGTAATTTGAATTCTACCTTATATGCATCATGGAATTTTAAGGTTTTAAGATTTTAATTCATGTCTTATGAGTTTGAATTTAGATTTGATATGAGGAAAATTAATAAAAATCTAAATTTGAGCAATTCAAGATTTTAATTATGGTTTGGGCTTGATTATGTAGAATTGGTTGGATTCTGATAAATGTTTCATGCATGCAAATGATTTTCTAAGAAGTTTATAACTTTAATTTCATGTTTTAAAGGAAAATAGAAAGAGCTTGAAGTCAATTTTATGTAACCAAAAAGAAAATGAGAAATTGGAGCTATGTTCAAATTTAATGAAATTAATTTAGAAATTAATCACTTTAGGTTCGAATTTAGTTGTCTTAACTTGAAATTGAGTTTCAATTGTACATGCATCATGAATTTTTAAGAGTTTTAGAAGATCAATTCATGTTTTAGAATTTGTGGGTTTGAAATTGGATTTGATATGAAGAAAATGAATTAAATTTAAAATCGGACAAATATGAAAATATATTGTAATTTATATTTGAGAATCAAAAATTAATTTAATTTTGATTTAATTTTATACATGCAAATATTTTTGAAAAGGGCCTTACAGATTCAATTTAAGTTTTATGAAATAAAGAAAGAATTGAAAGATGATTTTTAAACGTGAAATCCAAGATTTAAATGTGAATTAAAATTATAGAATTTTGAAGTATAAGTGGAATTAACTTTAAATAAATGTAATTGGGAATGTTTTTGCATATTCAAGTGAGTCATGCTTGAATTTGGAGTATTGGTAATGTGTTTTGAAGTTTAAACAACATTCTGGAAAATCCAAAATTCGTTACCATCGCTCGAGCGAAGAAGTTGTCGCTCGAGTGTAGAATGCAAGCAACCAATATTTTTGCAGACAAGGGGTCCGCTCGAGCGACCAATGTTGCGCTTGAGCGAAGAGTCCTATTTCAGAAAATTTTGAAAAGCCGTTTCATATTTCGATTTCCGTTCTCTTTCACTTCCAAGCATTCTTAGGCAAGAATTATGACTCAACAAGATTAATAAACTACCAATCAACATAAATTAGTTAGTTAAAGAATAAGTCATTGACTTAGTAATAATTGATTAAAAAGCCAAGTAAGAAATTTGTTTATTTAAAAAAGAATAATTTAGTAATGAAAGAATATGTGAAACGAGAACCCGATTCATTTGAATAAAGAAAGAACAAGCGTAGTAGACCTTTGGATTATTTAAACAAAAGACAAGAAAAGTCAAACTTGATCAAGGAAGTGATATTGTGTATCAATGTGTATATGTTATGTATTTGTGTAGGTTACGTGCTATTGTCTGCCTTATCTGATTTGCTAGCGGAACCATTTGTGAGTAATAATTTTGTAAAGTTATATTTAACTTTAGTTATTTTCTGATGCTATGAAATGATCAGTTTTCTAAAATGAGATGTTTTGTATGAATAAATGATTGTCTAAATTTCTGAAATGTATTTGTGGCATCCTTAGCACAAGGCCCTTACCCGGGGGTAATAATACTGTGGTCTCATGGCCCTTGCCCGGGGGTAATAATACCGTGGTCTCAAGCCCCTTTCCTGGGGATAATAATACCGTGGCTCAAGTATGTTACAATTTCCTAGTACCAGAGGTTCTTTAATGGAACTGACAAGCATAATAACGCTAATGGATGTACTATATATAATTAAGCACGAACTCTAATTTTTGTATATGATTTGAATAAGAATATGAATATGAATATGAATCTGTTTCTAATTTGAAATCTCAATATGCATAAGACTCTGCTTCTGATGAGAATCTGTTTCTGATATAAATTCTGATTTCTGACTCTGTGATGGACATCATTCATTAAAACCCTTTACTTTGTTATTATTCACTAGGCTCCAGCTCACCGTATTATTTATGTATGTAGGTAATCAAGCCCGTGACCAGGCTTAGAGCTTCTGCATGGACTTTGTTTTGTCAACCAACCTATGTGCCTCTCGTGGAGGTTTCAAATATATCAAGTGGTTATGGCTATGTGCATAAAGTTCAAGTCTTATTTTCTTGTTTTTGTTTATTCTGTATTAAGGGCCAAGTCCTTTCCTGTCTAGTCTGTATATATATGATGACATGTAAATGTATGTATATATAGTTTAAAAATTTTCTGTCTCATATAAGTTTGCACAACTCAATGGATGTTGTATAATTGCTATTTGCTTCCGTTAGCCCTTAATATTATGTTAATCTGTCTCAGAGGCCTTCGGTAATCCTATGATTACTGGCTGGTTACGATGCTAAACCTAAAAGGACGGGTTTAGATCGTGACAGACGAATACAAGAATTTTATGGTGAGGGGGCAAAGTAATATACATTTAAAATTGATAACAAAATTTTAATTATTTTATTATTAGCGAAGACAAACATATGTATATTTACTTATTCAATCATAAAAACTAAAAAAGTTTCATAAAATATGCAAATAAAATTAAAGTAGATTTTAATATAGGGATGAATAAAATAAAATGCATCGTAAATATCTTATTCACATTGTACAAAACAAAATTTATGTGTGTATTAGTGATGGAGACCTAATGTATATTTGCCTTTTATTGTGATATAAATGATGTACAAATAGAAAAATAAATAAATAAAATTTATGTCCTTGTTTAGCAAGTGATTTGGGTTTAGGTTAGGACTTAGAAAGTATAAAAAGATAAAATAAATTACATAAGTGTACGGGAAAGAAATAAACATTCTCGTATAATCCTGTTGATCAAGTCTGCGCTTCTCCATACGACGTCGCTCTACTTCCTGAAAACACAAACGTGAGCTAGCCGGCGGGTGTGTGCCGGAAATCTCTCTGATGCCTAAGTCAGCAAACTAGACAAATAGACAAAAGTTCTGTGTATTCGGGAATCAAAATTGTGTTAGCTCTCCATAGGTGATGTTTGTGAGCTTTTATAGGTTCTGTGTGGCACAATCCAAGTAGGACTCTTACTCCTCCATGTAGAGTCCTCCTAGGATTCATACTCCTGAAAGATAATGCTTATCCTTCAACACCCCCCTCACTGCTTAAACCAAGTGAGATGGTTTTACCATGGTCGGACTCCAATGTGGCCGAGGTAAGCATGGCTATGCTTAGCCGCAGAATAGACCAAACTATCCTTAGTTCGGTTCATTGCCCTTACCTTAGGTCCTCTTCCATAAACCATAGTAAGCCCAAACCGAGCTAACTTTTAGTAAGGTTTAGACTACGTTAATTACACTGCGCTATGACCGGTATAAGTTTTAGTATGATAACCGAACTAACCGTAAGCCCTTTAGGACCGGAGTAACTTCACGCCTCTGCAAGACCGGAGTAACTTTATGGCCATTTTACTCAGCACTTCACATAGCGGTCCATAACGGCCCATTACCTAGCTCGGCCCAATTTTCATATAAATTACCCTCTCAATAAGCTAATAAGACAAGTTCATTTTGACAACAAAAAGAAAAGCCACATCTTTTTCCATTTTTTTTTTTTTTAGTGATTTTGTTTTTCAAAATTATGTCAAATTTTTTTACTTTTTCGATCTGTCTTGTCGAGACGAATCTAAAAAGTATATTTTAAAAAAAAATTCAAAAAAAATCACTAAAGACAAAAATAAGCTAAAAAATTATATATTTTGATTTCGATTGGTAAGTGGTGATTTTAGTCAAAAAGTTAAAAAGTAATTAAAAAAATTAAGAAAAAATTATTTATAAGTCCTATTAGGGAGACTTATGCTACATATGGTCCTACTAAAAAACTTATGTTCCCATAAGTCCTGTGGGAAGTTTGTTGACACATTTACCCTCAATATTAGTTGTTAATATTATAAATAATAATAAAACCGTATATAAGAAATTGAATGTTACCATAGATCATATCTATATAAACGTAACGTAACGTAACGTGACACCTATGATCTATGGTAACATTCAATTTCTTATATAGGAAATTGAATGTTACCATAGATCATATCTACATAAACGTAACGTAACATGACACCTACATAAACGTAACGTGACACCTATGATCTATGGTAACATTCAATTTCCTATACCATAGATCATATTTATATGAAACGTAATGTGACACCAACATAAACCAGCAATATTTTCACATTCAATTTAAAAAAACAAAAACTCATTAAGTTTGTGAAACGTAACGTGACACGTTACGTTACGTTTATGTAGGTGTCACGTTATGTTACGTTTATATAGGTGTCACGTTACGTTATATTTATGTAGGTGTCACGTTACGTTACGTTTATGTAAGTGTCACGTCACGTTACGTTTATGTAAGTGTCACGTCACGTTACGTTACGTTTATGTAGGATCTTGTGGGATACATTCCTATCTAAATAGGACCTGAGATTTTATAAGAAATTACACAGGACTTAGCCTACCACAAGTGTTTGAAAAATGACTTATAAATAAGTCTCCCAAAAATTAAAAAGCCAATAACCTATACCAAAAAGTCAAAAAAAAAAATTTCTCTACTCTTTGCACATCTTTTCGTAAAAAGCTAAAAATTCATCCCAAACATACTAATTTTTTTACATCATATTTTAGTTAAAAAGCCAAATAGTTACTAAAAAAATCCTTTTCCCAAACGAGACATTTTTCTCTTTTCTAGATTTTTTTGAATTTTTTAAAAAATTATAATTTTCCAGCTCGTCTTGTCGGGTTGAATCTAGAAATTTAAAGCTTTTTGAAAAATTTTAAACAAAGTTCACTAAAAATGAAAATATGCCCCCAAAAAAAAAAATCACTTTCCAAAACACTCTGAATCATAATCATTTCACTTTTTTTTCTCACAAAAAAAGTTAAAAAAATTTCTCGAACGGGACTAATTTAAGTAAGTTAAATTAGTTAAAAAAATAAAAAAATCAAGCTAAAGAAATTCTTCTCAAACAAACCCATATACATAACAATGTGATTGCATTAGGACCTATTATTTTAAAATTCTATACAAAATTTTTGAAAATATAATATTTGCCATTGAAATCTTATAAATACAAAATCTAAATTATAAAAATCACTTAACTGACCACTCAATAAATAGTGAGTTTTCATTTTGATAATTGACGTCTTAGAACATCTCCAATGGTTGTTGCTATAATACTATTGATATTGCTATAATTTGACAATGAATAGTGCTATTTTGCTAAATTATAGCAATGGTACTCCAATAGTCACTTGCTATTTTGACAAACCGAAACTAACTTTCCCTCCAAGTTTGTAAATGTTGTTTAACTAGGTTTTTAGTGATTTTTTTTTTCTTTTATGACCTTTTTTTAACTATTTCTAAAATATATATATATTTATATTATTCCCGACTAAACAAATATAAAATTTGAAAAAAAAATTAAATATAATTCACCCCACTAAAAAACATATCACTTATTTATTTTATTTTTTTGTTTTTTGTTTTTTGTTTTGTTTTTTTTTTTTTTTTTTGACAAACAGAGCACAACGACTCTTTTCACTTCCAAGAATATTCACCACCGTCTACGTACAAACCAATGGTTGAGATGATTTCTCTAGAATCATCCAACCCATTATCTTCACATCCATTCACTATCTTCACTCTCCCTCTTACTCTGACTCTCACTCTCCTCTTCCCTTTTCCTCCTCCATCATTGAAATATCTGTGTGTGTGTGTGTGTATGTACGTGTGTGTGTCTATCTTTACTCTTCCTCTCACTCTCTCACTACCTCACTCCCATCTTCCATTTTCCTCGTCCATCATGGAAACATCTCTCTCTCTCTCTCTCTCTCTCTCTCTCTCTCTCTCTCTGTGGGTCTTTGAGCTCAAGAGCAGTATACTCTTCAATCTGTCATGGTGTTGTCTCTGATCTGTGTCTCTCTTTCTCTCCGTCATCAAACCTCTCCGATCTGCGTTTCTCTCTCTCGTCAAACCTCTCTGATCTGTCTCTCTCTCTATCATCAAACCTCTCCGATCTGTCTCCGATCTGTCTCTCTCTCTCTCTCTCTCTCTGTCGTTAAACCTCTCTGATCTCTCTTTCTCTCTCTGTCCTCAAACCAGTATACTCTATGATCTATCTCTCTCCTCAAACCGATCACCTAGCTCTGATCTCCAAAACCAGTCTTCTCTCTCTCTCTCTTTGTCCTCAAACTAGTCAGCTGAAGAAGAAGCCCTCGAGGTCGATCCAAGTATTTATCATCTAATTTCGTTTATGAAATTTATATAAATTTGTGAAATTGATTTTGAAATTTGATGTGTGATTTGTTTGTGTGATTCTAAAATTGATTTTGAAATTGAAATTTTTGTGATTTGTTTGTGTGATTTTGAAATTTATTTTGAAATTTGTGTGATTCTGAAATTCTCAAATTTATTCTGAAATTTGTGAAATTAATTCTGAAATTTATAGATTTATTCTAAAATTTGTAAATTTAGCAACTCTTTTGAAATTTGGGTTTGATTATGAAATCTGGGTTTGATTTTGAAATTTGGGAGGTTTTTTACTGTTTGAATTCTATTTTTTCAACTGAATTTGGAGTCAAAAATCTGTTGATATTTGCTTATGCGGCATGTTTGGCTGCTGCTATTCAACCTGCCAAATTTGATAATAGAAATGGCATCTACTATCTTTGGCAAATAGAATAGCAGGCCATTAGACACCCTCTTTTTGTCACTCTTGCCAAATTATAGCTTTGACAGATTGTTTGACAGCTCCATTGGAGATGCTCTTAGAAGAGGTGACTGAATTGAGGGGGCCAATCCGTAACGAATTACATACCAACAGATTATAGTATATCCACTAGCATTTCTTCTATCATTTTAGGGCCACAGCCCCCCTTTAGTCCCCTCTGTCTGCTATTGGTTTTGAGAATGAAAAAAGATAAAATGGGATAATATACAAGCTAATTTTAAAAAAAAAAATCACCCTTAGGTTAATTAAATTTTACTTAATTAACGTCTTAAATATAACGATGTAACATGTTCTTTTTCAACTGATGAATAGGCGTGTAAAAATAGTCCGACTCGGCATCAGGCTTGATTGAGGCCAAATTGTGCAACACTGAGGCCGATAATTAGGATATCTTAACCCTACTTGTCTGTCAAATTATATATTTTATACATGTTTAATACCGATCAGGTTGGACACAGTGGGAGCATAAAATGAGCAAAAATGCAAAAATTGGAGAGAAAAATGCTTCCCGCACGTGCGGAGGACTATTCCCGCATGTGCGGCCCATTCATCGCAGCCAAACAGAGCCTGAAAAAATTGCACGTGCAGAGGCCCATTCCTGCACGTACGGAACCCTCTTCGCACATATGATAGAATTTCCTGCATGTGCGGCCCTATCTCGAAAAGCATGCCTAATGTTTTGAATTTGAAAAAAATAGCAAAGGTATAAAAAGACAGAAGAAATGATGGATTAGGGTTCGAAAATATTTCAAGGAAAATAAGAGGCTAGGGTTTGAAGAGAGGGAATTCTCAAGCTTCGAGTATAATTTCATGGAGGCTTATTCTTTTTCTACTTCTTTCCACTCCTCCATGAGTGGCTAGGCTTCTATTTCTAGGGTTTTGATGAAACCCTGGCCAAGTAAATAGGTTTTCCTTTTGGTTTTCTTTTATGTAATGGTTTGAACAGTTGTATGGTTCTCAAGAAGCTTTCAAATATAATTTTCTATTATTTCTTCAAGTATTCTTCTTTCTGTGATTGTTGAATACTCCTCATGCAATGGTTTTCTATGCTTTCATGTTTAAGGTATGAGACGAGCCATACTATAAGGGACAAGTCGTGTTGCTATCCTAGTTTAGAGCGAATGACTCGTACTACTTGAGATGGTTCGTGCATATACATTGAATGTATTAATTTTCTTGATAAATCTTTGAACTTGTAGTTGCGAAGTATTATTTGGTTCGAACCGTAACATAATTGATTTTCAAATTGAAATCGTGCTTATGTAACTAGTGGTGAATTCATTACCCTAGGTTTTTTCCAAAATCAATAATTTCATCTTTATTTATAATTGCTAGTTTATTTGATTTGTTTAATTTAAGGGCAAATTACCACAAAAAAAAAAAAAACCCCAATGTTTAGCATGTTTTGCAATTTAAACCCTAAGTTTTAAATTTTGACAATTAAAACCCTGAAGTTTATTTCGTGTCACAATGTAAGTACCCCCGTCCATCTCTGTTTCATGAAGCAACGGGGAAAGCCATTTTTGGCACCAAAACCAACCCAAAACGACTCCGTTTCTTATTACCCACCCACCCCCCAATATTTAAGGCCCCAAATCTTTGGTGTCATCGATTAGGGCTACAATTTGCCCTAATTTTTTTGATTTCGTCGATTAGGGCAACACGGTCGACGTATCCAGAGCGGAACGAAGCTCCATTTTTAGCCATTGCGAATATAAGTGAAGGAAACAGCTGGGGCAGAAACAATTTGGGTGAATTGACTCGTTGCACTTGTGGATTGAGAGCAAAGATCCGAACTTCATGGACCTAGTGAACCCAGCTAGGAGGTTTCTTGGTTGTCCAAATTATGGAGTAAGTTTGCCACTCTCGTGAATAATCTGAAAAATGTGTATATTTTTGTTCCCTAAAACTTGTCTTTGATTAGTATTATGTAATTTATTTACTTATTTATTTTTATTTTTTCAAAAAAATGGGGTTTGTGGCTTCTTGTCTGGTATGATCCATCCACTTGTTCTCGCGGTAGACAAGTCTTGCTGCAGTTAATGAACAAGGTTGCAAGCTTAGAGGAAATGGTAACTAAGATTGCATGATTGGAGGAGGATGCTCAAACTTATCGTTTGAGATAGAAATGGATTGTAGCTGGATTGATTGTTGCAGTGATTGTAATTGGAATGTTAACAGTGAGCAGTTAGGGAATGTAGGTTAGTCAGTTAGTTAGTTAGTTAGCATTTGTGGTTTAGGAAATGTAATGGTAACTATGCACTTGCCAATTTGAACTTCATGTATAATATTGAATGAAATGAGAAATCTTTGTTTTGGTTTTAATGTGTTTTTGGATTGTGGTAATGTTTGTTTGGTTGTCTACATTTTGTAATGAAGTTTATGCATCTGTTTTGCCAATGCTCTGAATGTGTTTGATAAAATGTCTAGGTGAAGGGAAATTGAACAAGCCAAGCATGAAACAAATTAGAAACCAAACAAGTTTACACCAAGCATGAACCAGATTAGAAAAGAAGCCATTGTTCAACCTATTCAAAACCAATATACAGCACAAACCGACATATATAATAACCATCTAACTTGTCGTTCCCATTAGAAACCAAGCATGTACAATAACCATCCAACATGTCAAAACCATTACAAAATAGCAGTTCCCCATTACATGTCAAAACCATTGTTGATGCAAAATAGCAGTTCACCATTACTATAAAAAAAAAAAACTAAAAAAAAAAATGACCATTATAAAAGCAGTTCACGACGTTTAGTTCACCATGTCTCTATTAACACTAGCCTGACTACCTATGACTTGCTCAACTTCATCCATTCTCTTTGTTGATGCCCTTTGTACTTGCTGTTGCACTCCATTGGTTGATCTTGTTACAAGTCTCCTTTATGGTGGTTGTTGCTGCTGCTGCTGCTGTCCACTAGTTGATGTTGCCCTTCTTTGGGGTGGTTGCTATCTAGTTGTTGCTGTCCAGCAGTAAAAGTTTCCCTTGTTTGTGGTGGCTATTGCTATTGTCCACTAGTTGATGCTTCCATAGATATTGCTTCTAATCTGAATCCCATGAAAGTTTGTCTACTCCTCACCTGTTATCAAAAAATTGTTAAACCACACTTGGAGCATACATGGAGGTCAATTACATATTACAAATAGAGCATACCAATACATTACTTACATTTTTTGATGAACTTGCAGCTCCATCCTTTTTACCTTTGATAGGCCCCTTGCATGCTCTTTGATTATGACCATATAGACCACACTTGGAGCATTTGAGGCTGGTACACTTCCTCTACAACTTGAATGGGTTCTAAGGTTCATCTGGGTCTCTAATTCTTTGCTTTTGAGGCCTACCAGTTGGTCTTTTCAGCTTAGGAGGAAATAAAGGGTCACAACCTGTCTTAGGCCACTGATCTTTTCCATTAAGTGGATTTATGAGTGATTCATAAGTTCTCAAGCAGGTCTCTTTTTTGAAAGCCACATGCACATAATCCTCAACTCTCTCTTTTTGAAAGAAAATAGCAGCCACAACATGAGGACAAGGGATTCTAGTTAGATCCCACTTCAAACAAGTGCATGTCCTATTCTCTAAGTTGACAATATAACCATTTACTCCACATCTAACTTCAAATTGAGCACCCCCTGACCAAGTAGGTATCCATACTCTAGATTTTAGCTTTGACCTCTCAATCTTAGTTTGTATGTTTGCACAGATTAACCCTTGGTACTTGATCATGTTGTCCCTACATTTATGTAGCCTCACCATTAAAGCCCTCCTGATCCACTCTGACTTGGTGAGGATGGATCTATCTCTAGTTGGTAATACCCAATTGTTAAAACACTCTAAAATATTGTTCAACAATCTATTACAATTTGTTTTAGAATTGAATGCATGCCTAGACCACTGACCTGGTTTAACTCTCATCATCCAATCATGTGCTCTACTATCTACACTATGCAACTCAGTCATATGTTTCTCCCAATCAATCCTTGTATATGCCTTTGCAGCTTTCCATACACAACTTTTTAGCTCCTTCCCTCTAAACTCCTTTTTTAAATTTTGCATAAAGGAGTCTAAAACAAAACCTATAATTGCCTTCAGGGCATAATTCTTTAAGAGTTGGAACCACTCCCTGTAAAACATAAATGTCAAAACCATGACTTAATGAAAAACATTAAGGCACATAACAGAGTAATGAAAAAATCATTAAACATAAATATACCTTTTGTTGATCAGTGATGTAGGTTTATCCATGCTCTGCACTTATGCCAATACATTCAAACAAATTCTGTACAAACCAAGTCCAACTTTCTTTATTCTTACTCTTAGCCACTGCATAAGTAATTGGGAACATCATGTTGTTTCTATCCCATCCCACTACAGCAAAAAATTGCCCTTGACAAGGTCCTTTCAAATACAAGCATCCAAGCCAATCAATCGTCTCACACTAACTAAAAACCCTCTCCTGATTCCATCAAGGCATACAAAAATTCTCCGGAACCTAGGCTGAATTTCAAGTCGAGGCCTCCATACATTGATGTCAACTCTTGAATGAACCTGGATTGGTCCTTATCAACTCAGTAGCATAATCCCACAGTTTTGTATATTGTTCAGCATTTGTTTCCTCAAGTTGCACTAATGCTTGTTTCTTAGCTCTGTAACATTTCATTTTGGATACTTCTACAACACAATCATCTTTCACAGTGTCCTTGAATTCATTTATTTTCCAAGCAGGGGTGGTCTTGAATTTGTTCACATATGCCAAAAATGCACTAGTTACTTGTCTGTTCTTGTAAGTTCTGTTGCAAGTGTATATAGGTTTGTATGTCTTAATTTGCAATGTGTTCTTTCCACTCATCTTAGATGCATAAAACTTTCACTCACACCCATCACTACAGTTTACTTGAACCTTCCATGTCTCACTTTTTGTGAATTTGACATCATAACCCCATTTAACTGCATATTCCTTCACAGCATCTTTAAATTCAATGGCATTATGAAACAACATTCCAATTTTAAATTCAATATTAGCCATATTAACCTCAGGCCTAAATTCATGCTACTTTGGCTTCTCATTACCCTCCTCATTAAAGCCTTCAAGGGTTACTAATTCCTTCTCAGATGAATCCCCATCATTGACAACACATTCCTTAAATGCATTGCCTCTTTCTCCATTTGGTTCCTTCTCTACATTACCATCAAACATTCTATCATCCTCAATAGGGTCATCCTCATCTTTACTACTATCTAAGAAATCACTATCTGATGAGTCATCATTGTTCTCATCTTCACTGTTTGCTTCATCTTCATACTCATGATACTGAGGATGTTAAGCATTTTCATCCTTATTTACAGGGAAATCAATAAGGAACAAAACAGGGTGAGAAGTGTCTACATTGCGGCACATGATGCTTAACAAATAATTCTAAGGTGTTTCTAGAGCCTAGATATTGAAACATTTCTAAAACATCTTGGTCAGTACCTAATCTTCTTAACCCTCTAACCAGATCTTTTGTGGGAATCCTATAAAAAAAAAAATTGTTTGTAATCAAATATCCCTATCTTCTTCACCATAAATATCAACTCAGGCACAAAAAATGTATTAACGTCAACAATATCAAACACATGTACTTACCCCCAAAGTAACTCCTAGGCCCACCATCACTATCAATAAAGTATCCACTATGATGTAAAACCAATTTCATATTTATATCATCCATTGCTACATTCAAAAATAAACAAATATATCATAAATAATACATGAGACAACATATAACAAAAGGACCACCTTCAAGACATCAATGCATAAAATACCAGTGGATTGAACAGGTGGCATGGAACCAACCATTCTGTCAACCAACCACTCAATCAATGCAGCGGTCCATCAATGAAGATAAAAAATTTCATATACGAAAGGACAATAAAGTAACCAACACACACATATACCCATGCAATAAAGCAAGATACAAATACAGAGTTTTCCATTACTTTATTCACGAAATAAAATTATAAAAAAAAAAAAGAAAAGAAAAAGATAACTTCGTAGACAAATTACAAGAACAAAGTAACAAAAAAATTCGTATAAATCACTTACCAACACTCCAAATAATTGTGAGCACTAGTACTTCAAACCTTGGTCCAGATTTTGTTCAAAATCGCAACAACCCATTTGCCCTAATTGACGAAATCAAAGAAATTAGGGCAAATTGTAGCCCTAATTGATGAAATCAAAGATTTGGGGCCTTATATATGGGGCTAATAAGAAATGGCGTCGTTTTGGGTTGGTTTTGGCGCCAAAAATGGCTTTCTCCGTTACTTCATGAAATAGAGATGGACGGGGGGCTTATATTGTGACACGGAATAAACTCCAGGTTTTAATTGTCAAAATTAAAAACCTGGGGTTTAAATTGAAAAAAAGGCGAAACCTTGGGGGGTTTTTTTTTGTAATTTTCCCTTAATTTAATTATTATTAGATTATGCACAACCATCTCTTTCATCAAAATTAATTTAGGAATTTAACAATCAAATTATTTTAATTTCCCGTTTATCCCTATGGATCGATACTTGAACTTAGCACTATTCTAAAGATTTTGGTATAGTTCAATGTTTATTTTTGGTGTGTGAAATGACCCATCAAATTTTGGCGCCGTTGCCGGGGACTTCTGGCAAAATTAATTAATTTAAAGTTATATTCTTATTTTAATTTTTAGTTTATGATTTTATATTTTAGTGTTGTTAAGTGTGCAGAGTTTTTGTAAGTGGAGTTATCACCAAAGTGGAAGCGGAGCGCAACCGTGCTTTCAAAACAAACCACAGCACTAAAGTGCTTAAAAAAATAAAAAAAAAAGCAAATACTCACAAGCAAAGCACCAAAGTGCTAAAAATATGGAGCTCAAGTAGAGGTTGGAGACAACGGTCTACACATCAAGCACCCGCAAGACAAGTAAAGCGCTTTCGTTAAACCGCTGTGAGTATTTTCTGCTTTGGTATTTTTCTTTCATAACTTAGTGCACCAGAGTCGAAACTTAGTTTGTGTGTGTATGTGTGTGTTGTATGCACGGGTGCCATTCTTGTCGTCCTGAATTGTGGAGTTTGGACCTTGAACTAGAAAGGACTCTTCGGAACCTCAAAACCATTTCCCGTGTTCCTAGGCTCGAATATCCATATCCATACTTTGAACCATTAGAGATAGCAAACTCGAATGGCCCAAATGGGCCCAACCGAACCCTTAAGGATTACTTCACACCCGCTGCATATACATCACCATCATGCATTTAGTTACCCGACACCACTGCTGCTGATTATGAGATTAAGTCTAGCATTATTCAAATGCTCCCATCATTCCATGGACTAGCTCATAATGACCCTTATAAACATCTGCATGAATTTTTGAAAATTTACTCTACAGTGAGGATCTAGAATTTCACTAATGAGGCCTTAATGTTGCGACTGTTTCCATTTTCACTTAAGGACAAAGCCAAACATTGCTTGAACTCCTTACTTGCTAATTCTGTCACAACTTGGGACCAATTACAGTAGAAGTTTTTGGATAAGTACTTTCCCATCGGTAAGACCAACTAACTCAGGTGAGCCATCACTAATTTTGCACAAATTGATGGCAAGCAATTTCATGAAACATGGGAAAGACTTCGTGACATTCTCCAACAATGCCCCCACCACCAAGTACCTAATTGGCAACTCATTCAGACCTTTATTATGGCTTAACTGAGCCTTACCGCCAAATGGTGAATTCTTATAGTGGGACATTCATGTCTAAAAATGATGCCAAAGCATGGAAATTATTTGAGAACCTAAGTGATAATTCCCTTCACTATGCCTCCACAGCCCGGCAAGTCCGGCAACCGATAGTTGGAGCCCCGAAAAGAGGGGGCATGTATGAGGTATGGAAAAACCTAGAGTTGGCCCCAACAAGTAAAGGTATTGTCCCACAAAATGGACTAATTATTAGCTTTAGGACATGCCCTACACCGCAATCACAGCCTCAATTTCATGAGGCATGTGCTATTTGTGCGAGCCTTGCTCATGACTTAAGTGAGTGCCCTTCGACATCACAATTTTCAGAATTAGTCTAAGAGCATGTGAACGCGGCTCAAGGTTTCTCCAACCTGAGTAATGACCCATATTCCAACACATATAATCCGAGATGGAGGAACCACCCTAACTTTTTATGGAGACCTCCTTCACAAGGCACTTCTTACAACCCTCCACCACCAAGGCAGAATTTTAATAATTTTGCCAACTAATCTTCCTATTGCCCACCACAACCTTACCAGTAACCACAACCCCCGCCTATTCCTCAATGCAACTCCTCCTTTGAGACTCAGGTGTTGGAAGTTTTTTTAGAGCTTAAGGGGTTAGCACCAATAGTTCACTCCCATATTCACCCAATTACCAAGCTAGAGGTCCAATTAAGTCAAATGGCTAACAACATGAATAGGAGGGAGGAGGGAAAATTATCGAGTTAGAACCCTAAGGGTCAATATGGGGCAGAGGGGTCGAGTGGGAATAGAAAGCACCATAAATAGGTACAAACAGTGATTACTTTGAGGAGTGGAAAGGAATCAGAGCCTCAGCCAGTTGCGTCTGATATAACTAGGGCTAAGAAGGGTGACCACAGTGGTAAACCCAATAAGAGCAAAGATGAGGGAGAAACACATAAGGGGGATGACTTAGTCCCTAGTACTGCACATGAGTCTAAGGCACCATATGTGCCTAAGGCACCCTTTCCCCAATGTCTTGATACATTGTCTCTTTTAAATAAGAAAGCTACCTCCATGGAAGCGATAATGGAGGTTTTTAAACAAGTTAAAATCAACCTCCCCCTATTAGAGGCGATTAAGCAAGTACCCTCCTATGTTAAATTTTTGAAATACATCTGTACGCAAAAGCGTAAATCTAGGACACATGTGTCCTAAAAGGTCATACTCATGGAGCAAGTAGGCTCCATCTTATTGAGTGACACACCCCCTAAGCTTATAGACCCAGGTGCCCTAACCATTGCATGCATTATAGGGGACCATTTTATTGATAAGGCCTTGTTAGATTTAGGGGCTAGTGTCAATTTGTTGTCGTACTCTGTGTACGAGGAATTCAAGCTTGGCGAGTTGAAGCCCACTACTATCACACTCCAATTGGTTGACCGGTCCCTCAAAGTACCACGTGGCATGATTGAGGATGTTCTAGTAAAGGTCGATATGTTTTATTTTCCTATTGACTTTTTGGTTTTAGATATGAAACCGGTAAACAGCTCTAGGAAACAAATCTCGGTGATCTTAGGTCGACCTTTCTTGGCTATGGCTAATGTATGTATTAATTGTCATACCGAGGTTATGGATGTTTCATTTGGAAATATGCAAGTGAAACTCAATGTTTTCCAAGCATCTCAATAACCCCATGAAAGAGAGGAGTGCTTATTTGTAGATGTTGTGGGGGAGATAGTAGAGGAGGCTTTACCCTTCATTCTTGTAGAGGACCTTTTAGAGGCTTGTTTAGCTTATTGTAGGTTTGAGGATTTTAATATTGATAGGTCAGTTGAGGAAGTGAATACTTTACTTGATTCTTCTTCTATACCGAATTTTCCTCCGTGGAAAGCCCGGTTCGAGTCCCTTCCTCCTCTATCTAGGGAGCCTTTCGTACCATCTCTAATCACACCACCTACGCTTGGGTTGAAGCTACTCCCGACCACACTCAAGTATGCATTTTTAGGGCCTCAAGATACTTTACCGGTCATAATTGCATTCGACTTAACTGTAGAGCGGGAAAATCAATTAATGAGTGTTCTCGTAGCACATTGAAGTGCTATAGGGTGGTCGGTGGTTGATTTGAAAGGGATAGATCCTTCTATGTGCATGCATTATACATCTAGAGGAGGACACCAAACCTTCTCGTAAAATGTAACGAAGGCTTAATCCTAATATGAAAGAGGTCGTAAAAAAAGAGGTGTTGAAATTGTTAGATGTGGGTATTATATACCCCATCTCGGATAGTAAATGGGTGAGTCCCACACAAGTGGTGCCCAAGAAATCAGGCATCACTGTTGTTGAGAATGAGTAAAGAGAGTTAGTCCCCACACGAACCACTATTAGGTGGTAAGTGTGCATTGATTATAGGAGACTGAATTCCATTACTAGGAACGACCATTTTCTATTACCATTTATTGACCAAATTCTAGAGTGGTTAGTAGGGCAGAGCTACTATTTTTTCTTTAATGGCTATTCTGGTTACAATCAAGTTCCTATGTATCCTGATGACCAGGAGAAGACCACCTTCACATGTCCTTTTGGCACTTTTGCCTATTGCTGAATGCCCTTTGGGCTTTGCAATGCACCAGCGACCTTTCAACGGTGCATGATGGCTATCTTCTCTAACATGGTGGAGAAATTCTTATAGGTCTTCATGGATGACTTCTCCGTGTTTGGGCCATCTTTTGAGGAATGTCTCCAGAACCAAACTCAAGTCCTTACTCATTGTGTGGAGACGAACCTTGTTTTGAGTTGGGTGAAGAGCCATTTTATGGTTCGCAAGGGTATAGTGTTAGGACACATTGTATCCCCTCAAGGTATAAAGGTAGACAAAGCTAAGGTTGACCTCATTGTAGGCTTTCCTCCACCCACTTCTGTGTGTCAAGTTAGGTCTTTCCTAGGCCATTCAAGTTTTTACCATCGATTCATCAAAGACTTTAGCAAAATATCTTGTCCTTTGTGTAGTTTACTTACTAAGGATGCACCTTTAATCTTTGATGATGCATTTTTGAAAGCTTTTGAAACATTTTGAGCTACACTTTCTACTGCCCCCATCATGCAATCCCCTGAGTGGTCTCTCCCTTTCGAGATTATGTGTGATACATCTAACTATGCCCTCAGTGCCATCTCGGGCCAAATGGTGAATAAAGTGGCCCATGTTATATATATGCTAGTTGTACTTTTTCTAATGCTCAATTAAACTACACTACTATCGACAAAGAGCTACTAGCTGTTGTCTTTACACTTGATAAGTTCCGGTCCTACCTCCTAGGGTCTAAAGTCATTATGTTCATTGACCACGATGCTTCGCGGTACTTATTGTCCAAAAAAGAGACCAAACCTAGGTTGATTAGGTAGATTCTACTCCTTCAGGAGTTTGACCTAGAAATCCAGGACATGAAAGGATCCGGGAATGTCGTTGTGGATCATCTATCCCGAATCCTTATTGAGCACACTAGTGATCCCTTAGCCTTGCACGACTCATTTTTGGACAAGCAACTTTTTGCGGTGTCACAAGTGACCTTCTCATGGTTTGCTCACATAGTGAATTACTTGGCGGTTGGTCAAATTCCTAAAACTTGGTCTAAGTAAGACAAAGGCTGATTTTTCTCACAAGTCAAGCACTATTTCTGAGAAAACCCAAAATTGTTTAAGTATTGTCTGGATCAAGTGATTTGGCATTGTGTGCCATTCTCACCTTTTGTCACTCTCATGCATATGGTAGCCATTTTAGTAGGCAGAAAACAGCTTCCAAGGTTTTACAATATGGGTTCTACTGGCCCTCTATCTTCAAAGATGCCCACAACTTCTGTAGAGCTTGTGTGCGTTGTCAATGAATGGGCTCTATGTCACGACGTGATATGATGCCGATGACCCTTATTTTGATTGTTGAGATTTTTTATGTTTGGGGCATTGACTTTATGGGTTCCTTTCCACCATCTTTTGGATTTGAATACATTTTGGTGGCCGTGGACTATATCTCCAAGTGGATTGAGGTAGTGGCCACCATAACAAATAACCACAAAGTTATGGTTAAATTCCTCCACGAAACCATTTTTTGTCGTTTTGGGTTCCCACATACCATAATTAGTAACGGTGGCAAACATTTTTGCAACCAATTTTTCGAGGCATTAGTGCGCAAATACATGATCACTCACAAACTTGGCACTCCTTATCATCCCCAGACTAGTAGTCAAGTAGAGATTTCTAATATGGAAGTCAAACACATCCTTGAGAAAGTTGTGAGGCCTGATAGGAAAAATTGGTCTACTAGGTTGGTTGATGCACTTTGGGGGCCTATCGCATTGCATATTAGACACCCATCAGGATGTCTCCATATAAGATTGTGTTTGGGAAACCGTGCCATCTCCTCGTTGAGTTAAAACACCGGGCTTTGTGGACCATTAAGAAGTTCAATTTTGATATGGTCAAAGCCGGTGACCATTAAAAACTCTAGCTCAATGAGTTAGAGGAGCTCCGCAATGATGCATATGAAAGCTCCAAAATTTACAAGGCTAGAACTAAGGCATTTCATGATAAAAACATTTCTCATAAGTCCTTCGAGCCTTACCAAAAAGTGTGGCTGTTCAATGCTAAATTACGATTGTTCCCAAGTAAACTCCGATCTCTGTGGGATGGCCCATATGAGGTTATCGAAGTCTTTCCGCATAGGGCGATTGAGATTAAAAATCCAGAAGATGGTATGACCTTCAAGGTCAATGGCCAAAGATTGAAACATTATGTGGATGGCATTGAGAGGGGAGAGAACTGAGGTTGTCTACTTGACGGACCCAATATATTTTCCATCATAATTGTTTTGAGTCTAGGAGACTTTAAATCCTTTAAAGGTGTAATTTATTTGCTATTAGCCGTGCCCGAATAGTATCTAATGGTCTAGTATAGCCACATAACTGTGTTTGTAGTGAGTTCCTAGGAGACTAACTGAGACAATGGAAACTAGAGTTCGAATGGCAAAGCCTAGAACACAAATATTTGGATTTTCCGAGACTAAAGTCTGGTTATCTAGGGATGTAGAGATTGGTTCAAAACCATCCCGGCTTGAACTCTGTATGGCAGCCCCATAGGTCGAGTTAGCTTTATGCGCATCGATTCTAGATACCAAATCAACCTAGTCTGCCACTGTAATGACCCCAAAGTGCGTATAGGAAGTAATCCTTATTTAATTAGGGGTTAATGTGTTTGCTATCGGAATTGAAGAACGATCTGTTGGGTTATACCTTTGAAACTGGAAGTTGTGACCTTTACCAAACAATCTGGAACTTTTTCCCTCCGCTCGAGCGAAAAAGTTGGCGCTCGAGCGTACTTTTGGGGTTTCCAGCAAATTGTGCAGACGGCCTGAGATTCTGGGAGTTGTGATTTTCCGCTCGAGCAGGGGAGTTGACGCTCGAGCGGACGTCTTTGTTGGTCTTCGCGCTCGAGCACAAGGTTGGGCGCTCGAGCGGGTCTCCAAGTTGAGTTGCATTTCTGAGGCACAGGGGTTCGTTTTTGGATATTTTTATTAGTGTTTTGGAACTTTCTATTTTATTTTGGAGTATTGGTTGAGGTGGTAATATGATGGTAAAGTAAGATTGGACAAAAAGCTTGAATTAGAATGATTTGTTTGCGACCAGCCGTCACTCTTCTGTCCTTTTCTTTTTCCACCCTTTGAATTTGGATGTGAGGTTAGAACCATTGGAAAGCTTATTTCCGGGGCTTCAATTTGGACACAAGAATGACCTAAAACGGAGTTCGGATGGGAGAGTTACATCTGTTTGAAGTTTTGGAATCTGTGCTGAGAGCAGGTCCGCTCGAGCGGGAATAGGGACGCGCGAGCGGGATTTTCGGGACAGCAGCTTTAAAAACGGGATTTTGGATCATTTCTTCTATTTTCTTCTTCCCTCTTCCTTCCTTCTTGCCTAAGTCCGAAACCCTAACCCTCAAACCTTTGATTTCATCTATTTTTACCAACAATCCCTCATGGGTCGTGCATCAAGGGTGAAGAAGAAGTGAAGATCAACTTTTCCAACCGATTACATTTTGGGATTTCGAAGGGATGCGTTCAACCTAGCTTCTTTGCTTCTAATTTCGAGGTAGGGGGTTCTCTTAGCCTTGAATGTTTATGATTCAAAGTGATTTTGTTGGTACTTTGGGATTTTGTTGACATTTTAGAATCTTGAGTTGATTATGGGTTAGGGACACTTATGGCTTAATGTTTATGCACAATTGGGGCTTCCACTCTACTTCTCAAAGGATGTTGAATGTTTTTAGCATATTGGCATATAGTAATTATTGATTTGGTGATTTCACTAAGAAAAGAGGAAAACTCCCAATTTTCTTGGAAACCCAAGGTTGATTAATGATGATAACCAATGAATTGGCTCAAGTTGAAAGTAGAGTAATGAAATTGAAGTCTTGAATTATGTGTGTTGAAGTTGAATTAGAATTTGGGAATGTTTGAAAATTGTGTTTAGAATTGCGAATGAATTTGTTATAAATGGTGGAATTCATGCTATCATGTAAAGGAAAAATTAGGGAAATAATCTATTAAGGATATAGTTGATATGAACTTGGTTTTAGAAGGTTGAAATAGGATTCAAGGATTTATTGTGAATTATGTGAAGTTGCAAATGGTATTGATGAACCAAGTGATGCTGACTCTGTTGGATAATGTTGTATTGAATAATATTGGAAATTGAATGATATTGTACTATGATGAATTGTGTAGGGTCAGCTACAGGGGTGGACCAAGCATCTAAACACTGTGAGTAATAGTACTGTAACCGTACGTTTACTTACCGTTAATAATTCTTATTGTTAATGCACTGTTCTTTGTAAGCATTTATGTTGTTAGGGATCGGTGAGAACTTTGAAAGATGATGTGTACCTCGGTATGACTCTGAAACTACTGTACATTTCGGTTAAGGTTAATGGTTAGCATTAATGTGTAATAATCTGTAACTTACCTATGACTTTGCACAAGAATTATTAATACCATGCGACTGGTTAACCTTTGAGGAATTATGAATATAAACCCCGCTTAATGGGGATATGATATTTTGAACGTCCTATCCTGGACTCCTACAGCCTTATTTAGTTCGATACATGTTTTATGACATAGACATCTGCCTAGAATGGATTAACGAAATGAAAATCGAACAGAACCATGGGTTGCCTTAAACGTCAAAGAATTGAATATCAATAACATTGTTATATGACTCACATTACGCTGTGCATTGTTTTATCCCCATTAATAGTACTGTAACGACACATGTGTTTGTGTAAATAATTATTATTAATGCTTTGTTATACGTATGACGTCTATGGCACCATGTAATGACTCATAAGGGAAATTTATGTGCACCATTGTGAACGGTATTCGTACGAACCTAGCATTATTCTATTCTGCTTATCCACTTCGTTTATGCCATGACATGATATGAATCGTTCAGTCTTCAAGAACTATTGATTTCTAGTATGGAACAAAGTGCTGTACGGAACTAAGTGCTGCAATGCGAGTCACCTCTAGAATCCGTACGAGCCACCCCTTGAGTCCATACCTATGTGAACTGGACTTAAAGCTGATGTGAAAGATGTGAGGCCTATGGCCGTTCTATGCAAGATATAATTTGTGAAGATATGAAAGATACAACTTGTGAAATTAGGAGGCCAAGGGCCAACTTGTGAAATATGAATTGTGGAAACATCAAAAAGGTTGTGAAGTTATGCACGTCATATGTGAAATCTTGTAACTTTTGGACTGTATCAAGGAAATTGTGAACTTGTGAACCAATGTGGCCTAGAGCCATTTGTGAACCAATGTGGCCTAGAGCCATTTGTGACTCAATGTGGCCACGAGCCTCTTTGTGAAACTATGTGACCAAGGGTCATTTGTGAACTATGGAACGATATGGCCAAGGGCCATTTGTGAATGACGATATTATGAGGCCAAGGGCCGATGTGTGATATATGAATCTGTAACTTGTGAAACTATGAATCTCAAAGGCCGAGGGCCAATTTATCTATGAATCTCAAAGGCCGAGGGCCAATTTGTGAAGTTGTGCATCTAAGTTAAGCCAAGGGCTAATTTGTGAATGTGTGAGCCCATCAGGCCAAGGGCCAATCTGTGAAGCTATGAATTGACAAGACTGTTCTGAAATGTGTACAGAATCAGACTAACCACAAGATTTTTGTATATACTTATGTAATTAAATGAATGCGTACATTGTAAGTAAGTTAAGTTAATCTTTAAGTTGTTTATGTACTATTATTCACTGAGTTTTACTCACTCTGTTTTGTCTATTTCTGTAGGTAATCAACTGGGAAGCCAGTCCTGACTTAAGGGACTTGTCTTCTCTTGTCAACCTCAGTGTGTCCAGGCACTTAGGATGGAGCCCACGCATCTAGTAAAGCTTTAACTAGGTTTTTGGTTTGTGCTTTGATGAGTTACTTACGGTTGGATGTAAATGATCATTTCCCTCTTTTGTACTTTTGTGTGAATGAGAATCACTGTAACTAAGCCCGGATATATGCTTCATGTGTATTATATATTTAATGTAATGATTGCAGTCCTGGCATAGATGTAGTAGCTCAATGGATGTTATATTTAAGTTTTTTTTTTTAAATTATTAATGCTTCCGTTCGGGCCCCACTTATTATATATATCAGGTTAAATGTCCGTCTTCGAATAGGTCATGCCCAAATCTTTTAGGGGCGGGATTGGGGAGTGACAGCCACCTTGTTGAAAAATAAGGAAAGTTACAAACATTGTTAGGGAGAAAAGTAGCACCCGTAGTTTTCGCGGGAAGATTATACCTTTGTTAAACATCTAGATGTTTTTGAAATGCTATTTTTTATTTCAAATGTGCAATGAAGGTAGAATTGTTTGAATTTTTTTTTTTTTTTTTTTTTTTTGGGGTTGTAATTGGGTTTGTAAAAAAAAAAAAAAAATCCCCACACGTGCAGCAAAATTCCAATCCACAAATTCGCTACTGTTTTAATTGCAGGTGGGCGAGGTGGTGCAGCTTAGTCGCCGTACGTGCAGGATATTTCCTGGAGCAAATCCATCTCCTACTTATATGCACGAGCGGGGCTTGGTGCAGGTATGCTTCCATACATGCGGTGTGCGCTTCCGCATATGCGGTACGTTGGAATTTAAAAAAAAAAAGGAAAAAAGAAAAAAAAAAACAGGTTTCTTTATTACATTTTTTTATTTTATCTATTTTATTTTATTTTATTTTCGTATTTCTTCAAAAAAAAAAAAAAGAAAAAAGAAACTTAACTTGTTTGGGTTCGTAGCTTCTTTAACTCGAGTTGTTAAGCCCGCAGGAGTGTCTCTACACCTAGTGCCCCAAAACCGTCTAGTTTGAGAGTCATTGGCCCAATACTTGCTACATAGGTTAATTAGAAAGCTTAAAGGACCTAGACATTGCACAGTTAAGGAAAAATAAGGAAAATGACTTGCTCGGGTTTATAACCTTTTCAACTCGAGTTATTAAGCCTGTAGGGGTGTCTTCACACCTAGTACCCTAAAATCGTCTGATTTGGGAGTCGTTGGCCCAATGCTTGTTACATGGGTTGATTAGAAAGCTTATTGGATTATGACATTACACAGTCTTTCAAATATATATATATATACATATATTTGAGAATTTTGGTTGCAAAAGTTTAGTTTTTCTATATATGTTGGGTATTATTATGAGTTACACTTGGCTGTTATAGTGGATAGTTGACTAGTTATGGGGATTGCACTTTACACTAAGGGTACTGTTGATGTGTCTACTAACATTCACAAGTACATGGAATTTAATTTTGTAATACTGAATTGCGATCTTTGCTCAATAGATTCCTTCATGCTTGTCTACTGTGCCTTTAATGACTCATCATGTCTTAATATTGCACTGTAGTAGCACATAAGTTAATTCTTGAGTGGTGTAATGTGATTAATTGTTGTTGGGACATATATGAATATGTTAATGTTTGTGGGTATCATTTCTGGAAACTCTCACGAGACTATACTCGTTCACTTGGGTAACTTTGTGATTTAAAGGCTTGTTGTATATGCTAAATGCAAACGTGTTTCCCATGAAAGAGGAGGTAGTTAGATTTTGTTTAATTTTGTTTATCTTTCCTTATTCCTTGCTTGAGGACTAGCAAGTTGTAAGCTGGGAGATGTGATTAAGGTCAAATTGTGCAACACTGAGGCTGATAATTAAGATCTCTTAACCCTACTTGCTTATCAAATTATATATTTTATGCATGTTTAATGCCAATTAGGTTGGACACAGTGGGAGCATGAAATGAACAAAAATGCAAAAATTAGAGAGAAAAATGCTTCCTACACATGCGGAGGACTATTCTCGCATGTGCGGCCCATTCATCGTAGCCAAACAGAGCTTGAAAAAATTGCACGTACAGAGGCCCATTCTCGCACGTGCAGAACCCTCTCCGCACGTACGGTGGAATTTCCAGGATAATTTCATGGAGGCTTCTTCTTCTTCTACTTGTTTCCACTCCTTTATGAGTGGCTAGGCTCCTATTTCTAGGGTTTTGATGAAACCCTAGCCAAGTAAATAGGTTTTATTTTTGCTTTTCTTTTATATAATGGTTTGAACAGTTGTATGGCACTCAAGAATTTTTCAAATATTATTTTTCATTATTTCTTCAAGTATTGTTCTTTCTGTGATTGTTCAATGCTTCCCATGCAATATTTTTCTATACTTTCATGTTCAAGGTATGAGACGAGCCATACTGCGAGGGACGAGTAGTGTTGCTACCCTAGTTTAGAGCGAACGATTCGTACTACTTGAGATGGTTCATGCCTATACATTGAATGTGTTCATTTTTTTTTATCAATACTTTGAACTTGTAGTTGCGAAGTATTATTTGGTTCGAACTGTAACATAATTGATTTTCAAATTGAAAACGTGTTTATGTAACTAGTGGTGAATTCAATACCCTAGATTTTTTCCAAAATCAGTAATTTTATCTTTATTTATAATTGCTAGTTTATTCACTTTGTTTAATTTAATTATCATTAGGTTATGAACAACGATCTCTTTCATCAAAATTAATTTAGGAATTTAACAATTAAATTAGTTTAATTTCTCGTTTGTCCCTGTGGATCGATACCTAGACTTACTACTACTCTAAAGAATTTGGTATAATTTAGTATTTATTTTTGGTGTGTGAAACGATCCATCAAGGCCCAACAAGCTTTCGTAAAAAATTAGGTCGGACTGGCCTACTCGTGCAAAATCTCAACCTAGGTCCAAAGGGTACTCAGGTCTCGAGCAAGCTAGTGGGTCTTGGGCCTGGGCTCAAGTTTGGGGTGGGCCTAAGCCAGGTGTGACTATTTTTTTATTTTTTCCATCAAAATTGTATTTTTTTTCCACTAAAATAACTTGAAAATAACATTAGGCCTTAGATCGGCCGAGCCTCGAGCAAATCGGGCCTCGGGCTAGGTTGAACCCTAAAACATACGACCCAGGCCCAAGGCCATAGGTAAGGGTTGGGCTTAGTCTTAGACTAGGCTGAGCCGCTCTAGGCTACAAGCAGGCTTTAGGTAGGCCGTGGGCCAATTTTACACCACTGGGTGATCAACCAAATTCACACCATTCATTCATGTTAAAGAAACAAAGCATAGAGAAAAAAGAGAAATAATATGCAAAATATAGTAATTCTTGCATGCCTAAACTTTTCTAGGATTACGACAGAGAGCAGTGGCGAAATGGGAGTGTGGCGATGACGGTTAAAAAGATATTTTAATCTTTAAAAAAAATACATAAATAGATTTAAATATTCGACTCTCATAACAAATTAAATCTTATTTTTAAAATTTCCATACTAAAATGCTACTTTCTCAAAATGAGATCAATTATAAACATCCATCCATCTCCTAATGCTTGGCAGATTTGCAATTCCAATCTCATGACGTCATTAATCCAATTACTTCATATTTGCCACCTAACTTTATTGAAAGATAAAAAATGATTCTTCCCTTTTAATCATATTCTATATCATACATTATTTAAATATAGTGCAAAAAATTTCATCATATTACTCATCTCAATCAATATCTTACATATTACCAAGAAAAGTTATAAAAAAAAAATTTTTTTAAAAAAAAAGGAGAAAGTTGGTGATAAATCCAATCTAATAATTGCATAAGATATTAAGACCAGTAAATATTTTTTATTGGTGAGAGATCCACCCTTTATGAAATGGTTTAGTAAGAAGTCATTTTGTTTGTTTTTAAAAACATTATGTTTTCAAATTTACTCCTTAATTTATTTGTTGACTTTTGTTGGCTATTTGTTCAAAAATTTTCCTTATCTGTTCAAATTTTTTTTTATATTTGTTCAATTTTTTTACCCTATCTGTTTAATGTTTTAATCTTTTCAATTCAAATTTCCTTTATCTGTTTAAATATTTGTTCAAATAAAATTCTATCTGTCCCAATTTATTATCTATTCAAATTTTTTTACTATCTATTTAATTGTTTCCCTCTTATCTATTCAAATATCTAACCAAATTTGATTATCTATTGATTTTTATCTATTAAAAGAGAATAATCTGTTCAAAAAACCTTTTCAAAAATCTATCTATTGAAATTATTTATTAAAAAAACATATTTGTTGCAAATCTATATGTTCAAATTCTCTTTATGTTGCCATTATTTGTACAAATAAAATTCAAATTCAACAACAAAAACTATGTAGAAATATTAGAGCCATTTTGAACAGATCAAAACCAAATGAGGTCCCTCATCGGTTTAAATCTAATTGTAGAAATCGTCTATCTGTTACAATTTGTTTCATCATCATCATCAACAACAACAACAGTAACCACAACAATAATAATAAAAGAGATCTAGAAGAGAGAGAGAGAGATACCTTAAAACAAACCTAATGGAGACCACCCTCAAGCTTAATGGTTTGATTGGCCATACTTGAGAGGTCAAGAACCAAATCCCTTAGAACCTAGACATATTCAAACACATATATCTACATGCACATATAAATTGTATATTATACATATATACAAGGTGTATACAATACAGAGGAGAACAGATTGATCAACAAACAAACAAACAAACATGTATATCTATATCAATGATGCTGATGAAGAGCTGTTCAATCGAATGGTCCAAATGGAACTTAGATCTCGCCGCGAACTCAAATATCGCCGCCGTAAGGCCAAAAATGGAACCGAAAGCATGAGAAAGGTCTAGATCCACCACAAATCTAGAGAAAGAAGAGAAGAGGAGTTGAACCGTCAGAGGAGAGAAGTGGAGTCTAGATCTAATATCGATGGTGCTTTGATCGGCGTTGGTAGTTCTTCGATCGATGATGATGATTAGTCGTCGGCAAGAAAACGATGAAGGTGGGGAGATGAAGAAAAAAATAAAGACGGCGATGGCGATAGCAACACAGTAGTGGAGGACAACAATCGCAGGCCGTTGACAGAGTGGATGATGACAACATGGTGGTAGTTGAATTGGAAATAAAGAGAAGAGAGAGAGACTGAGGGTTTGTTTTGTTTTGTCTACCGTATAATATATATATATATATATACTTGGGTAGTTTGATCTTTTTGTATGAGCTTGTTCTTATGGACAAACAAAATAAGCATCTGGACCATTAGACTTAGAAAATTCAATTTTAGACTTTTAGACTGAGTGTCCAAAAAAAAATGAAAATCCCAAAGAAATATTGCAATTTAGAGATATTAACAAAATTATAAAAAAAAAAAAATACAACATAGATGCTAGCTTTCAAAAAAATTGCAAAGACATCAAAAAAATTATAAAATTGCCAAATAACCTTTTTATCTTTTCTTCTTCCTCTCTTCTTTCTCTTTTTCCTAATTCATCAGAAATTTCTTCCTCACCTTCTTTGGCGACGATAGCCCTTTATTTACCTTCCCCGCAGTCGCCAGAGCCTTCTTATCTTCCTCAATCTCTCTTTTACCCTATTTCTCTCTACATGATGATGGCAACAATGACGACGAATAGTGTTTGCCACCACTTTCATTCTTTTGGTTTTTTACAATAGTAATCACTATATATTTCTGTGGGGATACATTTTCGAAGTACCAACACGTGGCCAAGGTGATACCGACGTGTCAGCCGAGGTGCCACGTGTCCAGGTCATGACGCCGAGGTGATCTCGGTTAGGCTGAGGTTATCTCCGAAGATATCAAAATCCGAGATAAGCGGATAAGGCACAAGAGTCCTAGAATGAGGAAGGACTTTAGTATGGATAAGGGTAAACACTCTTAGGGAGTTTATCTCTATCTATTGAAGAGTCTAGGATAAGCACTAAGCTAAAGACCATTGAAGCTAGGCTTCTATGGGGACTAGGATTGAGTTAACTATAAAAGAAAGGCACCCCCGATGGGTCTAAGGTACGCAATTTATATTCTGAACAGTGAGTTTAGCACTATTGATTATCTTTGAGAGATATACTGACTTGATCGTTGGAGTACCCTCGAGTAGACGAACCACCGCCGGAATCTTCTTTTTCTGTTACAGGTCAAACAGGTGCCATCTATACTGCCAGTGCTCTTCAACTGAATACTGAGTTGGCAGTGTGGTTAGCAAAACACTCACACAATTTGGCACCGTCTGTGGGAAAGAAAGAAGAATAGATGGCCAACAACGGACAGAAGGAGAAGGTTGGGGATGACACTCCTAACGGGAGTGGAAGACTGTAACATGCCCGGGGGGTACCCGCGCGCGTTAAACAGTTCGGACCCCCGAGATCTCTTTGATCTAGTTTCATGAGTGCAATGTGAAACGTAGATGAGAGTCCAAATTTGGAAACTTTTAGTGAAAATCCATTTTATTGCAATTTTGTCAAAAATGGATCAGATCATCGGATCTCGAGTCGCCACCTAATATTTTGGAAAATTAGGAAACCCATGACTCAAATGCCAAGGCCATCGTTAACGTCAGAACAAGGATGCTTGGCTCGGAACCTTAGGTATAAGAGGGGAAGGTCAATAATGAGCACCCCCGCTCACCCGATCAAAAGATCAGCCTCTACTAAACCATGATATGACTTTTATTTTCTTTATATGTTCATGTTCTGATTAGTTAATAAATCCTAAAATTTACTATGTGAAGCATACAAGTATAGACTATGCCATTCATTTTGGAACAATTTGATATCATGCATTTTGAAAGAGTTTTGACGATGTTCAACCAAAATAAATTGAGTTTACAAGCATGAAAAAAAATCAACATCATTCCAAATTAAGCGACACAACCTCCATTCACTGGCATTCATAGAGTTATATCACATAAGCAAATAGCCTCATGGTAGAATGCTAGACATACTAAGAAAAACACACACAAACAGGATGCTAAAGCATAAAAACTTACATGTTTGACGTCCCACGAACAAGCTACAAAACAAAGTTAGTAAAATATGCATGATCTTATATACAAAATCCTAATGCAATTCACTTATGAGATGCAACTAAAGATTCGGCTTCTAAAATATGATATGTGAATCATCTCAAGAACATGAGGTAGCGCACATAATCACATAGGAATTGATTAAATCCACAAATGCAAACTTAGCCGAATTAAGATGCATGAAACATGGATGCAAAGCATAACTATGATGAAAAATAAATATGATGTTTATGTACAAATAAAGAAAGCAAGTAAAAGAACGGGATAGAAAGAAGCGGGGCGGGAAATTATTACAACATTTTAAAAAATAATTACAAATCAAATTAGAGAGAGATGAGGAGAATATTACAACAAAATAAAAAACCTCACAATACACTCAAAATAAAATAAAAGCTTCATGTTCTTTAGAACCGCCGGCGGAAATTAATCAATATTGGGAGATTACGCCATCTTGTTCGGAAGAAGCTAACCGGCTGGCCAACTAGGCCAAGCAAAACCTGTCTTGTTGCGAAACCAAGAAAATGAACAAACAAAAAATATGTAGGTGGCTTAACTAGCCACTACCGGTTAGATTTATAAAAAAAAAAAACAAGAAAACAAATATAAAATAAAAAAAAAGTGCAAACTCACAACATAAACCTAAAGTAATAAAACAAATATAAGATAGAACATGCAAGGTTACAACAGAACTAATATGAGACTAATACACGGAAAAAAAAAATATGAGGTAGAATATGCAAATTCATGATGTATGCAATACAATGCAATGTCATGGAATGATGATAAAGATATGAAGATGGCAACATGGGAGGCAAGCCTCGTACAAATGATAGGAAACATAACAGGGGGTGCATTGCATACAAAAATGAAAGAAGGGGTTGCAACGCATTCAAATGTGCATACCACACAAATGAGAGAGGGGGTGGCGTGAACAAACAGGCACACCTAACTGTATTTCATACACAATTTTCCCTATTCTCCAACAGGGAGACAGACTAGGTTGGTTCAGTATCCAGAATTGAGGCACATACAAGCTACTTCAACCTATGGGGCTGCCATACAGATTTCAAGCCAAGGATACACCCCTGGGTATTTAAACCAGACTTTAGTCTCGGAAATCCTAAACCTTTTGCATTCTAGGCATCGCCATTCGAACTCTAGTTTTCACCGTCGCAGTTGGTCTCCTAGGAACTCATTGCAATCACAGGCAGGTGGCTATATCAGATCACCTGAAGTCATTCAGGCACGACAAACACCAAAGGAATTGCACCTTTAGAAGATTTAAGGTCTCTTAGACCACGAAAAAAGAGGGTGCATCGCATACAAATGTGCATACCACACAAATGAGAGAAAAGTGCATCGCATTCAAATGTGCATACCACACAAATGAAAGAAAGGGTTGCATCGCATTCAAATGTGCATACCACACAAATGAGAGAGGGGGTTGCATCGCATTAAAATGTGCATACCACACAAATGAGAGAGGGGGTTGCATCGCATTCAAATGTGCATACCACACAAATGAAAGAAGGGGTGCATCGCATTCAAATGTGCATACCACACAAATGAGAGAAGGGGTGCATCACATTCAAATGTGCATACCACACAAATGAGAGACGGGGTTGCATCGCATTCAAATGTGCATACCACACAAATGAGAGAGGGGGTTGCATCGCATTCAAATGTGCATACCACACAAATGAGAGAGGGGGTTGCATCGCATTTAAATGTACATACCACACAAATGAGAGAGGGGATTGCATCGCATTCAAATGTGCATACCACACAAATGAGAGAGGGGGTTGCATCGCATTCAAATGTGCATACCACACAAATGAGAGAAAAGTGCATCGTATTCAAATGTGCATACCACACAAATGAGAAAAGGGGTTGCATCGCATTCAAATGTGCATACCACACAAATGAGAGAAAAGTGCATCGCATTCAAATGTGCATACCACACAAATGAGAGAAGGGGTTGCATCGCATTCAAATGTGCATACCACACAAATGAGAGAAGGGGTGGCATGAGCAGACAGGCACACCTAACTGTATTTGATACACTATTTTCCCTATTCTCTAACGGGGTGACAAACTAGGTTGATTTAGTATCCAGAATTGAGGCGCATACACGCTACCTCAACCTATGGGGCTGCCATACAGATTTCAAGCCGGGGATACACCCCTGGGTATTTAAACCAGACTTTAGTCTCGGAAATCCCAAACCTTTTGCGTTCTAGGCCTCGGCCATTCGAACTCTAGTTTTCACCGTCGCAGTTGGTCTCCTAGGAATTCATTACAAACACAACCAAGATAATACACAAATATTTACATATAAATACACACATATATGTACATATGGTATACACATATGCATATACAGACATATACACAGACAGAGGCAGATATATACACAAATATATACGGATATATCTTTTCTGGGCTTGCTGTTTTCTCTCTTTTCTTTTCTTTTTTTCTTTTTTTTTTTGTTTTTGTTTTTGGAGTCTCTGTAATCGGGGATATCATCCCCTGACTGTAACAAAATCAGTTTCTTTTTTGCTCATCAATGGCGTGACTGGCATATCACTTTGAGTTTGAAAATAATTTTGATTGAATTTGAGAATGATTGAATTTTGAACTCTGAATGGAACATTGATTCTATACTGACCTAAATCAAAGAATGACTTAATGAAAGAAGAACGAAGCAAAACGATCCAAACATACTTATGTACACTGACTAGTATAAATACACCGACTGGTATAAATATACTGACTGGTATGAAAGGAACACGCTTATATACACTGACTGGTATGAATACCCTGATTGGTATAAATACACTGACTGGCATGAATGCACACTTATATACACTGGCTGGTATGAATACCTTGACTGGTATGAATACACACTTATATACACTGAATAGTTGACTCGAGCGGTGGAGAAAACAGAATCTCTAACTCGACTATGCCCCTAGCTCATTGCCTTGACCCTTTTTTGTCTCTTGATTTTTTTTTTTTTTTTTTTTTTTTTTGTAAACATGTTTTGATCAACATGAGAGTTAGATTAGCATACTTATTCCATTTTCTGTTTTGAAATCATGTAAGCCGAGCTGTGAGCACTGAAAATTTTCCCTTTTCAAATCCAAAGAATGGTCCAAGTTTTGCAAAAATGAAACAATTTTCGAGAAAAATTAGTCAGTTTCGTTCAAATTAATCAAAACCTATTTTTGCAAATGACCACTACTTAACTAACATGGAATCAACCATCAGGGTGCATAGCCCCAAGCCAGATAATCAAAGGTGATATCCGAACCAAGCCAACCGAACCAAGCCAATCCAAACCGAATGAAGCCGAGCAGAACTGGACCGGACTGAACCGAACCGCCGAACCGAATCGAATCGAACCGAACTGAACCAGGTTAAATCAAACCAATTGAACTGAGCAGAACGAAGATACACCAATCAAACACGGATAAGACAACCAAGTCGACTAAAGATACACCAATCAAACATGGACAAAATGAATGAGTTGAAAAATTATTGGGGCCGAACTTCAAGATAAAGCTACCTACGTATCCCAAAGATAGGAATCAGGCCATCGTAGTTCCGGCTGAGGGTCACTCGGGTATTGACACTCTCCTTTTGTGCTCTAATTTTTGCCAAAGCCGCCCTTTCGGGTTTTCAGCCTTGCGAGCTTTTCATTTTTCATCATTTTTTTTTTCATTTTCCTTTTTTTTTCATCATTTTTTTTCATTTTCATTTTTTTTCATCATGTTTTTTTAATTTTTTGTTTTTCTGCTCTAACTTTTGCATGGGTCGCCCTTCCGGATTTTTCGCCCAGCGAGCCTCTCAAGGGTTTCAATTTAGCTTGTCCATGTTGATTGATTGTGAAATCTCTAGGCTATCTATGAACGACTGCTACACTTGACCAGTAGATATGATGATGTAGGACCTCGACTGTCCTTCAATAATAAAATTCATTCTCTCAAATTCTGGGTTTTGCCTTTTTGGGCGGTCTTTATTGGGAACCAATTCAATTTTAACTCTTTGATCACATCCAACCTTTTGCCCCTAGTTCAAGGGCTGCTTCAAATCTAAATCACATCTAACCTTCTTGCCCCTAGTTCAAGGGTTGCTTCCAATTTGAATCCCAAGCCCTACATAGTTTTGGCTAAGGTTCACTCGGGTATTGACACTCTCATTTTATGCTCTAACTTTTGCCAAAGCCGCCCTTTCGGGTTTTCAACCTTGCGAGCTTTTCATTTTTCTTTTTATTTTTCCTTCTTTTTTTATTATTTTTTTTTTTGTGCTCTAACTTTTGCCTGGGTCGCCCTTCCGGGTTTTCGGCCTAGCGAGCCTCTCAAGGGTGGTACCTTATTGCCCCTAGTTCAAGGGCTGCCGCCATTTCAGCTATGCAAGCCTCACACTTTTGCTCCTAGTTCAAGGGCTGTTTCAAATCTGAATCACATTCAACCTTATTGCCCCTAGTTGAAGGGCTGCCTTCATTTGAATCACATCATGGCCCCCCAGTTCAAGAGCTATTTCCAATTTGGCTACGCAAGCCTTACACTTTGATTGATCATGGAATACTTCAAATCATGGTTTGAAAGCTAAGGAGCTAAGGAGGTCGGACCTCAAGTCAAGAGGGATCCTATGCTGTATAATCAATTCCAGGCATGTCTTCGTAGGACCACGCAAAAATAGTTTTTGAAACCTTTTCACAAAGTGACTAATCACTCGTACTCTTACGAAGACAAGATAGAACCAATTTAGACCAAGCCAGGATCCTTCTCAGTACCCACATTAACAAAAATGATTTTATTCATCAAAGGCTTAGCACACCTCTCTTTCTCTTAGTTGATCAAAATTTGCAAATCCCGAGAAAATTCTTCCTCTTCGTTTTTATCAGAGTTCTGGAAAAAGTTTTGAAAAACTTTGGTCAATGCGATGAATTAAGGCACAGAGAAGTAGGCAGACTCTATGGCATTTTTTTTTTTCTGTTTATTGAAAAGAGATTATGACTCAGCAATGACAACAAACTTTTGACAACATACTTAAAAGAAAATGACAAAGAGGACCTAGACAGAACAGAAATGTCTAGGTTAGCACTATCGAAATCAACAGACTTTGACTCATTAGGCTGACTCGAGTCTGATCCCAACTTTACAAATTTGGTGGAATCAAACTTAGACTCAATACTCAGTTCAGAACTCAGAATAAAACCATTCTCAAATTGCCAGTCAACGTGTGGGCCATCCGCAATATTCAAAACAAAACCCGTCCAATCAACAGGTGGTCACTCCCCAATCACAGAGAGGGTCGGATACCCTACAAGTTCTATTTATTTACAATGGTCAACTTTGTGAGATATCAGATTTTTTTTATTTTTTATTTTTTAAAATTTTTTTATGTTTTTATGTTTTTGTTTTTTTGTGTTTTTTTATGTTTTTTGTTTTTTTGTTTTTTGTTTTTTTTTTTTTTTTTGAGTAATGGTGCTAAGTTGAACTACCTGAACCACTCATTTGAATTTGAGAACCCCTGTATAGATCCAATACATTGCACATAACACATAGCAGGAAAGAGAACAAACACCCCTATGGAGGATAGGATTATCCTGTCCTACCTTGAAATGATCTAGGGTTTCACTATTCAAACAAGTGGTATCGCACATCCTAGAAATAGGAGAGTATCTTGTCCTAAGTTTGAAAGGTACTATAGCTCACTATATGTACAAGGTTGACTCTACTCTAGAGGTTGAAGTCAAGGTGACGTTACCAAAGAGTTCTTTGGGTCATAACTAATAAAGATCCTAGGAAATCAGAAGAGTCAAATAGCTTCTCTTTGGAGTCAGAGAACCTTAGATAGCAAAGCCAAATAGCAGAGCTACGTAGCAGAGCTACCTTTTTGACAGATCTTAAAAGGTTACAACACAAGGCCTCTAAAGTATCATAAAGATAGATGTAGTGTCACAAAAAGTGTGTCTGTGTTCCCACCAACATCTGGGCAACACAGGGACTTTAAGTACACCAATGCATGCAATGCAATAAACATATAATTGAAAATAAAAGTCATATCATGGAGTTTGAGTCAAGGTTTCATAAAATCCCCAACGGAGTCGCCAGAAACTGTAACATGCCCGGGGGGGTACCCGCACGCGTTAAACAGTTCGGACCCCCGAGATCTCTTTGATCTAGTCTCATGAGTGCAATGTGAAACGTAGATGAGAGTCCAAATTTGGAAACTTTTAGTGAAAATCCATTTTATTGCAATTTTGTCAAAAATGGACTGCGTCATCAGATCTCAGAGTCGCCACCTAATATTTTGGGAAATTAGGAAACCCATGACTCAGTGCCAAGGCCACTGTTCGTCATAACCAAGGATGTTTGGCTCGGAACCTTAGGTATGAGAGGGGAAGGTCAATAATGAGCACCCCCGCTCACCCGATCAAAAGATCGGCCTCTACTAAACCATGATATGACTTTTATTTTCTTTATATGTTCATGTTCTGATTAGTTAATAAATCCTAAAATTTACTATGTAAAGCATACAAGTATAGACTATGCCATTCATTTTGAAACAATTTGCTATCATGCATTTTGAAAGAGTTTTGACGATGTTCAACCAAAATAAATTGAGTTTACAAGCATGAAAAAAAATCAACATCATTCCAAATTAAGCGACACAACCTCCATTCACTGGCATTCATAGAGTTATATTACATAAGCAAATAGCCTCATGGTAGAATGCTAGACATAGTAAGAAAAACACACACAAACAGGATGCTAAAGCATAAAAACTTACATGTTTGACATCCCACGAACAAGCTACAAAACAAAGTTAGTAAAATATGCATGATCTTATATACAAAATTCTAATGCAATTCACTCATGAGATGCAACTAAAGATTCAGCTTCTAAAATTTGATATGTGAATCATCTCAAGAACATGAGGTAGCACACATAATCACATAGGAATTGATTAAATCCACAAATGCAAACTTAGCCGAATCAAGATGCATGAAACATGGATGCAAAGCATAACTATGATGAAAAATAAATATGATGTTTATGTACAAATAAAGAAAGCAAGTAAAAGAACGGGATAGAAAGAAGCGGGGCGGGGAATTATTACAACATTTTAAAAAATAATTACAAATCAAATTAGAGAGAGATGAGGAGAATATTACAACAAAATAAAAACTTCACAATACACTCAAAATAAATAAATAAATAAAATAAAAGCTTCATGTTCTTTAGAACCGCCGGCAAAAATTGATCAATATTGGGAGATTACGCCATCTTATTCGGAAGAAGCTAACCGGCCGGCCAACTAGGCCAAGCAAAACCTGTCTTGTTGCGAAACCAAGAAAATGAACAAACAAAAAATATGTAGGTGGCTCAACTAGCCACTACCGGTTAGATTTATAATAAAAAAAACAAGAAAACAAATATAAAATAAAATAAAAAGTGCAAACTCACAACATAAACCTAAAGCAATAAAACAAATATAAGATAGAACATGCAAGATTACAACAGAACTAATATGAGACTAATACACGAAAAAAAAAAATATGAGATAGAACATGCAAGATTACCACAAAACTAATATGAAATTAAAGCATGCGAATAAAAATAAATAAATAATTAATTAATTATGAGCTCAACAAACCACTAGAATTATAACAATACACTATGAAATATAAAGTAAGAAAATAAATATGAGATAAACAAACCACTTAGATTATAACAAAACACAATGAAATAAGAAGCATGAAAATAAATATAAGATATAAAATATAAGAAAATGAAAGACTTAACAATTCACCTTCCAAAGAAAGATTGAACTTTTTGATTTTCAAACTTCCTCTTGATCACCCTCAAGTATAGGAAGTGTGTTCTCAAATCCTCAATTCAAAATTATGGAGTTTATAGAGTTTGTGGCATAGAAAGTGGCTAACTCTCTAGTTTTTCTCACTTTCAATCACTAAACACTCTTCCTTATGATCAAGGCAATTGATCTTTGGCTATATCAGAATTTTTGGAGTGGTTTTGGTGTATGTAAATGAGGAATTTCAGTAGCTATGGAAGGTATGGGGTGTATATGGAAGATAGGAATATTTTTGGCTCAAAAACTCAATTTTTCTCTCTTTTTTCAGTCTTTTCTCACTCCTTTCTCTTCAATTTCGTGGTCCTTCCTTCTCTCTTACAATATGATCATTCTATATAGGCAATGAGGGAGAGTAAAGGTCAAAAAGAAGGTGGGAGACAAGAATGTGATAGGAGGGCAAATTTTCAAGGTGGTTGCATGGAATACTCCTTTATGAATGCAAACAAAATCTCTTTTTGACAATGGGGGATGATTAGGTATAATGAAGGATGAGTGGATGCACTTGAATGGCTCAGAAAATAGGTAAATGGGTTGTCCCAACCGAACCAAAACCAAGAAAAAATGGGCTATTGTTGTTTTGGGCCGAGTCAACAAAATCTGCTTTTAAGTCCAACTTCAAATGGGCATATCTCCCCCATATGGACTTAGTTTTAGGCGGTTCTTGGGTCCAAATTGAAGCCCCAGAAGTCTACTTTCCAATGGTGGTGGCCTCGCATTTAAATTCCAAGTGTACAAAGAGATATGCCTAATTTAGTAAAGGCTGTCTCGAGCTAGGTCAACAAAATCTGCTTTGAAGCCCAACTTCAAATAGGTATATCTCCCTTATTTGGACTTGGTCTAAGGTGGTTTTTGGGTCTAAATTGAAGCCCCAGAAGTTTACTTTCCAATGGTGGTGGCCTCACATTTAAATTCCAAGTGTACAAAGTAAAATGCCTAATTTAGTGAAGGCTGCTCATTTCCTTCTTAATGATTTGATACTCATTCTTTTCCTAAACCAGTTTTCTTTCATCGCCTCATATTTCCTTTAACTCCAAACCTATGAAGAAGATGTTTTTAAATATTTTTCAAAAAAGTTCACCTCTCTTCCATTTATTTTCACTTTGTCCTTACTCGGTTTATTGAAAAGTGCAACATTTTAATCGAAATAGGAGCTTCGGGACATTGTAGAAACATTTAAAAAAAACATATTTTGAAAAGAGGGTTTTAAGGTCTAAAATATTTTAGCCAAAAAATGGGTGAAGGTTGGGATTAAAACTTAAATTCCATCTTTCCTACTGAGAATTTTGTGAGAAACACATTCTAATTTTCATCATCGGGTAATTAAAAGAAAGCGCCCAAGTCTTAGGGTCGGTCAAAATGGGGTGTCTACAAAGACCTCTTGACGTTGACATCAAGAAAGAAAATTTCAACGAAGACCAGAATTACGGAGTGAAAGACGTTGGCCAAGAAGGCGACATACCAAAGCAAACAGACCAAAGCGGGTACTATAACGAAGATAACCTCCAAGTATGGAAAGACAGATGCCTACAGAGGGACGAAGAGGTTAAAAAGATGGCAAACAAGTTGGCGGACCTGTAATCAGTTGTCAACTTCATGATGCAGAACAACGTAATGCGGCCACCATTCCCGCTGCTGGACACGCCGATTCCAGTGGCTAATGCCTAGAAGGGAGAACAGAAAACTATCCCTATAGCCCCCAGCACCCCAGAAGCGAAAGATATTCTCACCGGCCTTCAAGGGAGGTCTGGCATGGAGAGCTAGGGAGGGAAGAATCTCGAAGGACACAACGCACCAAGGAGGGAGACCCCAAAGAACATCGGCACGCTTAAAGGCAGGAATTGTGCTTCAACGCGACCATTGAAGAAAGGTCAAAAAGGGCTCACAATGAGGCTGAAAGTAGTGCACCTAAAAGACTGAAATCAAGAGATAACCGAGCCCCTAGATGGACCAAAGAGGACTTAAGAGATTACCTCAAGAGGAAGTAAGATCATGCCGAGGTAACCTCAACTATTAAACCGAGAACACCATTCTCGGTAGAGCTCGACAAAGTTGAGGTCCCGAAGAGATTTAGTATGCTGAGGTTCCAGATATACGATAGGAAGTCGGACCCCAAATTTCACGTCGGATTATACCTGAACGCGATGGCGTTGTACACTGGAAACGAGCCGTTGCTCTGCAAAGTGTTCCCCTCATCATTCAGGGAGATTGCATCGGATTGGTTTCACAAACTGCCGAAAGGAAGTGTGAAGACCTGGGAAGGCTTGGCCGAGATGGTCGTGGCCAGGTTCGTGACTAACAAACTACAGCCCTTGAGGGTAGACGCCCTAATGACTTTGAAGATTGGCAAGGACGAAAGCCTGAGGGCCTACGCCAAGAGGTATTACAAGGTGTTCAACCAAATACCAAAATGCAACCAAGAAGTGGCCGTCGTGTCATTTAAAAACGACCTGAAAGATAGCTGCTTACTCCGAAAATCACTGGCAAAAACATTGCCGAAAAACATGGAGGAGCTCATGGCCAGAATTGAGAAGTATACCAAAGCCGAGGAAGACACGTCAAAAGCCAAGGAGACAAAGCAAGAGAAAGGGAACGGCTCACCGAAGCAAGGCCGAGGTAACAATGGATCCAACAAGCAAGAGATAGGACTGAGGGCTGCGTAGGTAGTCACAACAGAGTTCCAAATCCCAATTCACAAAATGTGGACAAAATCCGATCCCAGCCCTATTTCAAAGCACCAGCTAGGGTGCTAGGAGAATTTATGGGATGAAGCCTTGGTAAGCATTGTGCTTACCATAACGAAGATGGGCATATGACCCAGGGTTGCAGAGCCTTGAAGGCACACCTGGAAGACCTGGTAAGGCAAGGCCATTTGAGGGACCTCGTAGATGAGGCCAGGACAAGAGAAGAACAGGCAAGACTACCTCAAGCACCGGCAGCTCCACCTCTCCCAGCATAGTAGCCGCAGGCAGGAGAACCTCGGGTTATTAATGTAATTCACTCAAAGGTGAGCGAAAACGAAATACGGGGGGAGACCCAAAAAGTGAGGCACTTACAGCATGTGTACCAAGTAAAGGAGAAAAGACCTCGGGCCGAGGAGTACCAGGGACCAGTAATGTCCTGTACTAAAGTCGACCTGGAGATGGTCTAACATTCGCACAACGATACCTTGGTAGTATCCCTTCAGGTTGGGGAATGCCAAGTGAAGCGCATCCTCATTGACCAAAGCAGCTCTTTTGACATCATGTATGTGAGATGTTACAAGGAGCTTGGCCTTCACCCAGACGATATGGAACAATCTAATGGCCCAATGGTCAAGTTCAATGGAACGCCGATATAGGCATCGGGGGCAGTAAGCATAGATGTGCAAGTTGGCACAAGGAAGATAAAGATAGAGTTCATCATAATCGACACACCCTCCCCTTACAATATTATCTTGGGAAGGCTATGGTTGCATACAATGGGGGCCGTTCCCTCAACATTGCATCAACTATTGCGGTTCCCAACAAAACATGGGATAGAGAAGGTCAGAGGAGATCAGCTACAGGCAAAGAATTGCTCCATGGCAGCAATGAAATCCACCTGCAGCATACGTGAGCCAGAAAAGGCAGAGATCGGAAAACGAGGACGTGGAAGTCCTAGAGGACGTCGGCAAGGAGCCAGCCGAGAAGAGCGAAAAAGCACTGAAAAAAATCCCAGTCCAGGAGGGGGATGAAAAACGCTTCTTTCTTCTCAACTCGGGCTTAACCGAAGATGAGGGCAAAGAGTTGCCAAGGCCCTGGAATACTTGCAATCTCAAATTTTTTTATCATTAAATTTCTTGTTCTTTGTTATTAGCCAAAGTAATAAATAAAGCTTGATTTTTCTATGACGGATAAGATAGTCGATGATATTTTCAGAATACTTGTATAATGAGAACCCAAGTGGAACTTAGGTTCACATTAGGGGGCAGAGAGAAGAAAAATGGTTTTAACATTTGTTGAAACTTGAGAAAAGTTTACAAATTGAAGTTAAACCGAGATCATGTTTAACACTTGTTGAAACTTGAGAAAAGCTTACAAGTTGAAGTTAAACCGAGATGATGTTTAACACTTGCTGAAACTTGAGAAAAATTTACAAGTTGAAGTTAAACCGAGATGATGTTTAACACTTGTTGAAACTTGAGAAAAGTTTACAAATTGAAGTTAAACCGAGATCATGTTTAACACTTATTGAAACTTGAGAAAAGTTTACAAGTTGAAGTTAAAATGAGATCATGTTTAACACTTGTTGAAACTTGAGAAAAGTTTACAAGTTGAAGTTAAACCGATATCATGTTTAACACTTGTTGAAACTTGAGAAAAATTTACAAGTTGAAGTTAAACCGAGATCATGTTTAACACTTGTTGAAACTTGAGAAAAGTTTACAAGTTGAAGTTAAAATGAGATTATGTTTAACACTTGTTGAAACTTGAGAAAAGTTTACAAGTTGAAGTTAAACTGAGATTATGTTTAGCACTGAGACTAAACTGAGGCGTGTCACCCCGAGAAGGTTACACAAGACTGAAGTGTATATTAAAGATATGCAAAATATTCTAAGTATGGAATCATACAAAGAAAAGTAAAGAGAAGAATACAAGCATGCAGGAAAGGAAGCTGTATTAACAATCAAAAGGAGGCACATCAGCTACATAGAGAGCTTACATTGTTTCAAAAAAGAAGAAAAAACAAAGTGCAAGGCACAAAACGAAGAAAAAAGACATCAAAATTAAGACTCCTCAGCAATAGCAGATGGTTGGGTTTGAAGTTCAGAAGACTGCTGGGAAGACATCTCGGCAGCCTTCTCAACTGCAAACTCGGCATCTATTTCTTGAAGGGTTTGATCGAGGATCTTGTCGGCGAAAGGCACATCCGATGATGCCTTCTCAGGAGTGGCATCCTTGGGAACCTCCTCACCCTCCTCATCTTGAGTCAAGTCTAGGACTTGCTCGTTCTGAGCAGGGGACTTGGCCCCAGCAGCTTCTTTTGATTTCCTAACCAAAACCTCCTCCTCAGACTCAGAATTGTCGTCGGATGGGCTTGGAGTTGGGGGGAATGGCAGAGGAAGGACGTCGGTGTTCCTGAGGGGGGAATCATCGAGGATTTCAAGCTTTTTTAGTAAAGTCATCCAACCAAAGGTGAAACCCTTGTTGCATACCTGCTTTACTTGTTTTTCGTAATCCACCGTGACATCGGCCACCCCCTCATTATATCCCTTCTCGTCGGCAGCCTTGACTTCGGCCTCTTTTGTGGCCAGGGCATCCTGAAGTTCTTTCTAGGCCTGGGACATCTTTTCATTGGCCTCTCTTTTCTGGGCCTCGAGAACCTTCCTGATGGCCTCGGTGGATTCCACCTTTTCTTCGGCATCATTTTGAGCTTTGATAGCAGCCTCGGCTTGATCTTCTAAGGTCTTCATCTTTGATTGCAAGTTTTTATTAGTCTTTTGCAGACTGGAGACCTCCCTCTTCTTGTCGGCCAGCTCCTTCTAGTTCTCAAAAGATTGTACTGAGAAGGAATGGGCATGCTGGATTGCCTAAGAACAAATAAAACAAAGCAGAAGTTATTACAAAATTTTCTAAAGTATAAAAAAGAGAAAGAAAGAGAAAATTGCCAAATAAAGACACTTATTTGAACAAAGCGCTGGAGCATCAGAGCATAGTTTTCATATTCACTCAACTAAGCGTTTCGGTTGAGATTGTCGGGAAGAAGCAGAGCGGTACTAAGGGCAACGCCAACATTAATGTCATCAGCACTATCACTAGCCCTAACTGGCTTATTCTCCAGTGTGATTTGGGGGGCCCAGGGGGAATCGTGCTTTCGAGACCCCAAGGTGGTTGTAGCGGATGACCTCGGCCTCTTTGATCGGGTAGACTCGAATGGTTGGGCCTCGGCAGGCCTCTTCTCAACGGCAAAATGGGACTTATCGCTCTCAACCAATTTGGAGATTGGCAAGGTATCATCACTGTCAATCTGAGTCACTGTTGCCTTTGCTGAGCCTTCTTGATCCTTTTTGTCTTCGGCTTTGGCTGGGTTGGTGCTGGTTGGGCATCAACTGAATCAGGAATATTGGCCAAAAGATCCTTAACGACTGCTTTTTGGTGACCCATTTCAGCAGAAAAAACTGTTCGGCGTCGTCGACAGCGTTGGGATATCGGGATTAGATATGCAGCCGAGGTAAACGGCTGTTCAGCTGGATCAAAGGTCGATCCTTGATCTGGTCGAGATAAGGAGGCAGCTTGAGGAGTTGTTGTAGAAGGAGGTGACTGGCTTTTCTTCTTCTTCTTTGGGACGTCGGGCAGCGCCGATTTGTAGGTTGGGATGAAATTGAGTACCAGAGGGGCTCTCCATTTGTGGACTGGCAGATCCAAAAGTTTCCTCAAGTCTTTGCTGGGAAAGAAAGACTGACGGAAGCCCTTTGGTGACTGAGGAAGAACTGCAAGAAAAATAGACATTAGAAACAAACAAAGTATTGAAGACTTTAAAAACAAGTTAGTAGGAACACAGGGCTCTTACCATTGCCCTCTACAAAAACTGATCGAGGAAGAGGGTAGAGATGGAGGTCTTCGTCTAGAGTGAACTCCCCTTTCCCCGAGGTAATCTTATTTGGCTAAGGCTATTATGCCATTGATGACTCGGTAGGAGTTGATGGCAAGCTGCATCGAGTTCAGCTTATAATAATAAAGTATCTCACGGAAAAGGGTATTTAGTGGGAGTCGAAATCCATACTCGATAAAAGCTACCACATGGAAGGGCATAGAATCAGTTGTAGGCATGATGGAGTCATCCTCTCCAGCCAACCTCAGATGGACGTCAGCCGGGATGTCAAACTCACACCTAAAGTGATCTAACTTGGTCGGGGTGTCTACCCTATGCTTCCACATACCCATAACATCGGCTTCAGTTAGAGGAGTTGGATTTTAGAAGGAAGGAGTTTTTGGAGGGTTTTAGGGACCTCGGCGAAAGCCTAAAGGTTAGTTGAGGTAAGAATTTATGGGAACCGTTTTAGTTCTTCTTAGAATCTATGGGTTCTACAAACAAATCCCAAATCTAGATCTATGGAAACAATGATTAGAGGCAAGAATCTGGCAAAAACACGGCAAACAGAAAACAGGAACGTGTTTCAAAATCAAGAACAGTAATGAAACTATCAAGAACACTGTGACAGAGTATGCACAAAGGCACGAGGCCAAGAACAGTGGCAAAAGTGCAGAAAAATTGTGAGCAGTACGTAAATTCAAGACATGGGCAAGAGCAAAGTCGTGAAATAAACACATTCAGATATTTGATTCGCAAATCGAATGATTGAACAAAGCAGCAATGGCAATGAGTAATGGAGAGCATCAAAAACTGAATTTAGGAGAAACAGTAAACTCACCGAAGAAAAGAAGCCGGGGTTGAGTTTGCCAAAGTCAGACGAACGGCAGCTGCGGAAAAGATTAGCAAAAACCTCGCCAGAGAAGATAGACGGAGTAAGTTGCAGAGCTTTAGGAGCTTGAACAATAGAGGATTTGGACGAAAAAGCTAGAGAGAGAGAGCCTCAGAAACGATGGAGAAAAGTGAAATGATGGAAGAGGTGGAAAAGTTTTGTTAAAACTCGAAACGGCGGCAAAATAAAATTAATGAGCCTAGAATGACGAATTCGTCAGACGCAGATGCGCTGAGACGACTTCTGGTAGCGCCAGAATGTGCGATCCAAAGAAGGGAAGGCACGTAGCTAAAACGGTTGAGTTATTGTGTATGACAGCTCATACGTGTAAAAGAGTTCTTAGGGTCCTTATTCTTTAAAGAGACATGTCGGCCTTAACGATGATCTCGGCTGAGATACTTTAAGCCAACGTACTGGTAGGAAGTACCAATATAGGTTCTATCACCTCAGAATGCCGAGGTAATAGAACCTAGGGGGCAATTGTGGGGATACATTTTCAGAGTACCAACACGTGGCCAAGGTGATGCCAACGGGTCAGCCGAAGTGCCACATGTCCAGGTCATAACGCCGAGGTGATCTCGGCTAGGCCGAGGTTATCTCCGAAGATATCGGAAACCGAGATAAGCGGATAAGGCACAAGAGTCCTAGAATGAGAAAGGACTTCAGTATGGATAAGGATAACACTCTTAGGGAGTTTATCTCTACTATTGAAGAGTCCAGAATAAGCACTGAGCTAAAGTCCATTGAAGCTAGGCTTCTATGGGGACTAGGATTGAGTTAACTATAAAAGAAAAGCATCACCGATGAGCCTAAGGTACGTAATTTATATTCTGAACAGTGAGTTTAGCACTATTGATTATCTTTGAGAGATATACTGACTTGATCATCGGAGTGCCCCCGGGTGGACGAACCACCGCCGAAATCTTTTTTTTCTATTACAGGTCAGACAGGTGCCATCTATTCTGCTAGTGCTCTCCAGCTGAATACTGAGTTGGCAGTGTGGTCAGAAAAACACTCACACAATTTCATTCTTTTAGTTTTCTCCAAATTTGCTATGCTCTCCTTTCCACGGTATCATTTAGTCTTTCTGACACACACACACACACACACACACATACTCTCTCTCTCTCCCTCTCTCTCTCTCTCTCTCTCTCATACTTTGTAGTTGTTTAATGGCGAAAGGTAGATTTCAATGGTAGATGTGGCAAGACTGTGATGGATGGGAATGAGTAGCAAATTTGTAGTGGAGAATGAAGATGAGAGAAAGAGGAAGGGGTTTTAACAGTAAATGATGACAGATCTATGGTGAGAGATGGTAGGGTAATTAGGTTGTGGTAGGTAGGGTAGAAGAGAGATGGCCAAAGGGGGGGAATGGTGAGAGAGCAACTAATAATGATAAGAGAAGAGAGAGAGTAGCGAGAGAGTGGTGAATGGGTGTAAAAAGAAGTTGTATGCGTCGTACAGGAAAAGAGAGAGAGAGAGAGAGAGAGAAGGAATGAATGAAAAAATGAAGTAGTATTTTTTGAATTTTTATTGAATATTTTATGTCTTTAAAATTAGTTTTAAAGATTGTATCTCTATTGCAATTTGAAAAACATCCCCATTAAATTACAATTGTTTCTACTTCTCCCTTTTTTTTAAACAATTTTCCTATTACAAATTCTTTGTATAATGTTTGGTTATTACAAATTTTGTCAAAATTTTCAAAATAATTTTTATAAAAGTAAATTACAAATGCATCCCTTGAGATTTGCTTAAAATACAAATTGTTCCTTGTGGTTTGAAAAATTACAAATACCTCCCTATCAGAATTTTTTTATTTAACAGAATTAATTAAAAAAATAAAATTTCTAACTATTCACCTATATAATAATAAAATTATCTAAATTATTAATTGAAATAAAATTTTAACATTATTAAAAACTGTTAATTAACTTAATGGTTTATTAATAAAAGGACCTATTTGTTATGAATTAGAAACTTTAGGAGGCACAATGTAATTTCTAGAATCACAAGGGGTAATTTATAATTTAAGTAAATTTCAAGAGGTGTGTTTGTAATTTATTCTTTTTATAAATACTGACATTTTTATTAAAAATATAAGAGGTTAGTAATTAATTATCAAAAGAAAAAATTGGTGAACCTTCTAATTCATGGAGTATTTTGAAATGGTCTAAGCTTTGGTCTTTGTTGTCAAGAGGACATGCATGATACTTTCTGATTGGTGAGTGAGTCTAGACATGTAGTAATAAGGACAATTCTCGACATTTTTGCTCTCAAAAATTTTAAAATCTCATAATTTGAGTTTTACAAATATGTTTTTAACAAAATTCATACATTTGGATTTGTCTTTCTTAAATCTTTCAAACAAGATTAATATTGAATAAAAAAATTTTAAAAAAAAAAAGATAAATAGATTGATTTTTCAATCAATCACGAGGTTATTTGGGGAGTGGCTAATATAATCAAAAAGTCAACTATTCTCTCTACTTTTTTGTATTGTTTTTTTTCTTTAAAATTTTAAAAAAAAAAATCAACTAAAACAATCAATTCCTTAATGACCTCTAAAACAACAAAATAATTGCTCGAAACCACTGTATTATGGATAAATCTCGAAAAAATATATGAAATAAAAAAAATTCATCCGAAACAGATTGACGAACGCAAAATTATGATGGATTGAAATTTTAACGCCATAAATATTTTTTTTTGTCCTACATACATGCCTATGTGTCCAAATTATTATACATATTTGTCCTCATGTTTAAACCTAATTGTGACACAATATTTTTATCTATTTGTCCAAATTATTTTAATATATCTGTCCCAATATTTTTAACCTATTTATCTAAATTATTTTAACATATTTGTCCCCACATTTGACGCTATTTGTTCTCATATTTTTAACTTATCTTTCCAAATTATTTTAATTGATTTGGCCCATTATTTCTACCTATCTATTCAAATTATTTTAACTTATTTGTCTCCATGATTTGAACAAATAGTTACTTGAATTTAGACAGATAGGTAACTGAAGTTATACCCCAAAAAAAATTAAAAATTATTTATGGTGTTAAAACTTTAACATGTCATAACTTTTCGCTCGATAGTCCGTTTTGAACGGTTTTTTTTTTAACTCCATGAATTTTTTAAGATCTACCCATACGAATGCTGTTTTGAGTGCTTAATTTTGCACCCAAAAAATGCTATATTGCTGTTTTGAATGAGCAAAAATTGTTATATTCATTTTCTTTTTTGAAATTTATATTCAATGATATTTTTTTTTTAAAAAAGGTCTAAAAAAATCCACATATATCAATTTTGTTAAAAACTTATTACTAAAACTCAAATTATGAGAGTTGAAAATTTATTAGCACCAAAAAAAAAATACAAGGATAAATCTAACAAAAAAATGCATGTTTTTGTAGCATGGATTTGTATAATAATTTGGCAAATGAAACAAAAAATATGTGTGAAATGTAATTATATTTCATTCATATTTCACTTACTATTTCTTTTTTCATTTTTTTCAAATCCTTACCTAAATTCATGAATCAATCCTAACTTGAAAATTTAACATCACCTTAAACATCTAATAATATTTGGACACACATACTTTTATGCTGTGTTTGGTTGGGGGATTTGATGAGGGACTTGGAAAGGGAAATGGAAAAGGAATGTGAAATATGAATAAAATATACCTATATTTCACCTAGTTTCACACACCTTTTCCCTTTCCCTTTCCAATTCCCTTCCCAAATCCCGCAACCAAACACAGCATTAGTAATGCTCCTTTTGTTTAGAAAAAAAAAAAAATTTCAAATGGAAAACATTTCCCACATAAATTTTTTTTAGAAAATATTTTTCTATATCTGATGGGGGTGGTGAAATAAAGGTGGAGGTACATGTGATGGCATGGTGGTGGGGCGGCGACAATGGTAATAGTGACGATAAAGGTGGCAATGGTTGTTGTAATGGGAGTATGGTGGTGGAGGTGGAAGTGTGGTGACATTGGTAAGACTTTAACTCAGAAAATGTTTTCCTTTTTTTAAAAGTGGAAAACATTTTCTATCCATATAGACTTGCTTTCCGTCGATCATGAAAAATATTTTTTGTTGATTTTTATTTTTTATTATATCAAACACTAAAAATTATTTTCTATCCAAATAAACGGAGTGTAAGAGTTTTAGTTAATATAGGGCTTGTTTGAGAAGTTAGCTATTTTAGTTAATTTTTTGATTTTTTGACTATTTTAGTCTAACTAAAAAAGTTGTGTTTGGAAAGTTAATTGACTTTTTTTTATAGTTGATTTGATGGTTATGAGAGAAAAGAAATGAAATAATTATGATTTAAATGTAATATTTTATTTTATTAATTATTTTAATCTATTTTATTTTTATTGGCTATTTTAATCTAAAATCATCTTTCGAAATAGGGCTATATTATTTCCAAATATAGGGGGTGTTTGGGAGGAAAAAGTTTTGGCTTTTTTTTTGCTAAAATAACCCTAAAAAACAAAATAAGTTAAAATAGTTAATAAGATAAAATATAATATCAAATTCATAATTATTTTACTTTTTCTCTTAAAAACATCACATCTAACTACCAAAAAAAATTATTAATTTCTTCTCAAATACAACTTTATTAACGACTAAAATTTAAAATAACCAACTTCTCAAACACCCACCTAATCAGTGTATGTGGATTCAGTTTTCTGAATTCAATTTTTTGAAAATTGAGTTTTTTGTTTTTTATATATATATATTTTTTTTATTTTTAGTGAATATTTTCTAAATTTTAAGCAATTTTTTTATTTTTTTAGATACAGCTTACTTAGATGTATCTACATAGTAAAACATTTGTGAAAAAATATTTTGAAAAATTAATAAATGCACAAAAATATATTAAAAAAAATTTACTGAATTTTTTTTTTTTAATTTTATATTTTTTGATATTTAGTGTAACTTTTAAAGATTTTTTAAACAAATATTATACATTTTAAGTGTATTTATTTTAGATGTGTCTAAAAATTTAAAAAAAAATGGTTTAAAATATAAAAAAAAAAATCATTCAAAACATTAAAATACGAAAAATAAGGTAGTGTTTAGTAGAGTTTTAGAAATATGATTTGAGAATAGGGTTGTATTTTGAGTTTGTGAGTTTTAGAATTATAATTTGAGTATAGAAAATTTGTTTGGTTATGAGTTTTGAAAAGAGTTTTGAATTGAATTTTGAGTTGAGTGTTGAATTGAGTTTTGAATGTTTGATATGACATGTGAAATAAAAAAATTTGTTTATCTATGAGTTTTAAAATTTCAAAACTCAATTCAAAAAGTTATAACTCATAACTAAATATACCACTCAAAATTCTATTGAAAATTCTATTCAAAACTCACAACTAAACTCTTTTTAACATTTAAATAAATAAAAAAATGTCATTTTGGTCTAAAAAATAATTTTTATATTTAAAAAATATTAAAAACAAATATAATTTTTTTTTCAAATAACAAATGGCGATCGGCAATTGACAATTGCAAAAAAAAAAAAATTACACTGTTCCGGTCAACTGGCTGAACGTTTAGGAGGATGATTGGGTAGACCCAAAATTCAAAAATCTTTTACTTTTCAAAATGAAAAACATAAAAGAAGAAGAGTAGCCAAACGTAAAGAAAAATTATATCTTAAAATGTGTAGTGGAATCACATTTTAAAAATTTTATCCAAACATAAAATACAAATAAAGAGGTGAAATTATATTTATAGATTATGGCCCCGTTTGGTAAAATTGTGAAAAAGTGATTATAGATTATAGCTTAACAGATTATGGCTTATAGCTGTAAACATAAGCTGTTAATCTGTTTGATGCAACTCTGGGATTATGGATTTAAACAGCAGAGTAGTGTTTGGTTAATAAGCTATAAAATAGCTTTTTACTGTATAATTGTCTTTTCTGCCCTTATATGATATAAAAATAATTATTTTGTCATTTTTTTCAGTTTTAATTTTAAAAAAATTATTTCGTTAATAAAAGTTGATATAATTAGTATTAATTAGTATCAATTAATATAAAAATTGATACATTCGATAAAAATGTAATGGAAGTATTATTGTTACAATTTTTTTCCATTATAAATTAATTAGTATCAATGAATTGCTTAATTAGTATCAATTAATACTAAAATTATTAATTAGTATCAATTAATGGCTTAATTAGTCTCAATTAATACTAAAATTATTAATTAGTATAAATTAATATTAATAATTCATTTTTATTAGTATCAATTAATATTAATAATCAACAATTGTTATTAATTAGTATCAATTAATAATTAATTAATTACAAAAGTATACAATATTAATTTATGAATAATTAATACCAATTAATATTGATTTTGTAATTAATATTGATTTTTTTCTTCAGAAATATACAATTTTTATTTTTTAATTAATATAAAAATATACAATATGAATTTATTAATAATTAATACCAATTAATATTTATTTTTTAATTAATATTAATTTTTTTCTTTTTCTTCAGAAATATACAATTTTTTATTTTTTAATTAATATTGATTTTTTTTTCTTTTTTAATTAATATTAATAACAATTAATATAATATTTGGGTATTGACAAGGGCATTTAAGTAATTTTAGCCCCCACACCAACTGCTCGCTTAAGTCAAAAATTTAAGCATTTCTTGACCAGCTTTTGAGATAAGCTGAGAAATAACTTAATTTAAACTATAAACTGGTTAATTTAAACTACACCAAACATATTTTAACTTAAATTAAGTTAAAAACTGAAATAAACAGTTTATGAATCCTACCAAACATGCCTATAACCAAACACAACTTAAAATTATTTTCTGAAAAGGGTGGTGATTCATCCCACTAATTTTTTGATCACTAATAGCACTAATGAACTAAAAAAAAAAAAAAAACAAATTCAAGCCAAAACATCACATCACTTTGGTGGAGCCTCCTGTGCCACATCATTAGTGATGTTATAGTGCTCTCAATTTAAAATTCTAAAACATTATTGTTCTGAAAAATAGTATTAAACAAAATGATTGGAATGAGACATCGGACCCACGAATACGTCAAAACTGATTGAGGTATCTGAATCCAACATTTGTACGGTCAACATGCTTTGAATTTTGAGCAAAGCTTTGATTGCATACCCCGCAGGTCTACTACTAGTACATAGAGATATCCTTATCATCCAAAGTCAAACATCTAGTCCAACCCACTATCTGTGTTTTTGTGGGCCCCGCATCACAGGGAGTCTGGCCAATTCTTTTGAAACACAGTGACTGAGAAGTTTTGCTAGTGAGAAAGAAAAATAATTATTTTTATTTTTTAATGAGTGAGAAAACATTAAAAAAATGGACGAATTATATTTAGGATGTGTATTAAGATCTCATTTGTCATAATTTAAAAAGTCATTATTTTATTTAAGTCATATCACTTCTATATCACATCATTTCAAATTCAATCTATATCTAACTAATATTTTATAAAAATTTAAAAAGTGTACTTATTTAGATCATTCCAAATCACTCCTAATTTTTTGACTTTTAATTTTTTAACTATTTTAACTTGAGATTAAAATTTTTTATTTAGGATGAATTTTTTGGTTTTTTTAATTTTTATAAAAAAATATAATGATTATAAATTAGATGTGACGCTTTATTTTATTGAGTTAAAAATCTATTTTATTTATTTTTGACTAAAATAGCCAACATCCCCCCCCCCCCCAAAAAAAAAAAGTTTAACAATTTCTTTAGTTTAGAACTTGTATTATTTTGATTTTTGAATTTTTAATTATGATATATTTTATCTTAAATTTTAAATTTTATTTTAAATTAGGATAATCAAAAGTATTTTCCTTACAAATGATCTATTTTAAGGGCAAAATCATTATACAACTTATTTTGTGTTGATTAACTTTTATGTTGTTTAAAATGTATTGACTTTTTTTTTAAATAAATAATGTTGAAACTTTTTTTTGTTATAAAGTTCTATTTAATTTGGTCTTCTGAATCTATTTTCAAAAATTTTTTCTAAGAAATAAAAAAAATTAAATTGGTAAAAAAAATTTAAAATACAACACTTTTATATAAATTTATCTTTTTGGAAGGTAGAAATAATTTTTTTTAAATAAATTTTTTGATATTTATTTTTGTTAAATTAGTTTCTATTTTTTTTTCAAAAGTCAAATATGACAACAACTTTAATAGTATTATTAAACCAATCTATTAAATCAAAAAATCTAAAACTAAAAACATTTCAAACATTAAATATATTGATTACACATTTTTTTTTTTTTGAACTCGTATTGATTACACATTGAAAGCTTAATAACCATTCATTACATGATAACCATCAAAAAATATCTATTAACAACAAATACAATCATCTATTATATGATAACCATCTAAAAATATCAATGAAAACACCCAATACATGATCGTCATCCAAATACATACTAAAAATTAATTTAATAAAAAAATTAAAAAATATGTATAAAAATATAAAAGATTTATCATTTTTATATAATTTTATCTTTGGTAGTTAGAAATAATTTTAAAAAATTTTAAAATAATTTTTTGATATCGATTTTTATCAAATTAATTTATATTTTATCAAATTAATGACATTGCCCTTGAAATGAAATAAAAATGTCTTTAATTATCCTGATTTTGAACGAAATTCAAAATTTAGAATCAACTGTATCACAATTAAAAAGTTAAGGATTAAAATGACCCAACTCTCAAACTACAAGGACAGTTAGTATAATTTATCCTAAAAAAATTAGAATATTTAAAATATTAGATCAATTAATCACTTTCTCTCTTACATTCCCTTTTCCCCAAAATATTGGTCTCTTTTACTGTATTTAACTTTTTTGGTAATACAATTATTATATTTCAAAAATTTTAACTTTTCAAAACTACCTTTTGATTTTTAAAAAAATAGTACAAATTTTTTCTTTTTTTGAAACATCAATTGTAATAATTATACTTTTTTTGTATATTAATATTAATGAATTTAGAAAAAGAAAGGGCAAAATAAAAAAATTATGTTATTTTAATCCTTTAATTTTTTAAAAGAGACTAATATTTTCGGACAATAAAAATGAAATAAATGATTAATATTTTGGGATGGAAGGAATCATAGACTTTAAAAAAAAAAAAAAATCATTCCAATTAAGTGATTTTCTCGTTATAAAAAGTTTAAAGAATTTTAGAAATTATTTTTATACGAATTTTGTTTGTTTTTATTGAATTATTTTGGGAAATAACCTATCAGTGAATGATTAGAAAAATAATTTCAAATTAGTGATAAAGTTTATAGACTTTAATTATTAAAGACAAACTTTTCCATGAGTATGTATTTATTTTGAAAACTCCACTTGATTTGTAATTTTTCCAACTTTTTCCATATTTTAGTTTTTCTTTCTACTTTACAAATACATCAAGATTAGAAGCATCTAAAAAAAAATAAATAAACTAAATATGAAAAACAAATGAAAATCCAAACAAAAAAGCATACAGTTTTTTATTTAAATTTTTATTTGTTTTTTTAGTATTTTTTAAATATTTTAGTCAATTTATTTTACATTTTAGATGCACTTAGATTAGATGCAATTAAAATAAAATAAATTAACTAAAATATGACCAAAAAAATTCACTAAACATAAATGAAAATTTATTTAAAAATAATTCTTCAAAAATCAAACCAAACAAATGGTAAATTCTCAAACGAGACCTAAGTTTGTTTTTTATTAAGAAAATTTTAATTTAATGTAAGCTTTGAAAATAAAATTTTTTATGAAACTCTAATAGGTTTATGAAACCATCACAGAATGGTAATTTCTCCTTCTTTAAATCTTTGTTCTATTTTTTTTTTTTTAAAAATCAAAATCAAAACTAATTTAATGAAAATAAAATAAATACACTTATAATTTTAGAAGTTTTTATTTAGCTCGCTTGAAATTAACTTAAAGCCAACTAAAATATATTTATTAGTTTAAGAACATAATTATTTTTTATTTTTTTTATAACAAAACTACACTTAGTCAAGTTATATAGCGATTCCGATTTTGACCCGACTTTTGTTGTATCCCGGACTCGGATTTAATGGTTCCATATTGTTGGTCATATCTTCTTTCCTTGTAATTCTTGAAATTTGGCTACTGGGTTGTTGTGGTTGTGTTTAGGACATGTTAGTTGCTTAGTTTCCAAACTCTTGTTGCCCAGAATTTTACTCCTCCACTCGAGTGGGTTTTGTGAACTCTTAGTACTTTTGCAAGTCTGCAAAGCTACTAAGAGGGTGTATTCTACGCTTGAGCGATGCCTTTTGCGCTCTAGCAGGCTCAGCTCGAGCAACCTTTTTTGCACTCGAGCGTTGGTCTGTTGTCTGTAAAATTACTGGGAGTGTGAATTCTACACTCGAGCATCATTTGTTACACTCGAGCAGAACAACTTATTGTGTCTGACGGTCGAGCGGACTGTGCGTATTTCAGTCTATAAATGTGACATTTCACATCACTTTTTCACATCTCTTCCTCTCTCTCTACTTTTCAAAAACCCTAGATTTAGAGCCCCTCTCTCTAAAACCTACCTTCTCTCTACATTTTTACCTAGATTCGTTGATTTCTCTACCCGTGTGCTGTTAAAAAGGTAGAACGTCTCAAGAGCTCCATTTTGATTCGAACAAGATTTGGTTTCGACATTTTTGAAGTTCCTCCATTGTTGTTTTGGTCTTCTAAGCTTGAGGTCAGGACTTTCTACACTCTCCTATGATTTTTAACTTAGTTATTTGTTGATTATGTAAATAATGTTGGGATTGGAGGATTTTAAACAAACCTAGGGTTTTGGTTTAAAATCAAAAAAGGGGTTTTCAAATGAAGGTATTGAAAATGGTTATGGGTATAGATATGAGGATGTGTTGTGTTAGATTTGTTGAATTTGTCACATGGGTTGGATTTGGGAGAGAATGGAGTTTTTCCCTAAAATATTTCAAATAATTATTTTGTATAAATAATGAAATTGGTATTGAGAATATGAAATTAGATGAATGTGTATATAAATGGTGGAGTTGGATGTGTATTATCTCTCACCTATGGAAATTTGGATAATTTATCTGTCTTTGAGATTGTATATCTGTTTAGGGCTATCGGTGGAGAATATCTATGATTGTTGTAGAAATTACATGAGGATTAGGTGAATTGAAACTAATCCCTTAACTGTTGTCATTGAATATGACCGTGTTTTAATACATTGCATATGTATGATATTTGGGAGGAGAAATGAGATGTAATCCATGTTTGGGAGAAGAAAGGAGATGAACTCCACTGAATTAAGTTGGCCTGTGTGTTCAGGGTGAAAGTCTTGAAAACCGGGCGTATACATGGGTGTCGATTCCCGCAGACGAAATTTCTGTAAAATGGCAAATTGAAGTGTTTGTGTAATGGTTGTATTGATTAGAGAACCACTGAGTTGTAGCCTCAATTGGGTTTTCTGGATAATAATGAATTTCACTCATGAATTGAAGTGAAATGAATTGACTTGAGATAAATTGAGATAAAATGGATTGAGATATAGAATTTGACATATTATGATTTTTGTGGAATACGAATGATTTTATTACAAGCATTACATATGCACATTATACTTATATCTTTGTTAAGATTCATATATTGTGTTAGATTGTCTCTACTAGGCTTTGGCTCACCCTATTTGGGAAAAACCATTTCAAGTATTGGAGATATGCCTCCACCAAGACAATAGTTTGGGGTGATTTGGAGCAAGAGCTTCTTTTTTATTATATTTACTTTCTATATCCAAGGGCTTAATTATATTGAGTTAGACTCATTTTTGTTGTAACTAAGCAGTGACTTGGAAATATATAAGCCTTTAGGGCAGATGAATATTTGTTTAGTTTCTATTACTTTTCATTATTCGTAACACATGCTGTAAATTCATGATGAACGATTCATGAATGTGTATCGCATGTGTCACTTTTTTGTATATTAACTCTGATGTTTGGAGTTGGATTATTGTAATTATTTTGGGGGCGTTACAAGTTATTAATTCACCACCTCCAACCAACATTGTTATTGCTATAGCTATTCCCACTTCCAGGTTGCCACTTTCTAGATGCTGGTGACTACCTTTGGCATTTGGTGACAACTTTCTAGTGATCATCGCTAGTCTATTTTTTGACAACTCTTTGGAAAAGTAAAATTTCAATTACTTTGCATAATAAAATTATCTGGTGACTCTCTGTCAAAGTGAAAATTTTCACAGTAAATTAGAATAAGAGAAATTTTATTGTCATGATGAAATTTCATTGTGCGATAGTGAAATGGAACTGTTTGAAGAAAAAGACAAATAGCCAAAGAATGGAGAGAGAGAGAGTGAAATCAAATTGTGCAAAAAAGTTCACAATTTATGAACAATAGTAGTGATGGATCTTAAAGTGATGGTTACAGATCTGGAAGAGACATCGATGGGCTTGAATAAGGGTGTTCAAATATCCAAACAATCTGTGAAACTGACCCAGCCCGTCAAACCCGAATGCGATACGGGCAGTTTCAACAAATAACTCGGTCGGCTACAAATGTAAAATTCAGATTTTCTGTGAATTTCGATTGGAGGCTGGGTATAATATAATCGAATCCGTTTAAACTGACTCGATTAAATTAGATATATATTTTTTATTATTATTATGTTAGCTTACTTGTCTAGGGAGTTTAACCAAAAGCAGACACCTACTATCTGTCTTTGTCTTGAAAATTTACAAATTGTACACTTTTATCTTTTCAAGATCATTATATCTTCCTAAGAGAGAACTTAGCTCTTCCCAATCAAATATTTGACCCTTCACTTAACTCTCTTTATCTCAATTCTGACGACTCTCTCTCTGAGCCTGAAGCGTCATATCTCATTTCCTCTCTTTCTCTCTCCTCAATTCTGATGACGCCTTTTCGACTCTCTCTTTTCTCTCTCTTTCTCTCTCTGTGAAAAACCATTATCTCTTTTCCTTTCTTACCTACCCACTGTCTCATCTTCCTTTCCCTCTCTCTCTGTTTCTGTCAAACATCTCATTAGTTCATCTCTTTCTCTCTCGTCTCTCTCTCTCTCTCTCAACAGATCCATCCGTTTCTTCTACTCCCTCATCTCGACTTTTTTTTTTTCCCCCTAGAAATAGATCCATCTATCTTACTCTCCCTCATTTCTATTTCTCTTTTCTCCCTACCTCTTTCTATTGGTGATATGGAGGTAGTGGTGGATGAGCACAAAAATAACGGTGGAGGCGATGATGAGCGATGGTCGTGGTGGTGGTTCCAGCTGCGATGAGCATTGGTGGGGATGATGATCAACAATGGCGATCCCACTCTTGCTTTTTCTTTATTTTCTCTCCTCAAGTCTCATTCTAATTGTAAGAAATATATGTATATGTTTGTACAAGTGTTTTTGTTTCAGAATAGATGTTTATGTGTGTTTAAGTTTGCTATTTTCAAATTTTAATTCCATTTTTTGTAATATTTTTTCTACTCCTCCCGGATCTACGAAATCGACTGAATTGATTGCCAAACAAATTTGTTTGGTTCGGTCAATTTTAAATTGTGGATCAATCAATGATGGGTGATTGATTCTCTAACCCAAAGGTGTTGGTTCGGCTATCGGGCCAAGGGCAAACCCAAGCCGGACAAACCCTTGAACATCCCTAGGCTTGAAGTTATGAACAACAATCAGTTCAGATATGGAATGTGGTTGCGAATGGCAACGATTTGTTTCAGATATAGATAGTGGCTGTAAATGTCGGCGACGAATGTAGAAACAGCGGTGATGGGTTCAAAAGAGGCAGCGGCGAAAATATGCAGTTGAGGCATCAACAGTGAACGTATACAGTTGAAGTGGTGTATATATATATAGAGAGAGAGGGGGGGGGGAAGGGACAGGGTATAAAAAAAATATATGAAATTATTGTAGAGTTTTTAGGATTTGAGAGTATTTGACCATTTATCTCAAAACATTTCTGTCACGACCCGAACCCGCCCCTAGATGTCTAAGTCATGATCGGCCAATAATTTGTAATTACCTTCGGCCTCAAAGACAAATACAAACCATTTAATAGATAACGGGGCTTAGCGAAAGCATTATCAATAAATAAACAAGTCCATTGAGTGGTGCTTATATAACAAATTCCAAAAAAACTTAGACTTCATTCAATTGTTCATAGTAATATTCACAATAAATTTAAACTTTTATCACAACTTCCAAACACACAAACAAAGTCTTCAAATGACAAAAACAAAAGACTAAAAAAAAGGGTTAACAAGCTCGATTCTGCTAGAGACCAAGTAACGCCTCATCTCGGAGGCATTTCACGAACAGCTTTACAAAAAGGGGTGGACTCCTGAAGCATCTCTAGATTGACGATCAACATGCTCACCCACATATATATAAGTGAGAGGGGTGAGCTAGAGCCCAGTGAGTAATATCAAAATAAAGAGATTAATGAATGAAGTCCAACATATATAAATCATATTTTGCAATTCCAAATAATCATGTAAGGAATTCAAATCGAACATTTGACATATTAAAATCCATTAATCATTCATCATATGTAGTACATCCAATGGAGTAACAAAGGGGCCCGAAGGCCTAATCAAAGGGACCAACAAGGTCTAGAAAAGGGACCGCGAAGGTCTATACATAGGGACTATAAAGGTCTAGCAAAGGGACCACTTAAGTAATTCATTAGAGATCTCTGTCAATCTAATAATCGAAGGCTATCGTATTGTTTTCCCCATGCGAGGGCCTTACTAAAGGATGCCACAAATACATTTCAAATAGGACATTCATCCATTCATATAAAAATAACATTTCAAAATATCATTCTTGAAACAATTTCAAAATACATTTCGAGCATATCTTTATAGAGATACTATTCATAGTAGGCTTGAACTGATGTTAAGTTTCGAGTGACCAACCTACACAAAACACATAATAGAGATACAATGAAACATACCACTCAACAATTAATTGATTCAATCCTATTCTAATTCAATTCAATTGCTTAAGATAGGTTTCTAGCTTATTCCCTTGTTAATGATGCCTAAATAATGCCCAAGAATGTCTAAAAGAGCATGAGGATGAAAATATGCACATGGAAGTGTTCTTCAAAAATTGCTGAAAGTAGGGTTTTTGCTCGAGTGCACCTTTGGTCACTCAAGCAGTTTGTATGGTCCCATGGATTGCTATGTTTAATGGATCAAACACATAGCCAACAAACTACAATTTGATATCATGAGATGAGTTGGAATTGTGTGTGATGGGTTAGTAATGGCTGTTGGTAATGTTGGAGGGATGTAAATGCCAGTGGCAGCTTAAATTTCGAGTAGAGGAGGCAGTGGTTGGTCAGCCAACGGTAAATAAAGAATGTTAAGAGTTAGAGTTAGGGTTAGGATTAGGGTTTGAAGAAGGAAGGAGATTAGGACATTTTTTATATAATAAGTTATGTATTGAGTAAAAACTGAGATTTCAAATTCATTAATAAGTGTGTGCTTTGAGAAATGATGTGCACAGAGAAGATTTAATGTGTGGAAATAGAATTATCCCAATTTGTAAGCTTAAACTCAAAATCTCATGATTTGTCAAAATTTCCAAATCAAAATCTCCATACAAGAGGAGTTCTAAACTCCTTTCTTTCAAAATGTTCAAACATGAATTAATGAGTGGAAATACGTGGATAATCATGAAAAAAAAGTAAGATAACTTACATGCAAGCTAAGGTTTCAAAATTTAAACTAAAAAATGACGAAATGATGCATGGATGTTTATATTAAGTCAATTCTCACCATCTACACACTAATTCTACAATTTTCATTACATAATCTCATTTTTCATCATGAATACACTTCTTAGGAGGATTAAATTCAAGAATTAGAAGTTAAATGCATACCTAGAGCTTGAATTTGGTATTCTATTTCACAAATTTCTTCAATTCTTCCTCTTCTTTTCTCAATTCGTCCTCTCTCTCGAGGTTGATCTCTCACTCTCTAAAATTTTCAGCCCACATGTGACAAAGATGAGTTCTAAACTCCATTAAGCCCATATATATATACTTAAGATTAGTGAAGGTTAATTAAATGTATTTAAGGCTAATTAAACAAGCTTCGGGTTAATTAATCTAACTTAATTTTAATGATTATTTCTAAATATTTTAATCTGAATCAAATTTCAATTAAAATTTCCCAAAAGCTCTAAATATTCCGCTTAGCCTATTTAACTAGTCAGTTTCAGTTTCTGAATTCATTTGGGCCTTCAATTTCTGATTCAAAGTAAGCATTCTAACAAATATTTCTCAATGAAGTAGATATAAACAAAATTAAATGCATAAACATGCAAATTCTCTTAATAAAATAATATATAATAATGATATACACGTTACGATCATCACAATTTCCTTATCTTTTTAAAATGTGAAATCTTAAGGACCTTAATTTGTATGCAATCTTTCAATGTCCTCAAATTCTTATACAAATATGTGGAGGGATCTATCCTTAATTTTTATATGATTTTCTATTTTGGAATGAAAATAATTTTAAAATTTTGAAAATAATATTTTTGTAAAATCTAATTGCTATTAGAGTAAATTACACCGACCTCCTTTGAAATTTAGAATAAATACAGTAAGAGCCACTATTTTGATTAATTACATAGACCTTCATTTTAATAAAATTAAAAAAAAATCAAAATTAATGTAAATAGTGTGAAGAGACGATAAACAAGTTAAATATACATTCAAGTATAAAATATATAACAACATTATTTCTTCATCTATATAACTAACGAATTTCTAATGAAAAATAGGATTAAATATTATATAAATTAAAACTTTAAATGAACTTCATAACTATGTGAAAAATTTGTAGAACATATTATTTTTTTTTAAATTTTAAAAGAGGTCAATATAAATTACCCTTTGTATTATTTAAATTAAATAAATAAATGTATTACTTTTTTCTTTTTTTCTTTTAAGCGGTTCGTACAAACTTGTTAGGTTGAATTAAATTTGGATAGAGCCTCAACATTAGATTCCAACGACCTGAGCAATCAGAATTTTATTGTTAATATATATAAATTATGTATTATAAATACGAAACTTTATAAATTACTGATTATTATTCACCGTATTTATTAAATCATAATGCAATTTAATATATGATAAATTATAAATATATATTTTTTGAGATTTACTTAAAATGTAGATTGTTGCTTGTGATTTTTAAAATGACATCCTGCCTTGTAAAAATTTGAACTACATAGCAAATAACCCTTTTCATTAATCAACTATTAAGTCAATTAATAATTTTTTTAATGATATTAAATATATATTTCAATCAATAATTTTAGTAATCTTATTAAGGATAGTTATTTTTTTTTTTTTTGGTCAAACTTGTTAGATGTTAAATTTTGATAAGGGAATATTTGTAATTTTTAAAATTATAAGGAACAATTTATATTTCAAACAAATATTAGGAAGTGTATTTGTAATTTACCCTTTTATATATTATAGTACTTGGTACATAAATCACTAACTAATTATCTTATTTTGTATCTTGTATTTTTTTGAAATGAATATATTTTTTCCAATAAATGTAATACTACATTAATTCAGGATAATCAACGATAATTCTTTAGTAATAAGAACTAGTCCAATTCTTTTAGTTAAATTCGAGCTTCAATTAAGGCAAATAATTTCAAATGGAGGCTGGGTTTGAACTCAACCAAATCCTTGTAGAGAACCCGATTTTTTTTTGAAACAATCATCATTTTCTCTCTCTAACTTTGAGAGTTTCTTTCTCTACACTTTTCTTTTCCTAGGGTTTTAGGTGTGAGTGGCAGTCGGGGTGGGAGAGGGGGTTTCCTGTAGCCTCTGGCCTCCTCTCCCCTTGTAGACACCTTATTTTGACCGGCTTTAAAAATTGGGTACTTTTTTTTTATTACCCAATGATGAAAATAAGAATTTATTTTTCACAAAATTTTCAGTAAAAATGATGAAATTTGAGTTTTCTTCCTAACCTTAAACTTGTTTTGGTCAAGTGTTTAAGACCCATCGAACAACTGGAGCAAAGCTGGACTGAACCAAAGCAAAATAAACATTTTTTTCCCTGATAATGGGGCATTTGCCACGGAACTATTTGCGACGGTTAAAGTGCCATCGCAAAAAACATGTTTTTGCGACGGTATTTAATGACGTCGCGAAATTATTTTTGTTGCGACAGAAAAACTAAGCCCGTGGCAAAAAGTAAGGTTATATGCGACGGCACGTTGAACGTCGCAAAATTTTTCTGGTATATATATATATTTTTTTTTTGCGACGCTCTTTTGGCAATCCGTCGCAATTTTCTTTTTTTTTTCTCATTCACTTGCGACGGGCCTTAATATCGTCGCAAATAGTAATTCCTAAATTCGCGCCAAAACCCCCCTCCCACTCTCCCTCTTTCCCGATACTCCCAAATTCTCTGTTATCTCTTGAGTTAAAAAAAAAGAAAAGAAAAGCCCTAATCTCACTGCTCTCTCCCTCCCTCTCACCCAGTCGTCACTCTATCTCTCTAGCGGGGGCTACGACGATGAGAGGAGGCTGTTGTGAAATCTGGATGCCTGCGACGAGGTTTGATAAATTAGCCTCTAACCTTCTTTTTCCCCCTCCCTCCCTCCCTCCCTCCTATATCCTTTGGATCCCACGCCTCTTCACGAACACCTTCTGCTTCATTCTCTGGATTTCTGAGGTACTTTCACATCTAGGTTTCTCTTAATTTTGTTTGGTTTACTTCCAATCTTTTAAATTGAAAGTAAAGAAAGGGTTTGAAGGGGAAGGGTTTCAAACGGTGATCTCTCTTCAACGGCCGGACTAGTTCGATGGTACAACAAGAGTTCGTGGTGGCAACGATCGACGGTACACACTCATCTCATCTATTCTCTTCTCTTCGATCTGAAATCAAAAGTTTTCATGGGTGCCTTTCTATGTTGCTCGAAGTTGTTTTGGGTGCCTTTTGAATGGAATAGGGGTGTTAGTAGTGTTGATTTTAGGGAATATGGGAATAAGGGTTTGAATGCTTTGACTAGTGAGAGAGTATATCGAGCTATAGAAGACTCAAGTGAGGCTGATTTTTTATTTTTGCTTTCAAGAAACCCCATTACTCTTCAACTTGGACAATGATTCTATCTTTAACGAAAGCAACTGATGGAACTAATTTTCAAATCTGGTTTTGCAAATTTCAAATCTAATTCTTCCTCATTGATTTGTTTTGTTTTGTTTTGTTTTTTTTTTTTTATGATGATGATGATGATGATAATGATGATGATGTCTGGGTTTTTAATTTGTTAATTCGTTGGTACTACTTTCAATTTTGGAATGGTGGAACTGTGATTTTGAGTTTTCTGGGTTATGGTTATTTATTTGTGTGAATTGCTAGTTGTTCAAGTAAAGTTCTTTGTCAAATGCAAAGTTTTGTTTTTTGGGATTAATGGGAGAAATACATTTTTTTTTCCTTCTTTTTTTTCTTTTTTTTGTTGTTGGTAGAATTGTGATGATTTTGAGTTTTCTGGGTTATTTATTTGTGTGAATTGCTAGTTGTTCAAGTTCTTTGTCAAATGCACAATTTTGTTTTTTTGGGATTAATGGGTGAAACACACTGTACTTATGAGAACCATTAATGTGAGTGGAGTGTATAGCTAAAATGCTGTTAAGGTTCTATTCTGTCAGATTGATAGGTTATAATTTATCAATGTAAAAGGGGAAATGAAATATTTGAAGTTAATATGGTGGAGTTTTTGCAGTTTCATATTTACTAGTTCAAGTAGCTGCAAATATTTTTTAATATCTCATATTTTTATTTTGTTTCCCTTTCTCATTTTTTAGTTTAAAGTTAGTTGTCCTTTTTGTTTTGTGGCTAGTACATTGTTTCTCTTCATCTCCATTGACTTCATGGTGTCTAATAAATCTATGTGTGTGTACATGGCTAGGACCATGTTTTGAACTATTTTATTTTCTTAAATTCTAGAGCTCTGTTTTTATCAAGAAGGAATTCAATGACAGCCATGACTACTTAATCATTGTTTCTCAAACTAACTTAACAAAAAGGGTCTTACAAATGCTTTTTTCCATAGTCCTGATTTAGGTAGGTAGTTTTTATTTTTATTGGGGTTAGGAAATTAGCTCAAAGGTTGAACTTTTAGCTTTGGATTTGTTAGGAAATCACATTATCATGCTGTTTTTCAAGCAAGACAGTTTTTCCTGTCTCTTAATGGGAACAAGGCCCCTGGACCCAATGGCTACCCGGCTAGTTTCTTTAAGAGTTCCTGGGAGGTTGTGGGTAAGGATATTGTTGAGGCTATTAAATTTTTTTTTACTTCTGGTGAACTTCTTAAGGAGTTTAATAGCACCTTGATTGGTTCTAGTATACCTAAAGCTGGGCAGTGGTTGGTTCTAGTATACCTACTGTTGCTACTGTTTTATTGGGACTCTATGCACCTTCAGTTGAGCCTATTATTAAGGTATGTTGGAACTCCATACCTCTAGAGTCATTTCTTTTTCTTTCTTTCTTTTTTTTTTTTTTTCCTATAGTAAGCTTGATTTGCCCCATGATAGTCCTGCATTTTGTAATAGGACAAGAACTTTTATGTTGGATAGGACAAGAACTTCAATAATATGCCAAAGTGTGAGCATTCTGTGAAAGTTGCACGAACCAAACAACTAAGCAGTTACATTGTTACCATAACAAAAAAATCTACCTGTTACATTGTTGTTCTCTTTACTATTGGCTACTCTACAGCGTGATGCCATGATGGTGTTATTTTGGAAAATGGAAGTGTACATTTTGCCAGCTTGAAATATGCATGTTGCTCCTTTAGGTTTCCTCTGGATTTATTTTAATTATGGGATTGCTCCGTGTTTATAAATGGCTTACAGTATTTCTGATTTATATCCTCGTGATATATTATTCTTCTTACCAAAGAAATATATTCATTTTCTTATGTAAGTTCCCTTCTATAGAGACTGCAGCAGGTGAATGGTTTACAGCCCGAGTCTCTGCTTGTGGACAATTTCATATTGCTTACCCTAGTGCCTCAGAGATGTTAAAGACAGAATTCACTACAAGAAAATTAGCTTATAACCACGGTTTTGTTATGGCGTTTTTTTAAAAAACGTCGTTTTAAAGGTTTTCAAAATATTTTTGTAAATAACTCATTTTAAAAAACACGCGTGCTTTGGTGTACGAACATGTTTTCCCTTTTAAGACCCACGCGTTTTTCATTCTTCTATTCTATTTCACGTAGCAATTGATAGATCTAGGTTTTCTATTTGTTCATCACTCCTCTTTCTTATGGTGAAAGGTCACTAGATCGAGCTTCATAGGCTCCGATTCACGATCTGGTTCTCTCCATCTTGGCTCAAAGCCTCAATCAGTCCGATTTGAAGATTAATTTTGTGAGTCCTCTAATTTTTTCATTTTGTTTATATACAAACTTAGATCTACGATCTCAAATATGTTTGATATATATATACTAATTTATGTCTATTGAACGCGATCGATTTTTATTTTATTGATCGATTTTTAGGCAAATCTCGATTGATTGATTTTTAATTTATTGATCGCGATCGAACACTCTTCTCTGGATTTGATCGATTGATTGCTTCAGATCTGTAAGCTTGAGTCCCTATGCGCATATTATCATCCGCAAACCGGCTCTATTTCTGACTCGTTCGTGGTGATCTTTGCGTTTGTGCTTTGTATGCAATTCTAGGGTTAGTCTATTGAGGCTAATCCTTTAGATGTCTGTATGGTTTTAAGTAATGCTTCATGCCTTCAATAACATACATCTGTAAATGCTATTTTTTATTATCTTTTAGCTCCAAATCATAGAGGGTGGCTTTATTATTGTCTTTGTATTTCTCTTGTTGATATTATTGAAAATTATTAGAGCAAATCAAGTAATGTGGTATCCAAGAGGGTGGAACCGCATACTATGGCGATATCGCCTTCAAGTGAGTTCGCACACAAAAATGATCTTTTTGCAAGGTCTGATTTTCAAGTGAGATTGCAAAACTAAATGTACACAATTCAAGAAGATCAATGGCAGGAAGGAATTGGATACGTATATCCATTGGATGGGACGACAACATAGAGTTCCTGAAAGTTCCTGGGTTTTTTTATTAGTTCGTAAAACATGGAGTTAAGTAGAATTAATGTCTTTTCATATTTGTCAAGAATTACTTAATTAAACTGTATATGACAGATTTGTATATGAGTAATTTTGTATAAAAAAATGTCCACGGCACTTCATAAACAGGGATTCACCAATTGGTGTTCTCCCTTTATATACTAGTATTTAGTATAGATATAATGAGGTATTGTTTGTACCCTTTTTGGTCTGAGGAGTGCAAACAGGTATCAAGGAATTATGAAATGGAATTGTCTGCCTTAAGTAATTCTGGTTATCTTCCCTGGCATTGACATATTATTTTGGTCTTGCAGCCATCCAAATTATGAGACAAGGAAGTGGATAGTTTTGGGGGAAATAAGGATTGGTATATTTGTGGAGCAAGATATTTCCGTTGAAACTGAATTGGCATGTGATTATAATGTTGAATGGCATGGTGGTGCTAAGGTTCGATGTCAGCGTTGGGCACCTAACTGTTCTAAATTTCTCGAGGCAAAGTCTCCTACTTTTCTGGTGAGTTCAAAGTGATAACTTTTGAAGTCTATATTTGAAGATACATTAACATCTCATTTGACATTCATTCTCCTTATGGAACTTGAGTGATGAGAAAAAAAAAAAAAAACTGAAAATGAATTTATGCAAACTATTAAAAGGCAGCTGTTTATACTAAAGGCAGCTATTTTGTTTATTCGTTTATTCACCTCATCTCACAGTAAACTCATTGTCCTTTTTTTTAATGTTTTTCCATTTCTTTAACAGGTGCATAATCATGTGTTGGAAGACGGCGATGAAAGGTAATGGGTTATGCATTTATTACTCAAAATTTATAGGCAGTTATATCATTTGAAAATACGAGAATTGAGATTTAGAAATTGTATTCAATGTCCCTCTGCCCTTTTCCTCAATACTTACATTATTTTTAGTATTTGAGTCGACCAATCATCGAATAAACAAGCTATAGAATTTGAAATACACGTAAAAAACTCGAACATACTAAACTCAGCAAAGGTTTTGTCACTGAGTTAAGTATAAGAACCTGATACACACATTTGTATGCTATGAGGATTATAATTCAGAAATGTTGAGAACACTTTTGTACCAGAATTTAAGTATGCTAATTGATTGTCTATGAGTGTGGAAGATTTTGTTTTATACTTTTCTAGCTGGGAAAAAAAAAGTTTGTTTCATGTCTTTATTACTACAAATTTGTGACCATTAACTTGTACTTGCAAAGATTCGAATGACATGGAAAACGGCTTTTACATCCCATGAGGGAGAGCAACCTGCAATTCTTTGCCCTTGTTTCTATATGGATCTCAAGAAAAGTACGTGATCATACTTTGTTTATCATAAGCTTTCATCATTAGCGTGTAGTCTTGTATTTCTTACTAAATTACTGGGTTGTAGATGCATGATTCTCATCCCTATCTCAGAAATGTTTGAAATCTTTGGGAGACAAGATGATTAAGGAGCAACATTTTACAACTCGTGATTTCTTGGAATCAAGAAGCTAAATTTCAGAACTCCTTTAAAAAAAACTTCATCTCTATATTTTCCATTGTTGTGGTTAATGAAGATATTCTGCAGGAGGTGGTCCTAATGCAGGTAAATCCCATAGAACTATGGTGGATGGCTGCATTTGTCAGCTTCAACTGAGATGTTTTTCTACTCTTTCTCTAATTCTTGAAAGGTATTAGATTTTGAGATTGGTACATCTAATATTGCTTTTAAATTCCTCGAGGAGCTTTTCATTCAGTTCAAGTGAATTTTTTTTTTTTTTTTTTTTTTTTGTGGGTGTCATCATTATAAAATATGTTGGCAATCGTAAGGTTAGAGTTTAGATCAGTTTACTGTTTATTCTAATGGGTCACGAATTCTGTCTTATATGAATTTAGGGGAATTGCAACGATTGGGAAACTTGTAAACTTTGAAGCATACACGGATATCATGGATCTTCTCTATGAAAAGGATCATACATCAGCTCTTCATAATTCTCCCAAATATCTTGCTGCATTAATGCTAGCATGTGCATTTACATTTCTTATTTTTGTGGGACACTTGGTGTTTTCTTTTTCATCCACTACAGTGATATAATGTGAGTTGTTATTTTGGTGGGACACTAAGTATATCTTGTGTCAGGATGACATGCCTATGGTGAGGAGGTTCCGCAACAAACTTGGGAAGTTTTTGAACCTGCTCATCTCAAGACTGACGTCATGTTAATATTTGAGGATCTTACACAGGATGGTAAGTGCTTTTTTATACGCTAGGCCAGAACAGTCTTAATTTTCCAACTTATGATCAGGTACATATTGAGGGATGCATGGATTGGTCCAACTGTGATAAACATTTGGCAAGCTTTAGTTAGCAGATTGCCAACCTCTAGCAGCGGAGGTGATTTTTTACCCATGCTTGGAACATTCAAAGCTGGAATATTTATTGGAACCATATGATAAGGGTGGATGTGATGAATTAGGACCACAATAACTGAATATGTAACTGTAGTAGGCAATCTAAATGTGGATGAGCCTCAGAGAAACCGTGAAAGCTGCACGAACCGAAACAACTAAGCAGTTAAGGCTCTGATTATTCACATTTTCATTTTCTCCGCATGTATTGGTTAGACAATGTTGCCAGTGAGCTTCATATAGAATTCTTAATTTGTTTCCTGTAGTGGGTGTGATCTTGTTTTCTTGTTATCGTGCTTTGCATTACAATATGCTAGCCCTGTAGTACTCTCTCTTCCTTTCTTTGATTTGTCAATTTTTGTTTGCATAGTAGAGAATAAATCTTTTTCATTCTGCATCTTTCAACCATTAATCACTAATGCCAGCTATTTGGAATTACGATGCAGCTGGTGCATAAAAGCATAGAACTTCATGATTGATCATTCTAGTTTTCTCTGTGACATAAAACAATGGGTCTTAAGATTTTTATATTCAATTTTTTACCCGTCTTGGAGTGTATATTCTCTTGTTACTTCTATCATTTGCTAGCTATGTTTGATTTGCACACATCAAGGCATTTTTATTTCTTTATGGTCATTCCATATTCACAAACCCTCGGAGTTTGAATGGCATTGATTAGTTGAAGGATGATGGTTGACTTCTGTATGTGGTCACCTGGGTGAGAACTTAGTTCCACCGCTTGGGTTAACTGGGCAATTTGTCGAACATGATGAGAACATGTGTTTTCTTTTTATGAAAAATTTCCATATTGAGACGCTCCAATTCATTTTGCTTTTTGTTTCAGAGGCTAAAAAATGTCAATGACTAGAAAAAGAAAACTGTTGAGGTTCGATCTTTTGCTTGGGAAATTTCAGAGGCAGCAAAAGCATTTCTGAGTAAATTATAACAATAATTATTTTGTTCTAATCCAACTCCTTTTTATTTCCTAGTCCAGTTGATGGGCTTTGAAGAACATTAGGGGTTTGAAGAACGTTAGAAATTCACTTGGTTGAGTTTATTTTTTAGTTTATTGTTGACAGAATTCACTCGGACTTGAGTTGGTTACTTGTTCAATGTAGTCAAATTTTTGGAAGGAAGATCATAAATTGTGACTTGCCAAATTGTCAATCCACTCTTTGAAGATTTCAAAACTTAACTGAATTCATTTATGAAATCTTTGTTTATTTGAGTGGGACTCTTTATTTTTAGTATTCCGATTTTACATTACTAGTGTTTTGATTAAACCAAGCTAGTTTTTAATCTAGCTTGTTCAGAACACCTCTTATTCCAATATTTATTGTTCTTGATTGCACTTGTCAAGTGTGTTTTGGTATGTTAACTATGGTGAAATGTTTTTGCAGCTATTTAATATCAGCGAGGAAGTAGTAATTGATGCTACAAATAAAGGAAATGTAGGACGATTGATCAACTATTCTATAAGTTTCTATTTTAGAAATTAATACAGAATTTTGTTTATTTATTGGCTAACAAGCTTCTAATGACATGAGTGTTTTTTCTTGATAAATTCTTTTTTTATTAGCAACAGGGTTAGCTGCTCCAGCTGTAAACTTGAAATTAATTATATTGTAAATGATTTTTTTTTTTTGGTTTTTTTTGCAGGTACAACCCTTTTGAGTACGTGATGATATCTTCGCATATCGATATTAGAGTTTACAATCTTATTTATTTATTTTTTTTTTGAAAAAAATATCAAATGTTTTACATTTTCTGTAAGCTTGAAAATAATTATGTTGTAAATGATGATTTTTTTTTTTCTTTTTTGTTTCTTTTTGCAGATGCAAAACTTTTGAGTACGTGATATTTTCGCATATCGATATGGGAGCTTACTATTGATATCAAAACAAGCTACATTATATCTGTTTTTATTTTTTTATTTCTATTGTCGATACTAAAAATTTGAGTTCTTGAATTTCAAAAATTATTAGTATTGTTAGAGGTTATTTTATATATTTTTGTAAATAATATTTGATTGACAATTGTTACAAGGTATATATATTATTCTTGGTATATGATTTTTTGAATGTGAATTTGGATGTGGATGTGGATGTGGATGTGGATGTGTTTTTAAAAATATTAATAATTTGTATAGGAAATATTTAATAAAATATGATTTTATAAAAAATAATTTTATTATGCATAATAATAAACCGTCGCTAATGTAATTCTCATTTCCTTATATTTTATTAGCGACGGGTTAACATATACATATTAGTTCCAATCTTTTATGACGGCTTCAACAATAAATCTTTTATGACGGTTTAAACTAACTTAATACTACTTTTTTGGCGACGTTTTAGACCGTCGCTGATAATATTTTTTGCGACGGAAAATATCGTCGCTAAAAAAGGGTTTTTGCGACGGCAATCAACATCGTCACTAAAAATGTCATTTTTTCCCTTTTTTTGTGTCGGGCGAAACCGTCGCAAAAACTATTGATTAGCCGTCGCAACAAGAATGCAACGGTTTGTAACCGTCGCAAATACTTTTTGTCACGCCCCCTTCCGCCACCCCCCATTTTCCGTCGTTGCTCAGTCGCAAAAAGTCTTTTGCGACGATATATGGACCTTTTGCGACGTTTGAGACCGTCGCAAAAAGTCAAGTTTTTAGTAGACCGCCTATTCATTCGGCCAGTCGACCACACAGAGACAGTGTAGGCCAGATTTTTTTTTTTGCTTGGGTAGGGCACTTCATAACCCCATTTTTGCACCAAATGCATGTATACTCAGCCTCCATTGCCTAGTACTTGATCCATTAAAGATAATGCTCCATTTTGGTGCTCCAGTAACTCCATTATCTTCCCTAAATACTCCATTAAGCTTTCACTTTGTCTTCCACCATCCCTCCACTTACAGTGCCTATATAAGAAGAGCTCAAGTCTTGAATTTGGGGAGATGAATTTAAAAGAAGAAGTACAGAGAGAATGATGAGTTTGAGAGGAGAATATTAGAATTTGAGAAAGAAGAGAAAACTTTGAAAAAGTGAGAGTTGTCTTGCCAAAATAGTGAAGTTGTCTTAGCCTCCATATATATCTTATCTTCCATTGCAAAACATCACTCAAGAAATTTATTGAAACCAAGTTTTAAAGTTTTGGTCAAAGAGAGTAATCCTTGCCAAGTTCAAGAAACTTAAAGAGTGATAACTTCCTATAAACATACTTGTTCGAAGCCACCATTCTAGCTCAAATTCTAAGCTTTTGAATTGAGGATTGAGAACATAATTCACAATCTTGAGGGGGATCAAAAGAAAGTTTGGAAATCAAGAAATTCATCTTTTCCTTGGAAAGTGAATTTTCAATTTCTTTCATTTTCTTGTATTTCTATCTTATATTTGTTTTCTTTAATTTCATATTATTTCTGTTATCATCTAACTAGAAGTGGTTAGCTGAGTCACATACATATTCCTTGTTTGCACTTTTCTCGGTGTTGTAACAAAATAGGTTTTGCTAGGCCTAGTTGGCTAGTCGACTAATTTCTTCTAGACGGAACAGAGTAGTCTTTCAGTGCTGAGCATAATGGTTTCTGGCGATCTTCAAGACCTACATCTTCTATTTTCTTTTCATTTGAGAGTTTTGTGAGGTTTTTATTTTGTTGTAATATTTTCTTACTCTCTCTATCATTCGGTTTGTAATTATTTATTCAAGTGTTGTAATAATTCTCCGCCCCGCTTCTTTCTATCCCGTTCTTTTAACTGTTTTATTTATTTGCACATAAACATCATATTTTGATTTTCATCATATTCATGTTTTGCATCCATGTTTCATTCATCTTGATTTGGCTAAATTTGCATTTATGGATTTAATTCTTATGTGATTATGTGCGCTACCTCATGTTCTTTAGATGATTCGCATGTCATTATTAGAAACAGAATTTTTAGTTGCATCTCATGAGTGAATTGTATTATGATTTTGTATATAAGATCATGCATGTTTTACTAACTTTGTTTTGTAGATGTTCGCAAGATGTCGGTAAATATGTAAATTTTTATGTTTTAGCATCCTGTTTGTTTGTGTTTTCCTAATAATGTTTAGCATTCTGCCATGAGGCTATTTGCTTATTTGATATAACTCTATGAATGCCAGTGGATGGAGGTTGTGTAGCCATAGACACTCCATTTTGACCGATCCAAAGACTTGAGAACTTTTTTTTGATTACTCGATAATGAAAACAAGAATGTGTTTCTCACAAAATTCTTAGTAAGAAAGATGGAATTTGTGCTTCATTCCCAACCCTAAGCCTATTTTGGCCAAGTGTTCAAGACTCGTTCAAAATTCTCTTTTGAAACCTTCTCTCTGCGCTTTGTTTTGAATATTTCCATAGTGTTTTGAGGCTCACTTTTAAACTTCAAAATAAAACATTTTCTAAGAAAATTGAGCAAAGAACAGTGTAGAAATAGGAGGAAATGATGATAATTCTATCGAAAAATCCTGTTTCACTCAAAATAGTTAAGCCACGGCCCATATTTTGACCGACCGACTAATTTGCCTAGAAGTAGGGTAGTTTCGGCAGAATTCTTGTTGAAAGCGTATAGGTCATGCCATTTTAGATATTTTTTTTATATTCATGTACGAGATGGATACCTAGTCACCCTCTATTGTGTTCCTTTGGCCTCTATTGTCCAAAGGGTGATTGTCTTCTTCCCAAAAAGAGAGTATCCAATATAACCACCCTTGTCATCCTATCATCCCTGTCTATCACCTTGTCTCCCACCTCCTTGACTTTGCCTTCCATCATTGTTTATATAGAGGAGATCAGAATGTGTGTAAAGAAAGAAGAAGAAGGAATCAATTAAGAGAGAAGAGATAGAGAGAAAAAAAGAGAAGCCTTAAGTGTTGAACCAAAAACACTTCCATTTTCCATATACACTGATATCCCATATTTCTATATACCAAAACCATCCAAAAAATTCTGAGATAGCCAAATCCAAGAGCTTTGATTAAAAAGAAAGTAAGTGCTCTTAAAAGAGAGAAAAACAGAGAGTTGAACAACTCCCCACGATTCACACTGTTAAACAACCCAAAAACACCATTCTAATAAGAATTTCAAATTTTTGAATTTAAATTGAGAACACACTTCCTAAACTTGAGGGTGATCAAAAGGAAGTTTAGTAATCAAATCATTTCCTTGGAAGGTGAATTTTGCACACTTTTGTTTTCTTGCATTTTCTTTCTTATATTGTTTTTCTTGCTTTGATTTCATATTATAAATAGTTGTAAGCTAACTGGGAGTGGTGAGTTGAGCCATCCATATATTCCTTGTTTGTTCTTTCTTTGATTTTGCAACAAAACGGAGTTTTGGCTTGGACTAATCGGCCAATTAATTGGCCGACTGGCTCACTTTTTAGCCGGCTAGCCAATTTCTTCTAGGACAGAACAAAACAGCCTTCTAGCGATGAGCAGAACAGTCTTCAATGGTCTCCGAGACCCCCTGAAGCTTTTGTTTTCTTTTATTTTAATTAGAGAGAGTTAAAAGGATTTAATTTTGTTGTAATATTCTTATTCCTCTTCCTTTCCTTTATTCGGATGTGTAATATTCAAACCGTTATAATAATTCTCCACACCACTTCTTTCAATCCCGTTCTTTTACTCACTTTCCATATTCTATAAATTTGCATTTTGTATTGTCTTGTCATCATATCCACGCTTTGCATCCGTGTTTCATGCCTTAAGATTCGACTAAATTTCCATTTGTGAGTTTAATCGATTATTATGTGATTTTGTATGCTACCTCATGTCTTGAGATGATTCACATGTTATATATTAGAAGTCGGATCTTTAGTTGCATTTCATGAGTGAATTGCATTAGGATCTTGTATATAGGATCATGTATATGTTTACTAAATTTGTTTTGTAATTATTGACAGGACATCGATAAATATGTAAGCTTTTATGCTTTAACATCCCATTTGTGTATGCTTTTTTACTATGTTTAGCATCCTACCATGCGGTTATTTGCTTATTTGATATAACTCTATACATGCTAGTGGATGAAGGTTGTGTTGTTTGATTTGGAATAAAATTGTTTTTCTTTTTTGCATAAATCAATTTTTTGTGTCTTATACACTATTCAAAGCATTTTCAAAATACATGAAATCGAATTGTTCCAAAACAAATGACACAATCTATACTTGTTTTGCTTCACATAGTAAACTTTAGGATTTAATAAATAATTAGAATATAAACATATGAAGTTAATAAAAATCATATCATGACTTAGTAGAGGCTGATCTTTTGATCAGGTAAGTAGGGGTGCTCAATTAATGACCTTCCCTCTTCGTACTTGAGATTCCAAGCCAAGCATCCTTGGTTACGACAAACAATGGCCTTTGCATGAGTCACAGATTTCCTAATTTTTTCAAAATATTAGGTGGTGACTCTAAGATTTGGTGATGTATTGCATTTCTAGTAAAGATGTTTCCAATAAAATGAATTTCTATAAAAGTTGTCAAATATGGACTCTCATCTATGTTTCACATTACACTCGTGAGATTAGATCGAAGAAATTGAGGGTTTGAACTGTTTAACACGCATGGATACCACTCAGGCAGTGTTACAGTTTCTAGCTACTTTGTTGGGGATATTAAAAAATATTAACTCAAACTTCATGATGTGATTTTTATTTTCAATTATGTAAACTTTTATGCTTTAGCATCTCGTTTGGTGACGTCACATTGACTTCAACCCCTAGAGTAGAGTTGACCTTGTACATATAGTGAGCTATAACACCTTCCTAGCTTAGGACAGGATGGTCTCCCATTTCTAGGATGTATGATACAACTTGTTTGAATAGTGCAACCCTAGATCATTTCAAAGCCAGGACAGGATAACCGTATCCTCCATAGGGGTGTTTGTTCTCTTTCCTACTATGTTCTATGTATGGAAATCTGTATAGAGGTTCTCAAATTCAGGTCAGTCATTCAGGCGTATTAGTTTGTGAGGTTGAGTTTAGTTTTTCGGTGAGGCATACAATGATCGGGCCAGCGAATCGAGCCAAGTGTCTGCTGGAATTCTGATTATGGGTTTTGTTTGTAGTTTTCTTTTTGCTAAGTTATTATAGCACCATACATTCGGAAAAGTCTGATATCCTACAAAGTTTACCAATGTGAATCCATAGAACTTGCAAAATATCAAACCGTTTATGTGATCAGTAAAGGACCGTCTGTTGATTGCACAAGCTTTATTTTGAACGCAGTTGATGGCCTACACTTTAACTATTGAGAACTATTGAGAATGGTTTTATTCTGAGTTCTGAATTGAGTGTTGGGTTTGAGTTTGATTCCACCAAGTCTGTAGAGTTGAGATTAGGCTCGAGTCACTCTAGCAAGTCTAAGTTTGGTGATTTCGAGAGTGATAACCCAAACATCACTATCCTTTTTGTATCTATTTTTTGACTTTCTTTCGAGTCTATTTCAACCATTGAGCCAGAAGTTCTGAACAAAAATGCAGTAATTTTTGTTTACTTCTCTATTGACCAAAAAATTTTAAAACTTTTTCCAAAAATCTGATAAAAACGAATAAGAAGAAATTCCTCTTAATTTGCAAAATGTAATCGACTAAGAGGAAGAGAGGCGAGTTAAGCCCTTGATGGATGATACTATTTTAAGTTAATGTGGGTACTGAGAAGGATCCTTGCTTGGTCTAGATTGATTCTACATGGTCTTCAGAAGAGCACGAGCAATTAGTCACTTTATTAAAAAGATTTCAAAAAATGTTTTTGCGTAGTCCTATGAAGACATGCCTAGAACTAATCTTAAGATTGTATAACATAGATCCCTCTCGATCTGAGGCCTGACTCCTTAGCTTTCAAACCTTGATTCAGAGTGTCCAAAAATTAACCAGAGTATTAGACTTGCAAGCCGAATTGGAAGTTGACCTAGAACTAAGAGCAATGAGGTTGGATGTGATCAAAGATACCAACTGGGTCATTTCTCAAGCCAACAGAGACCAAGAAGAACATCAAATCCCAGAACCTGAGAGAAGAATATTTAGTGCGGAAAGACAATCGAACTACTATCCACAACCCTAGGGGCATATTCACACCTAATTAGCTAGGTCCCTACATCATCAAGTCTATCTAGTTAGAAGTGTAGTAGCCATTCTTAAGGATTTAGATGGCCTAGTGATCTCACAACCAATCAACATGGACAAGCTAAAAGGTACTACCCTTAAGAGGCTCATTGGGCTGAAAACTCAGTAAGGAGACCAAGGCAAAAGTTAGAGCAGAAAAAAAAAATGAAAATGAAAAATGAAGAAAAATGAAAAAAAAAATGAAAAAAGCTCGCAAGGTCAAAAACCAAGAATGACAACTATGGAAAAAATTATAACATAAAAGGAGAGTGAAAATACCCGAGTGAGCCTTACCCCATGAACTACGTAAAGCCTGATTCTTGTCTTTGGGATACGTAGGCAGCTTCATTTTGAAGTTCAGCCCCAACCATTTTCAACTCACTCATCCCATCCAGGTTTGATTGGTGTATCTTTATTTGACTTGACTATCCTATCAATATTTGATTGGCTCATCTCTATTCAATTCAGTTATCCTATTCCTTTTTCATGACGAGTTCAGTTGCAAGACAAATTTAGTGGTAATACAGTATATCCTGCTCAGGTAATCTAATTTGAGTTTGTCCATCTCAAGGATTGATTTCAGGTTGATTGGGTAATGACCATTTACAAAAACAGATTTTGAGAACTTTTAATGAAGTTGACTGATTTTCTCAAAACTTATTTCATTTCTGTAAAACCCAGACCATTCTTCTGACCAAAAAGGAAAAGAATTTCAGTGCTCACAAGTTGACTTACATGATTTCAAAATAAAGAAGTGGAACAAGCATGCTAATCAAATTCTCTGATCAAAATCTTTTTAGTAGAAAACCAAAGAAAAAAAGTCAAAGTGATGAATTAGGGGCATAGTCGAGTTAGGTTTTCTATCATTTCGCCACACTGTTGAGTCCTCGTCACCAAGGTCACATTAACTTGTACTTTTTCTATAAGTTGAGCACTCAGCAAAAAATGTACAGTAGTTGTCTCTAGCGATGTCCTTCAGTTGGGTGGTCGACTGGGCGATCGACTGGTGATATTTTGTTTTATGTCCATTTCATTCCAGCAAGTGTAAATGGGTGCCTTTGTGATGGTTTTTGCTTTGTTTTTCCTTTCATTGACTTATATTTTGTGTTTTGTTCATTATAGGCTCGACATCTAGTTCATAACTCATTGAAATGCAACCATTTTCAATTTCAAAATTCAAAACAAAATGATTTTCTTGCTTAAGTGTTGTGTCATTCATGCTATTAGATTTGCAAAACAAAACTCTTTTATTAAATGTCAGGGATCAAACCCAATCAAAGTGGTACAAAAGGGAATTGAAGCTATAAGTGCCCACTCCCAAGCAAAAATACACAGAAAAAAAAAAAAAAAAAAAAAAAAAAAAAAAAAAAAAGAAAACAGAAAGATGGAGGAATTTTCTCAAATCACTCGTGGCAACCCAGTGTTTACAAATCGACTTCATTTGTAGATAGGCTCTACCGTCAATTGTCTCTCCACATCTTTACTCCTTGGAAGCTCTTGAAGACTCTGCCTCAACATTTGCAGAGCTTCCAAAAGAAATTACTCCTCGCTGTCCATCAAATGAGGAGCACTAATGAGCTCCGAATCGAGCTATGGAGGTTGCCTGTCGTTTCAGCTCTATATTTTGTTTTTTCCGTTGGCTAATCTCCTTTTGGGCATCTTGGTACATATCCTGGAATAGATAAAGCTGTGCATTTAATCGATGTACCTCATTTATCCTACTATGCAGCCGACGGGACAAATTGGAGACCGTAGTCTTGATCTCTACACAGGACTTCAATGTGTAAGAGTTGACCTCAATGTCAGATTGCGCTGCCATCAGTTGTTCAGCTGACAATGTAGGCAAACTGAAAACAGAGACAGAGACAGGGGCATAGGCATTCTATCGAGGCTTAGAGGAGCTGGTGTTAGCAATCTCGATTGAGGAATCATTAAGGTCAGAGAAGAAAGTGAGAGAACGAGAAGGGGCCATGTCAAAAATGAAAAAGATTCAATCTATAGTAGACTGAGTTTTGTAGCCTTTCATTTCTGCTCAGCTTAGCTTTCTGCTCTACTCTAACTCGCAGGGCTCATTTAAGAAAAGGATAAAAGAAGAATAAGACAAAGGGGGAATGCCGAGGCAATTAGGGTCGGTCCAACTGCTTTGCTAAGTCAGTGATTGTTGAAATCGCGTGCCAGACGCGACATTTGAAGGAGACGAATAAGGGAGAGAGAGACAAGAATAGGGGAGAGGTATGCATGTATACGTATATGTATCCGTATATAATATGTATATGTGTATTTGTATGTCTGTCTGTATATAAATGTATATATATATCCGTGTATGTATATAGTTTGTATGTGTCCGTATACTTATGTATATATATGTACTATGTATTATGTATATCGTTTGTATGCATATGTGTCTATGGTATGTACATAAAATGCAAAAAAAAAAAGAGAAAAAAAAAATCAAGAAAAAGAAATGTTCAAAAATGTAGAAAATACAAAAAATATAAAATACAAAAAAAAAAAAAAAAAATCCAAAAAAGAGAAAAAAAAAAAAAAAGAAAGAAAAGGAAAAAAATAATTTTTTGTGTATTGATTTGTTGTGCATCCATTATATTATTATTGTGCATTATCATATCACATTGCATATTGTATGTCTCATACCACATCCTTCATGTTTTTGCATTCACTATCACGCTTGCACTAGCTATTACATCTATCATGCATAGTTATAATTGTTATGCTATTACATCTCTAGGCTACAATCTATTCATATCACTTGGTCACAATTGTTCAAACATTTTACTACAACATTTCTCCTTTACTTGGTTGAAACCCATTCCCTATTTCGTATTGAGGTACGACCTAGGTCTCGCTTGTTGGTTATGACCCTTTTCTCATTTACCTGGTTGAAACCCATCTCCTATTTCGTATTGAGGTACAATCTAAGTCTCGATTGGGAAATCACTAAGGTCAGAGAAGAAAGTGAGAGAACGAGAAGGGGCGATGTCAAAAATGAAAAAGATTCAAGCTATAGTAGACTGAGTTTTGTAGCCTTTCATTTCTGCTCAGCTTAGCTTTCTGCTCTACTCTAACTCGCAAGGCTCATTTAAGAAAATGATAGGAGAAGAATAAGACAAAGGGGGAATGCCGAGGCAATTAGGGTCGGTCTAACTATTGTCGGTTAAGTGCTGTGATTGTTGAAATCGCGTGCTAGACGCAATATTTGAAGGAGACGAAAGAGGGAGAGAGAGAGAGACAAGAATAGGGGAGAGGTATGCGTGTATACGTATATGTATCCGTATATAATATGTATATGTGTATTTGTATGTCTGTCTGTATATATATATCCGTATATGTATATAGTTTGTATGTATCTGTATATTTATGTATATATATGTACTATGTATTGTGTATATTGTTTGTATGCATATGTGTCTATGGTATGTACATAAAATGCAAAAACAAAGAGAAAAAAAAAAATCAAGAAAAAGAAATGTTCAAAAATGTAGAAAATACAAAAAATATAAAATACAAAAAAAAAAAAAATCCAAAAAAGAGAAAAAAAAAAAAAAAGAAAGAAAAGGAAAAAAATAATTTTTGTGTATTGATTTGTTGTGCATCCATCATATTATTATTGTGCATTATCATATCACAGTGCATATTGTATGTCTCATATCACATCCTTTATGTTTTTGCATTCACTATCACGTTTGCACTAGCTATTACATCTATCATGCATAGTTATAATTGTTACGCTGTTGCATCTCTAGGCTACAATCTATTCATATCACTTCCTCACAATTGTTCAAACATTTGGCTACAACATTTCTCCTTTACTTGGTTCAAACCTATTCCCTATTTCATATTGAGGTACGACCTAGGTCTCGCTTGTTGGTTATGACCCTTTTCTCATTTACCTGGTTGAAACCCATCTCCTATTTCGTATTGAGGTACGATCTAAGTCTCGATTGGGGAATCATTAAGGTCAGAGAAGAAAGTGAGAGAATGAGAAGGGGCGATGTCAAAAATGAAAAAGATTCAAGCTATAGTAGACTCAGTTTTGTAGCCTTTCGTCTCTGCTCAGCTTAGCTTTCCACTCTACTCTAACTCGTAGGGCTCATTTAAGAAAAAGATAGAAGAAGAATAAGCCAAAAGAGGAATGCTGAGGCAATTAGGGTCGGTCCAACTGTTGTCGGTTAAGTGCTGTGATTGTTGAAATCGCATGCCAGACGTGACATTTGAAGGAGACGAAGGAGGGAGTGAGAGATAAGAATAGGGAAGAGGTATGTGTGTATACGTATATGTATCCGTATATAATATGTATATGTGTATTTGTATGTCTGTCTGTATATAAATGTATATATATATGTCTGTATATGTATATAGTTTTTATGTATCCGTATATTTATGTATATATATGTACTACGTATTTTGTATATTGTTTGTATGCATATGTGTATATGGTATGTACATAAAATGCAAAAAAAAAGAGAAAAAAAATCAAGAAAAAAAAATTTTCAAAAATGTAGAAAATATAAAATATAAAAAAAAATCCAAAAAAGAGAAAAAAAAAAAAAAGAAGAAGAAAGAAAAGGAAAAAAATAATTTTTTGTGCATTCATTTGTTGTGCATCCATCATATTATTGTTGTGCATTATCATATCACATTGCATATTGTAGGTCTCATATCACATTCTTCATGTTTTTGCATTCACTATCATGCTTGCACTAGCTATTACATCTATCATGCATAGTTATAATTGTTACGCTGTCGCATCTCTAGGCTACAATCTATTCATATCACTTGCTCACAATTGTTCAAACATTTGGCTACAACATTTCTCTTTTACTTAGTTGAAACCCATCCCCTATTTCGTATTGAGGTACGGGCTAGGTCTCGCTTATTGGTTATGACCTTTTTCTCATTTACCTAGTTGAAACCCATCCCCTATTTCGTATTGAGGTACGGTCTAAGTCTCGCTTGTTGGTTAAAACCATTTTCCCGTTTACCTGGTTCAAACCCATTCCATATTTCATATTGAGGTACAATCTAAGTCTCGCTTGTTGGTTAAGACTCATTTCTCTTTTACCCAGTTGAAACCAAACCCTTATTTCTTATTGAGGTACGGTCTAGGTCTTGCTTGTTGGTTAAGACTCATTTCTCCTTTACTCAATTGAAACCAATCTCATAATTTCGTATTGAGGTACGGTCTAGGTCTCGCTTGCTAGTTATTTCTTTTTTACCCAATTGAAATCAATTCCCTAGTTCGTATTGAGATATGGTTTAGGTCTCGCTTATTAATTAAAACCCTCTTTTCTCCTCTCATGTGAGTGTGTTTGGATTGTACCCCTTGTTATGCTTCATATCATTTGTATGAGGTTTGCCTCGTATGTTACCTGTTGCATTGGATCACATAGATCATGAACTTTCAAAAAGAGAAAAAAAAAAAAAAAAAAAAAGGCTTTCTGAAGCGTGTAAATCCAACTTTAATTGCATTAGCAAATCATTTGCATCTTGTCCCTAAACTACATTGGGTTGATTCTTTGCAAAGGGATATGTAGACAATTTTTAGGTTTAACCAATTGCATCTACATTTTGTTTGTTTGCCCAAGCCTTACGGTCTTGTCAAAAGGGTCGTCTTTAGACTTTGACATTCACTTACGTCATGAAATGACTTCGAGCTCTGTTAAAGGGGGGCAACCGTAGACATCCCATTTTGACTAGCCTTAAGACTTGGGTGCTTTCTTTTGATTACCCGATGATGAAAATAAGAATTTGTTTTTCACAAAATCCTCAAGCTGTGTTTGGTTGGGGGATTTGGGGAAGGATATGGAAAGGGAAATGGAAACTGTGTATGAAACTAGGTGAAATATATGTATATTTTATTCACATTTCACCTACCTTTTCCATTTTCCTTTCCAAATCCCTTTTCAAATCTCCCAACCAAACACAGTATCAGAAAAAAAAAAAAAAAAAACAGATAGAATTTGAGCTTTCTTCGTAGCCTTAAACTTGTTTTGGCCAAGTGTTTATGACGCGTCAGACAACTGGAGCAAAACTGGACTGAATTGAAGCAAAATAGACATTTTTTTCCCTGACTGGTTGACCGCTCGATTGTCCGGCCGGTCGACCGGCCAATCGACCACTTAGAGACAGTGTAGACCAGATTTTTGTTTGCTTGGGTGGGGCAGTTCATAACCCCATTTTCTGACCCATTTTTGCACCAAATGCATGTATACTTAGCCTCCATTGCCTAGTGCTTAATCCATTGAAGATAATGCTCCATTTTGGTACTCTATTATCTTCCCTAAATGCTCTATTAAGCTTCCATTTTGTCTTCCACCATCCCTCCATTTGCATTGCCTATATAAAGAGAGCTCAAGTCTTGAATTTGAGAAGATGAATTTGAGAGAAGAAGTGTAGAGATAATGATGAGTTTGAGAAGAGAAGATTAGAGTTTGAGAAAGAAGAGAAAACTTTGAAAAAAAGAGAGTTGTCTTGCCAAAATAGTGAAATTGTCTTAGCCTCCATATATCTCATCTTCCATTGCAAAACACCACTCAAGAAATTTATTGAAATCAAGTCCTAAAGCTTTGATCAAAGAGAGTAATCCGTGCCAAGTTCAAGAAACATGAAGAGTGATAATTTCCTATAAACATACTTGTCCGAAGCCACCATTCTAGCTCAAATTTCAAGCTTTTGAATTGAGGATTGAAAACATAATTCACAATCTTGAGGGGGATCAAAAGGAAGTTTGGAAATCAAGAAGTTGATCCTTTCCTTGGAAATTGAATTTTCAATTTCTTTCATTTTCTTGCATTTTCTTCGGTGATATTCAAGACCTGCATCTTCTATTTTCTTTTCATTTGAGAGTTTTGTGAGGTTTTTATTTTGTTGTAATATTTTCTTACTCTCTTTGTCATTCAATTTGTAATTATTTATTCAAGTGTTGTAATATATTTCTAGCCCCGCTTCTTTCTATCCCATTCTTTTACTTGCTTTCTTTATTTTGCTTTTCATCATATCCATGCGTTGCATCCATGTTTCATGCATCTTGATTTGGCTAAATTTGCATTATGGATTTAATTCTTATATATGTGATTATGTGCGTTACCTCATGTCATCTATTAGAAGCCAAACCTTTAGTTGCATCTCTTGAGTGAATTGCATTAGGATTTTGTATATAAGATTATGCATGTTTTATTAACTTTGTTTTGTAGCTGTTCACGGGATGTTGATAAATATGTAAGTTTTTATGCTTTAGTATCCTGCTTGTGTGTGTTTTCCTTACTATGTTTAGCATTATACCATGAAACTATTTGCTTATTTGATATAACTCTATGAATGCCAGTGACTGGAGGTTGTGTCGTTTAATTTGGAATGATGTTGATTTTCATGTTTATAAACTCAATTTTTTTGAGTTATACATCTTTAAAACCCTTTCAAAATATATGAAATCAAGTTGTTCCATAACGAATGACATAGTTTTTACTTGTTTGCTTCATATAGTAATTTTTAGAATTTATTAATTAATCAGAGCATGGACATATAAAGTAAATTAAACTCATATCATGGTTTAGTAGAGGCTGATCTTTTGATCGGGTGAGCGGAGTGCTTAATTAATGACCTTTCCATTTCATACCTAAGGTTTCGAATCGAGCTATCTTTGGTTACAACGAACTTGGCCTTGGCACGAGTCACAGGTTTCCTAATTTTCCAAAATATTAGGTGGCGACTCTAAGATCTGGTGATGCAGTCCATTTCTGGTAAAGGTTTTGTAATAAAATGGATTTTCTATAAAAGTTGTTGGATTTGGACTTTCATCTATGTTTCACATTGCACTCGTAAGACTAGATCTAAGAGATCAAGAGTCCAAACTATTTAACGCGTGCGGGTACCCCCAAGGCATGTTACACCCCTCCTTCTGTCCTTTTTTTTTTTTTTTTTTTTTCAATAACTTGGAAGTTTTTGACTTTCCACCATTTTTCCTCCTTTTATGAGGTGTTTATCTTCTTTTTTGCCTTAACTCCGACCATGGCTTTCGTCATATTCACCGTTTCTCCTCCCCTTTGCTCCACTTCAACGTTGCCTCCATGTTCTGCACCTTTTATTCAGCCACCATCGCGTCTTGTTTGTCTTCTTTTTTCGCCGGATCCACTGCCTCCCTCTACCAGATTTGCTGTCTTTACCTTGCTCCGCTGCTTTCCACTGTCGGTCTATCACAGCCGCTGCCTAGTAGTTATAGGTTTTCGAGTTTTGTGTTTTTGGTTTTTGTTTGTTCGTGTGTTCATAACTTACCCACACAGTTTAGATATAGCCTATGAATTTATCTTTGACTTATTCTAACGTCGAGCTCTTATGATAGATCTCTACTTCGCAGTATGAATGTTATGCTTTGATCTATCCATAGCTTATCTTTGGTGCTTCTTTTGGGGATTTCCTTTGTTTGCACAATGTTTTTCCTTAGTTGGATGTAAGCTTGTTGATGATTTCCTTGTAAGTGCCGTTTGGTAATCTTTACTTTAATGGAAATTTATTTGATCAAGGACAAAAAAAAAAAAAAAAACTATCAATATGGCCAGGGTTGACTTTGGGGACAAGCCGAGCAAGCAGTCGCTTTGGGCCCTTAAAAATTGATTGAAAAAAGGCCTCCAAAAAATATCTATCATTATACTTGTTCATAACAAAAGGCCTATTAAAAATAAATCAAAAAATTAATTAATGTGGTGAATTATTTGAAACTAATGGATGATTGTTTTTCAAATGTATGAATCATGTATAGAATACTATTGACTATAGTTATTAAAATTGATTCTATGAATGAAACTTTTCAAAATTGAAATTGATTAAATCTTTATATTAAACCCTCATTCGGCATGTTAAGATTTTAGCCTAAAATTCAAAAGTGACAAAAAAAAAAAAGTTAACATATATCCAAAAGTCAAAGATTCATTTTCACTCACTCTACTTTTTGCACATTTTTTTTTTATAAAAATTCAAAAAATTATTCCAAACATATTAGTTTTTTTACCTTCTATTTTAGCTAAAAAATAAAAAAAATATTAAAACAAGTCTGCTCCAAACGTACATTAAGTCAACTATGTAGCGAGAAAAATTAAATGGATTTGATTAACAAGTCGAATAAAACAAACTTCATTAGTAATTTTGCAACTAATGTTAAAATTGTCATGTTTAAGTGATACATTGTTATAATTTGTTCATTTTTTATTTAATACTCTAGCTCGGATTATTTTGATCCTAATCTAAGTCTATATTTGAATAATAATCTTGGGAGGAATGTAAATGTGATTTTGGATTTCCATAATTTCAATATTTGAGGAGTCACTTTTTTTATAAAAGCACATCATGCAAATCACAAGCTCATTCACAACATGCAGTTTGTCTATCCACAAGGCTAATAATTTGTGTTTTATACTCATCCATACGAAAGTTCAATATTTTAAATAAAATTTAAATTACACTAATTCAATTTTGCCAAAAAAATTCAAAATCGATTCATAAGCTTGTTTTGGAATTTTTTTTTTATTTTTTTTATATGGATAGAAGGCCCCATGTCAAAAATTTACTTTGGAAATCAGAGTCAGCTTTGAACCTGGCCAAACTTGCTCAAGTTGTAGACCTTTCTTTGATGCAACTGTGCAATAATGAAAGTTAAAATATGGAAATTAAACACATTAAAATAAGGAGATTTACATGTAACTCTTATGATAATTAACAGTATTTTTTATCAAGTATTATTAAAAAAAGTTACTAATTATTAATTTTCTATGAAAATTTTAAAATTGTCATAAAAAATGTCACTAATTATAAATTTTAGTGACATTTTAAAAAATTGGTCACTAATTTTCAATTTTCGACGACTGTTTGAAAATTTATTGCAAAAAACGTCACTAATTGTAAGTTTTAGTGACAATTTATAAAAATCATGATAAAAAAAATTAATAATTGTCAATTTTTAGTGACATGCATATAATTGTCACAATAAATTATTTTCAGTGATACTTTTATTAGGATTTATTTTCAATATGACTTGAGGGAAATTAAGTCAAACCATTATGATTTATTGGTAATTTATCCCTAAAATAGTAGGATAAATTACATTTTGCCTTTTTTATATTTGGTCACTTTTCTCACTTTGGCATTAACGGTTTTTTATTTTATTTTAAAATTACTCTTTCATGTTTTCACAATTTACTCTTAAATCTAATTTCTATTCAAAATTAGACAAAAAATATCATAAAAACTGTCACATAATATAAAAAAATATTATTATATTGAGATTTAAGTTTATGTCAGAGGTGTGAGTTATATATAATAAAATCTTTTTATATCACGTGACAGTTAGTGTGCCATTTTTTGTCTAATTTTTTTAATTTTATTTTTATATATAAATTAGTTTTAGGAGTAAACTAACAAAATCTTGAAAACTTTAAAGTCAAAGTTAGAAAGAAAAAAAAAAAAAAAAGAGGTTTTAAATGCCAAAATAAGAAAGTGATCAAGCATAAAAAGAAAAAAAAAAAAAGACAAAAGTATAATTTATCTAAAATAGGCTTCATTTGGGAAGTCATGGTTTGGACTTTTTTGGCTATTTTAACCACAAAAAGCAAAATAGGCTATTTTAGCCGTAACAAATAAAACATCACATTCAACCCATAATCATTACATTCGTCTCTCACAAAAAAACTCAAAAAAATCAAAAAGTCCTTCCCAAACCAAACTTTTAAGCCCAGGCTAAAATAGTTAAAAAATCAAAAAATCAACCCACTTCCCAAACTGGAGCATAATAAGATAGAACCAATACATAGGAAATAAATTTAATTTGAATAGCATTACTAAGACCTTGGGAGGAGTTTAGGTTCAAAATAGTCAATTAAAAGATAAAATTAAAACAAAATATTATATTTAATTCATAATTATTATTATTTTTCTATTATAGTCATAAAATCAACTACAAAAAAGCTAATTAACTTCTCAAAAGAAAAGAAAAGAAAAGAAAAGAATGGTTTTGTTTACAACAATACTTCCACGTCATCGATCCGTGTATTTCCCATGGATAAAACACAACCCTTAGATTCTCACCATTAAAACAATCCCCAGCCGTTGGATGAGCTATCGAAGACTCATCCCTTCTCTTTTTGCTCGATCCGATCGCCTGCAACCCCCACCTTTTAAATCTCTTCCCACGCCCTTTACGTTTCTGCATCTGCATCGCTCTTCTCTACAGTCTCTCTCTCTCTCTCTCTCTCTCTAAAATTGTCTGTTACTCTCACTCTTACTTATGGCAGCTGAGGAGTCCAGTCATCCCCTACCAGCTCCTACAATTCTCCCTCCGTATCCAGAGGTAAAACAACAAAATCTGTTTTCTTGAAATTTATTTGCTTTTATTTTCTCGGTATCCAAACAGTATTTTATGCCATGATCGACCTTGATTTGAGTTGGGTAATTGGGCTGTGCTAATTTCGGATCCTTTTACAGGTGATTTTGGCTGCGATCGAGGCTCTGGACGACAAGAACGGCTCGAACAAGTCAGCAATCTCGAAGCACATCGAAGACACCTACGGCGAGCTTCCTCCGGCTCACATGACTCTCCTCTCTCACCATTTGAACAAGATGAAGCAGAGCGGTCAACTCGTCATGGTCAAGAACAACTACATGAAGCCCGACCCCAACGCTCCGCCGCGCCGTGGTCGTGGCCGGCCGCCGAAGCCCAAGGCGGACCTCCCGCCGGACGCCGTGGGTTCGCCGCCGCGAGCCAGAGGCCGACCACCGAAGCCCAGAGCCCCCCCGGCCCCCCGCCAGACCAAGTCGCCGCCGGCTAGCAGTGGTCGTCCCCGTGGGAGGCCGCCGAAGAAGGCGAAGACTGGTGATGGTGCGCCGCCGTCGCCGGCGGCGAGTGGGACGCCGAGGGGGAGAGGACGGCCCAAGGTGAAGACTGGAGTGGCTACTCCAGTAGGGTGCTGATTGAAAGAAAAGAATAGGATTAGGGTCTTAGTGCTAATTGTTGTTTTTTTTTCTTTATCTTTTACAATTCTTTAGTCATTTGTGATGAGTGTTTTTAGGTTAGGTTTGAATTGGGTGTGAGCGACTAGTGACTGTAATTGCAATGTAAATGTATGCAGCGGCTGATGAGGCTTTATGGTCTCTCTTTTATCTCCCCTCTCTTTCTCTAGAAAAAGTGAAATCAATTTGAGATAGATTCTGATTTATGTTATGCTTTTTATGCTTTTGCTTTTTTAATTTTTTTTGCTTTGTTATTCAATTTGAAATGAAAGTGTGTTGGAACATGAGTGCTATGCATATTTGTTTGTCTGAATTGAGGGTGGTAGCTTCTGGCATTGTGTTTGATATTATTGTTGGTGTGGAATCTTGTCTCCTAGAATGTCTTGCTGCCTATTTTTCAGGCATTTATCTTCTTTGGTTGGTTGCCAAATGTGACGTATAATGGGGTTTGTAGATTTGAATTTTGGTCATCTGTTCGTAACGGATGTTTCCAACTTCCAAAAAAATTGATTTTGCGCCTTGACAAGAGCACATGTAAAGTGGGTTGTTGGGAAGTTATTTTAGTAGATTTTTTTAATTTTTGATTATTTGTGAAGGAAATATTTTTTATGTTCGGAAAGATAATTAAATTTTTTTTTTTTTGTAATTGAATATGATGTTTGTAAGAAAAAAAATAAAATAATTATGAGTTTAATGTAATATTTTGTTTGAATTTATTTATTTTTTGATTTTTTAACTTATTTTGTTTTTTAATAATTAAAAATAAATTTTTTTTTTCTCAAATGTCACTAAAATTACATTTTTATTTTACTATTAATCTCTTATTTTATTTTTTTATTATTTCAAAATATTAGTTAATTTTAAAAAATCAAAAATTAAAATAGTATGAATTTTTTATTTTGTTATTATTTTGAATTTATCTATGTTAACATTAATATGTTTGAAATGTAATAATTATATTATAAAAAAAATAACTTTTCTAAAATGAGTAGTATTTATGATGAATGGATTATTTTATGGTAAGGGGTGGTCTGGTATAATTTATTTTAATTCATTATTTTATTTTTTTTGGGTCATATCAATTAACATTTTTTTTATTTTTTTACAAATTTTTTTTATAAAAATTTAAAAAATACACTTATTTAAGATATTTTAAACCATTCTTAAATTACAAATAGATGAATGAGATTTGTTTGAAGAGTGCTATTAATAGATTCTATTTTATTCAAGACTCTTATTTTTTAATATAATAATCTCAAATAAAATTGTTAAAAATGGCAAGTCTGCAAATGGAACACCCCGTACATGATAAGAATTTAAAATATTTAGAAGTCGACTATTACTAGGGATGCTAACGGGGTGGGATTTTTTCAAATTTTGCATGTGAATTTTTCATTTTGAACTCAATTATATTAGTTTGCATTAACTCTGACAGTTTTATTTAACTTATCCCTATAATTTATCCAACCTTGCTTTTTAAAACTTTTTTTTTTGGCTGAAATTAGGTTAGAACAAATATATTTGGGTCGGATAATTTTGATATCACTTAGAGTATTTTTCAATCTTTTATCAAAATTTTCATTAAATTTGAGCAAAAATTTAATAAAAGTTTGATTTGATATGTTACACTCTAATGGTAAAGAGTACCTTTTATCAAATTAGTGGTCATTCAAGAAAGTAAATTTTCATAGTCCGCTTGGGAAGGGCTAATTTGGCTATTTTAGTCACAAAAGATAAAATATACTATTTTAGCCATAAAAAACAAAAATTACATTCAACCCATAATCATTATACTATTCTCTCACAAAAAAGCTAAAAAAGTCAAAAAGTCAAAAATTCTTCCCAAACCAGACTTTTTAGTCCAGGCTAAAATAACCAAAAAAGTCAAAAAGCCAACCCACTTTCCAAACCAACCCAAAATCTTTTTACAAAATTCCTAATTCATCTCAAAACTCGGTTGATTGATCGATTGGTCGTCCACTAATGGCCACTTGCAAAATTTGATGAAAGGATAAAAGTTCACTTGATTTAAGGAAAAATATAGCTCTCTTCATTTGATATTAGTTTAATGAAACAGTTGGAATATCATTTTATCTAAGATTTCATCAAATTTAAATTTGATAAAACATTGGTTGAAGGATTGGAGATGTCCTAAGTGCTACCAATCCGGCAAGTCTTCTTCAAAGAATCCTTCTCTCGATTGGACTAGTTTGCTTGACTCAAGACTTGACTTCTTCTACCGAGCAGCTCTCACGTGAAAGCTTCTCGCAATCCCAATACAACAAGATGAATGAAGTATCACAATGTTAAGTTAGAGGAAGTTCACAGCTTCAATGAAGTTCGCAAGTCTAAGAGGTTGACTTTGTAAAGGTGTGTTTTTTGAAGGACACAAATAATAATAATAGTAATAGTTCAATGTTTTTTTGGTACTAAACTCCCAACACATGCCAAAAAAATGCCTGCACAATACCGAATTAGAGGTAGTAATTAGACAAGTCAGAATTCAAACATAGCTTATATTTGTTTGTTAAACTTTGATTTGTTAAACTTTGTTCAGATATTAGATTGTTCGTAACACATCTAAACTTGGACAAATTGTCCAGTAACATAGAACTGAACGTAGTTAGAATGTCTAGAAACACAGGTCTGAATGTGGCCAATTTGTTCGGTAACATGATTGATCGTAAATGTTGAGTTGGCTAAGGAATATTGTCCCCAACATAAATATATTGTTAGTGGTGAGGTTGTCATCGGTAAGAGATCGGTGGTGAAAGATCATTAACGAGAGATCGTTCATGGTGAGATTCTCTATGGTCGATGGTGAGGGGGTTTGTGATGGCAGATTTTTAAGAGTGGGGCTGCGATGTTAGCTTTTTATGAGGGGGTAGGATTTTTAGTAAGTGTACTAATTTTAGGGCTTGCATGTAAGTGGATGTGTAGTGATTTGTAGAAATGAAAGTTTTGATATTATATGAGGTATTCTAAAAATTTCCTCAATTTTGAATTTTGTAGGTGGTAGTATTAGGGGCCCTAAGAATCTCCAACCCAATACGTCAATTAGAGGATCAAAATAAAATTTTTTATTCTAAAATTGAATATAGAGTATATTATCATTCATCCAAATTTCAACCACAAATCTCTATTTTCTTCTCTAAATATTTCCTTCCAAAACTACTATCAATTTTCCCTCCATCAATTTTCCTTACTGTGTGTGTCAATTTTCGACCACAGTGCCAATCAAGCACTTAGCTGGAGAACACTGGCAGAATAGATTAAGTTCGAACAACCTGTCACAAAAAAAAGAGATTCTGGTGGTGGTTCGTCCACCCGGGGGCACTCTGACGATCAAGTCAGTTATCTCTCAAAGATAGCAAAAGTGCTTAACTCACTATTCAGAGCATAAAAAGTATACCTTAGATCCATAGGGGTGCCTCACTTTTATAGCCAACACAATCCTAGCCCCAATAGAAGCCTAGCTCCAATGGACTTAGGATTACTGCTAATCTTGGACTCCCAGTAGGATTGGGACAAACTCTCTAAGAGTCTTATCTTTACCCAAACTGAAGTCCTCTCTCATTTTAGGACTCTTGTCCCTTATTCGCTTTTTTCGGATTCCGGTATCTTCGCAGATAACCTCAACCTAGCCGAGATGATCTCAAGGCCATGACCAGACACGTGGCACTCTACTGCACTTCGGTGACACCTCGCCACGTGTTGTCATTCAAAATTTATGTCCCACAATTCCCCCCTAGGTTCTATTACCTTGGCATCCCGAGGTGGTGGAACCTATATCATTTATTCCATTTAGCACATCGCTAAGCTCACCCATATTCATTACCGAGGTCATCACTGCTGGCTCAATATGACGAAGACCTATAGTCTGCTTTCATCAATACTTTGGAACCAACAACCAAGTTCGCTCAAGTTTCAACCGAAATCGCCCTCCTAGCCGAGGTATTTGTTTCATTAAATGAAGAACTCCAAGATTTTCATCACGCTGTATGAGCTAGCACGCAAGATTTCAACCGCTTATGCCACACGCCTTTCCCTATTAAGTCGCGGTCTCGATATGCGCCATTAAGTCGCCAAGATCTACAGATGCCGTCGACAATCACGCCGCCCTAGGCACACTAATTGCCATTTTGCCATTATTTTATGTGTTTGATCAAAAATCACTTCACTCTCTCCAAATTTTTACTTCTTCATCTTCATTCTTGTTTAAACTTTCTCTCAAATCCTTCATTGTCGCTTTTTTCAAGCAACCAGCTTTCACCCTCTCCTTCCTGAGGCTTTCGTTGCACTTCTTTGCTTACTACCACCGTCGACACCGGCGATTTCACACCGGCCTTTTGTAATCTAAACAATCACTCTTCAATGTTGTCAAGTGCCTTCTTTCTTTTTCTCAATGTATTCTTTTATTTCTTCTTTCAACGTGGTTGTATGTGTCTTCTTTTACTCTTGTATGCTTCTATGCTTAAAATAATTTGCATGCCTTCAAAATACACCTTAATCAGGTAATCTCCTGGTGTAACACCTCGGTTGTACCCACTAATCGGTTTATCTCAAATTGCTTAACACTTGAAAATATTTTTACAATATTTTCACAAGTGTTATTTACAACTCGACATTTCACTCTTAGCAAGACTTTTGTCTTCAAATTTCTTCCAAGTCTTGGCAACATGGTAATCCCTAGTATGTAGATACTTCTTTCAACATAATCTTGGCTTAACTTGTAAATTTTTCTCAAAAATTTCAACAAGTGTTAAATCAATCTTCCTTCAAAATGACCTCGGCTTAATTTCAACTTGTAAGTTTAAATTTTAACAAGCGTTAAACCGGACCTCGGTTTAACTTCAACTTGTAAATTTAAAATTCAACAAGCGTTAAATATAGCCTCGCTTAACTTCAACTTGCAAAATTCAATTTCAACAAGCGTTAAACATAGCCTCGGTTTAACTTCAACTTGTAAATTTCAATTTCAACAAGTGTTAAACATGGCCTCGATTTAACTTTAACTTGTAAATTTTAATTTCAACAAGCGTTAAACATATCATCGGTTTAACTTCAACTTGTAAATTTCAACTTCAACAAGTGTTAAACACGGTCTCGGTTTAACTTCAACTTGTAAACTTAAATTTCAACAAGCGTTAAACGTGACATCAGTTTAACTTCAACTTGTAAACTTAAATTTCAACAAGTGTCTAAACCAATCTTAGCTTGTGAAATTCTAACTCCCAAGCATCATTCTTCAACCCTTTGCCCCCTAATGTGAACTTAAGTTCCACTTGGGTTCTCATTAGGCACGTGGCTTTGACCTCGTCGTCGATGTTAGATTCTAACAAAGACTGGCCGAGGTTATCTACCTTGGTCTCTTTACTAAGGCACTCAGCTCCAATCTATGTCTGATTTTGCCGATATGACAAGTCCAGGTTAACCCAACTTTGTTCAACTTTATTATATGCAAGTAAAGTATCTACTCTGCTATATAATAAGTCTAAGTTATTCGTCATGTTTCAATCAGAAACATCGTCATAGGACCGGCTCATCCTATCGCACGTATTTCAAAAATCAAACTAGCACTTTATTATTGCTTTAGCCGTTATGCCCCATTGCCGCAACCTTTCTCAGCCGAGGTCCCTAACTTTGAACTCTCTTGGGTGACCTTCTTGTTGTAAGCCCTAGCAAGTTGTTGCGGTATACCCCCTCAAATTAATTGTCGTTCTATCGCACATTGGTGGATTTCAAAGCATTTTCATGCTTTTTACATAGGCTTCAAATTTTTGCATGTAAGGCCAAAAGAATCCCTACGATATTTCCCTATGGGCAAGGGATCGCCTTGCATGGCTTCCACATACTCTTTTGTGGACCTTATATAAAAATTTCAGAACATAGGCCAAGCTCTTTCTTCTCGAACTTAATCATCTAAGCCGAGCTCTTGTCTTCGGGATTTGGGATCCGAGATCCGAATCCGGATCTCGCCACTTGACCGAGCTCTTGTCTTCTCGTATCCAATGTTATCTCGGCCGCTTCGTAACCATTTCTCTTCTCTTGTTTGACGCCTTTGTCCTCTGCGATCCTCCTCCTGCTCGCATACTTTTCTATCCCGCCATCACCCTCCATGCTTTTCGCAATGTCTTTGCCAATGATTTTCAAGGTGCAATATCCTTCGCCGTTTTTAAACGACACGACCGCCACCTCTTGGTTGCATCCTGGTATTCGGTTGAATACCTCATAATACCTTTTGGCATAGGCCCTAAGGCTTTCATCCTCACCAATCTTCAAGGCCATTAGGGAGTCCACCCTCAATGGCTGTAGCTTGTTTGTCACGAATTTGGCCACAAATATCTTGGCCAGGCCTTCCTAGGTTTTCACAGTTCCTTTTGGCAACTTGTGAAACCAGTCCGATGCAATTTCTTCGAAGGATGAGGGGAACACCTTGCAGAGTAACGGCTCGTTCCTGGTGTACAACGCCATCGAGTTCAGGTACAAACCGACGTGAAAGTTGGGGTCTGACTTACCATCGTAGATTTGGAATCTTGGTATGCTAAACCTCTTCAGGGCTTCGAATTTGTCCAATTCTAACGAGAACGGCGTTCTCGGCTTGACCGGGGAAGTTACCTCGGCACCTTGTTGCTTCCTCTGTAGGTGATCCCCTAGATCCTCTTTGGTCCGTCCGGGAGCTCAGCTATCTGCTGACTTTAGCCTTTTCGGTGCACTACTCCCGCCATTATGGGTCCTTTTGGACTTCCTTCCATTGGTTGCGTCGAAGCATAACTCCTGCCCTTGAACATGCCGATGTTCTTTGGGGTCAGCTTCTTTAGTGCAATGCATCCTCCTCGATTCTTCCCTTCTTGACTCTCCTTGCCCGACCTCCCTTGAAAGCCGGTGATAGTGTTTTTTGATCCTGATGTGTCAGATCAGAAGGACTGCTTATGCCCCTCTTTCGGCATCCTCCTTGCCGCTAGAATCGGGCGATCTTGTAGTGGGAACTAGTCGCATGACTTCGTGATCATGAAATTGACCACCGCTTGTAGGTCCGCCAATTTGTTCACCATGACCTTTACCTCATCGCCTCCGTAGGCATCTTTCTTTCCATACCGGAGGTCGCTCGCGTAATACCCATTTCGGTCCATTTTCTTTAGTACGTCGCTCTTTTGGCCGATGTTCTTTCCTCCGTGATTCTTATCACGAGTCTCTTCATTGCAGTTGTCTTCTTCGACGTCAAGGTCAATATGTTTCCTACTCTCAGTAGGGGTATCGTCCCCAACCTTCTCTTTCTATCTGTCGTTGGCCATCTATTCTCCTTTCGTTCCCACAGACGGCGCCAAATTGTATGTGTCAATTTTCGACCACACTGCCAATCAAACACTCAGTTGGAGAACACTGGCAGAATAGATTAAGCCTGAACGTCCTGTCACAAAAAAAAGAGATTCTGGCGATGGTTCGTCCACCCGGGGACACTCTGACGATCGAGTCAGTTATCTCTCAAAGATAGTAAAAGTGCTTAACTCACTATTCAGAGCATAAAAAGCATACCTTAGACTCATGGGGGTGCCTTACTTTTATAGCCAACACAATCCTAGTCTCAATAGAAGCCTAGCTCCAATGGACTTAGGATTACTGCTAATCTTGGACTCCCAGTAGGATTGTGATAAACTCTCTAAGAGTCTTATCTTTACCCAATCTGAAGTCCTCTCTCATTTTCGGACTCTTGTCCCTTATTCGCTTATTCCGAATTTCGGTATTTTCGCAGATAACGCCGCCTAGCCGAGATGATCTCGGCGATGACAGACACGTGGCACCTCTACCGCACTTTGGCGACACCTCACCACGTGTTGTCATTCAAAATTTATGTCCCCACACTTACCTATCTTTTTATAAAATAGAACCCATCAACCCAAATCTTCTTAGTCTCTGTGATTGATCATTTGAAAATGAATTTTACAACAAAATTTTCTAACATAAATGGTGGTGATAAATTTCGATTTTGTTCAACAGGTAGTTAATAATTCATGTATTTTTTTGTTTATTAATAAATTTGCAATATTTGTATTTTTGTTAAATATATTTAATATTAAACTTATTTTAAAGGTATGATTTTAATTTTTTTTAATAATATGAAATTTATAAAAATTAAATATACATATTAAAAGGTATTTGTATTTTATAATATATTATCCAAACTACAAAAGGATATATATATAAATTTGAAATGAAAAAATCTTGAAGACAAACTTGATATTTAAAAAAAAAAAATTTAAAAATTGAATGATGTGTTAGAGTTCTTCTCTATTTTTCATTATCTCTCTAAATATGAAAAATCAACCCATCCTCCCAAATGGAGATAGATTTAGAGGATGAGGTAGAGGTGAAAATCCTTCAAATGTAAAGATATAGAGGGTGGGTTGAAAATGCTCTAAGTAATAAAGTGAAGGCTATTAGTAGCACCGGTGTTTAAAATACTAGTTGTTTATTTTGATTTTAAAAATTACAAATACTTTATTGCTAGAATTTGTCATTTATCGTAGTTAACCAAAAAATAAAATTTTTAATTACCCTTTTATACAACAATAAAATTACTAGAAATGTTATTGAACTATATTTTTGACATTATTAAAAATTATTAATTAATTTAATAGTTAATTAATGAAAGTGGTTATTTGTTATAGAATACTTAAATTTGAAAAGATGAGATGTAAATTTTAGAATCACATGAGGCAATTAGTAGTATCTTAAGCAAATCTCAAGAGGTATATTTGTAGAGTGCAGCGAATAATACTTCAATTATTACTTTGGACCCCCTACTTCTTTCATTTTTTTATTACAATAATAACCTCAAATGAAATTATTAAAAAGGACATAAATGCAATTACGACATCCCATCTCACTATTAAACCCTCCACAAAATCATAACATAGGGTTTGAGAGCATCCAATTCCATCACCACCAACACACTTCAAAACCCTAAAACCTATGCATAGTCACAACACCCAATTTGTGCAAGCTTCTTTGGTAGCTAGTCTTCCAACGACAAGTCTTCTTCAGTGGCAAGTATTTTCCAGAAGCCTTGGATAGTTTGTAGTTCTTCGGCAATGGCAATGAGTGAAACTTTTTCCAATAACCCCAATACTAGACGGATGGAGCATTATATTGTTAACTCAAATGAGGTTTACAAAATGAAGAGGTTGACCTTGTAATGGTGAGTTTTTTCAACACACACAAAAATAATTAATGAAAATGGTTTGATATTCTTTTAGTACTGAACCCCCAAACATATGTTAAAAAATGGCAACACAAGGCTGAATGAGAGGCAGAAATTCGGCAAGGACTAACTAAACTAATTCCATTTGTTGGGAAGTTCAATGTCGAACAAATTTTGGAACAAACCTAAGTTTGCTGCCATGAGGTCCAATGGAGAGGTCGGTGGTGAGAGATCAAGACAGAGAGAGATCAACAACGCAGTGAAGTCGACGGTGAGAGAGGTCAATTTTCAAGTAGTTTTGGGCGGGGTGAACTGTTAAGGTTTTGGGAGATTGAAGGGTTTCTAGGAGGGGGGTGTGTTAATGGTGATGGGGTGTGCATTTTGGTGGGTGTAGTATTTTTAGAAAGATAACTTTGTTATTATGTGGGGAGTTCTAAGAAATTTTTTCAATTTTGAATTTTACAAGTCGGGGAAAAAACATAGGGGAGTCCGAAGTATTAATTATGAGTGTTATTAGTAGCTCTCATATTTGTAATTTATGCTTATTTTAATTAGTGTATAGTTTAACAATATATATTTTTTTATTTAGCTAATTATTTAGAGGGCAAATTACGACAGTTATCCATGTACTTAACCCCTTAAGTCATTTTAGTTCATGCACTTTTAATTGACTCGATTTTAACCATGATTTTATGATTTTGTCTCAATTTGGTCTAATTGATTACAACTTAACATTTTTTTTTATGAAAAATACACACATAAGTAACATGTGTCATATTTTTAAAGACAAAATTATAAATTTACTCAACTCATTTAGTTAACATCAACTAATTTAGTGATAATTTTTCTTAAAAAACACTAACGATATTATTAATTAGACCAAATTGAAATAAAATTTAAAATTAAGGGTCAAAATTAAGCCAATTAAAAGTATAGGGATTAAAATAATACAAAGAATTAAATATAAGGAATACCGGTGTAATTTGTCCTTATTTAAACTTACAAAGTTACTTTTATGCTATAAACGTAAAATAAAAATATTATGTTTAAAAATAAGATAAATTACACTAACCTGTTTTAAAGTTTAAAGAAAATATAAAAATTTCATAATTTTGACATAAGTATATTGACTTCCCTTTTAGTAGGATTAAATAGACCAAAATTAATACAGATTGTATGAAAACACAAAGATACATAAGGTAAAATATATATTTTAATGTAAAGGTGATGTTAATATTATTTTTTTATCTAATACAACTAATGAATTTTCGATGAAGAGTGAGTCAAGTATATTTGAATTAAAATCTTAAAAAAACTTAGTATAATTATGTCAAAATCATAAAATTTATTATATTTTTTTGTTTTCAAATTTTAATGGATGTTAATGTAATTTACTCATGAAACCAAAACATTTATGGTAGGACGTATTTTCTTTCCTTTTCCTAGAGAGCAGAGTTGTACCTCAATAGATCTGATCTTGCACAAAGAGTAGACCACTAGAGTCTAACAAGAGTACTTGTCGGATTGGCATTTCAATGACCGGTAGAAATTAGCTTTTGATGTTTTACTTAGGTCAAGTTTGACATTTTTAAAAAATTTAAAAAATTAAAAAGTTATTATTTTATTTAAGCCACATCATTTTATTTAAATCACATCACTTTTTTAACACATTACTTTAAACTCAACTCATATTTTATAAAAAGTCAAAAAATACACTTATTTAGTCTTCCCAAACTTGGCCTTAGCCTTCGTCTGGTAATTTAGGTTGGATTGAATTTGAGATTATTTTAATCATAAAAATATAAAATAATTTTTTTATTTAATAAGATAAAATATCACATTTAATTCATAATAGTGGTGTTTGGGAACTTTGTTCCCAAATTTTTTTCTCATTTTTTTCACTAAAAGACAAAAATTTTGCAAAACCAAAAAAAATACATCCAAACAAAATATCACATCCAACCCCATAATCATTTCACTTTTTCTCTCACAAACATCACATCCAACCACATAAAAACCCAACTATCTTTTCAAACACTAAGGGTATGTTTGGTTTGTGTTTGAGAGATGTGTTTTAGAGATAAAAAGTACGAAAACATGCTTGGTTTGGTTTTTTTCAAAAGATATTTTGGAAAATGATTTTGAGAGAGAGTTTTGAAAAAAGTGATTGATTTGATATGTGTGAGAGAGAGATTTGTTTGGAAAACTTGTTTGGTTTACAAGTTTTGGAAAATTTTTTTGAGAAAATTTGTTTGGTTTGATTACTTTTGAAAACTTATTTGTAGAGAAAATTTCCCAAAATTTTTTCAGAAAATCAAACCAAACGAACCCTAAAAATTTTTTATCTCATAAAAACCTACATCTACTAAAATCTACATAAAAACTCACTTCCTAAACACCCACATTATATTTTTTTCACAAAAATTAAAAAATTTATTCCAAACAAAATTTTTTAACCCTAAATTAAAATAATTACAAAAAAAAAAAAAAAAAAAAACCAACACACTCCCAAACGAACCTTTTACCTCATTTCATGGCTGTGTCCTCCTGTATATAGAAGTCTTGGATGCATTTGCACGCTCTCTTAGGCTTGGTTTGGCTTGAACTAAATAAGCTAAAAAGTCAAAAAGTCACTATCTTATTTAAGTCACATCATCCTATTTAAATCACATCACCTCTCAACACATCACATCAAACCCAACCCAAACCCAACCCAAACCCATCAATAAGTCAAAAAGTGCACTTTTTTAGAACACCCCAAACCAACCCTTAGTATGTGTTTTTTGGCACAAAAATGTCACATCATGATTTTTTATTTTATATACATTCAATGTAAAATTTAAAATAATAAGTTAACAAAAATGTTTTAGAGTTCAAATTTTGGACCTCTAAAGTTATCACTAATTAGGTGGCAGTGGCCCCCTTCACTATTGATGTGATGGCTGTGTCTTTATTTTTTTGTTTTTTTTTTTTTGTTTGTTGCCAGCTCACTAGTGCAGCAATTAGAGCTGCACAATTAGTGCTCTGTATCACAGCCCATAAGTTAATATTTTCAAATATTAACCATCATGATCATATTAAAGTAATTCGGGTAACCGTTTGGGAAGATGGTTTGAGTGTTTTTTTTTTTTTTTTTGCTAGTTTAGTCACAAAAGATAAAATAAGTTATTTTAGTCACAATAAACAAAATATCACATTCAACCCATAATCATTACACTTTTCTCTCACAAAAAAATTTAGAAAGTCAAAAAGTCCTTTCCAAACTAAGCTTTTTAGCTCAGGTTAAAATAGCTAAAAAAGTCAAAAAGCCAAAAAATCAACCCACTTGACACTTCTGAAGTTTATGTTTATTACAGTTCCTCCCCTTACCTTTTAAAAATTACATCTCTCTCCCTGAGATTTAAAGTTTCATTACAGATTCCTCCCTCAGCAATTTAATTTTTTTAAATACCAATTTTACCCTCACTGAGTAAATTGCATTGACACTCCTCACATTTTAGAAATTACAATTCCCTTCCTAAAGTTTAAAGTATCACTACCAATTGCCCTCTCGGTAAGTATTAGTTGGAAAAAAAATTAATTGAAAAAAAATTTTGTTAGTAAATTTTAAAAATTTCTGTCTAAAAACCAACATAAACTCATTTTTTGAATTTACGTTTTTTTCTCAAATTTACAAGTTGAGACAACAATTTATAAATCAAAAAAATTATCAAACAAGTTTTTATGATAGTTTTAAAATTTTTTGTAAATATAAATTGAAAACTGAAAACAAAATGATTACCAAACAGGTCTCAGATGGAAAAAATATCATAAAATTAACAAATAATTAAATAAGTTATCAACGTAAGAAATGACTTATCAAAAGATTCTTAAGTTATATATGATTTGATTTTTAGAATTTTTTTAAAAATTAAAAATTAATTTGGTTAAGAAATAAAAAATAATAATCATTTAGGGGTAAAAAATAATTATCGTTTTAACTTTTGGGCATGTTATATACTCCTACATATGTATGACTATTTCAATTTAATTTGTAAAAAATTATTTCTAATCACTCGAAAGATAAAAATTACATAAAAATGATAATTATCTTCGTAAAAAATTATTTTTTATAAATGGTTGTCTCAGTTTGTAAATTTGAGGAAGCAACGTAAATTCAAAAAATGAGTTTATATAGATTTTTAAATAGAAATTTAAAAATTTTACTAACAAATTTTTTTTTCAAATAATTTTTTTTCCAATTAATTTTTTTTTCAATGAATTTTTTTTTTCCAACTAATACTAACCGAGAGGGCAATTGGTAATGCTACTTGAAATCTTAGAGAGGGGATTATAATTTCTAAAATGTGAGGGGTAATTTACCCAGTGAGGGCAAAATTAGTATTTAAAAAAAATTAAATTGCTGAGGGGTGAATTTGTAATAAAACTTTAAACCTTAGGGAGAGAGATGTAATTTTCAAAAGGTGAAAAAGAAAACTGTAATAAACATAAACCTCAGGTGTCAGTAATTTACCCAAATAATTTAAATTAAAAGTACAATTCGAATACATTCCAAATACATAAAATAAATTCATTTTTCAACATTGCTCCTCATTGTTATTTGTCATGTTCAACCATGTTTTGTTTGAACAATCTCATTCTCCAATCTTGTTGAGATGTAAATTTAGAGTGTGGCAATTAGTTTTATGTGCGTCAAAAAAGATATATATATATATATATATATATCAGTGAAAAGGGAATAGAGACCTATTTTGAGAAGATGATTATAATCAATTTTTTGATAAAAAGCTACTTATAAGTAGTTTATAAACAATTTTTTTGTAAGAGAGGAAGTTTGTTATAATCTGAGAAATGGATTATAACCCACTTCTCAAAATAGGCCAGAGAAAGAGAAGTAAGCTTCAGACACCAGGTCTAGTAAACAAAGTCATTTACTAGGCAATACAATATGAAATTAATTACATAATTAATAAATTTAGTTAAAACTTTGAATTAAATAAATGAACTAATGTATTTAAAATTTTGACTATTTCTTTTTACTTTATTTTTAATTTAAAAATATCATTTAAATACATTGTGAATATATATAGGTATACGATTGTTGTAATGATCTAAAAATTTTTAGTTGTCGTTCGAGCGAAAAAGTGCTTGCTCGAGCAGCCTATTGATAGGAATAACAATGAGAAACTTCTCCTATGAAATCTATGAAAATTCAACTTAAATATATTATTTTTTTTTTTGTTTTTACCCGTCAAATCGATTAAATGATATTTTTTAAACATTCATAGAATATGAGTGGGGGCGGGTGTCTCTTCACATCATATGTCATGTTCATCAGCAACCAGAAGGACGTGTTTGCAGAGTCGAGTCAATGATGTGAGTGGATTCGTCTCTCTCTTTAATAGTCTCTCTACAAATGTAAATTCCAATCCAGAGGACTTTCACTCTTGAAATCAATTTCAAAAAATGAATGCATATTGTGAGACTTGCTCTTGTAATACATTCTTCAAACAGGTGGTGTGCAATAAAGTGGTACGCATAGAAATGGAAGAAAGAATATGACATTGATAGAGAGAGAGAGCTGTAATTTTTTTTTTAAAATCTTTCACGTTCTTTCATTTTTTTTTAATTACTAAAAATTTATTTGATTATCTCAAAATTATATATTTGATTATTTTAAAATAAAATTTTTAATTAATTAATTAATTAATGTGTATTTGATTTTATTATTGAGTCAAATAAAATAAAATAAGATTGAATGTATATTTAGTTTTGGTTGTGAACCTTAAAAAAAAATTAAAAAAAAAAAGAGTCAAATTGGGTTGGAGAAAATTCAAATCCATTAGGAGATGGGGATGGTAGTATCCATGGGGAATGAGAAATGTGAAATGGGAAAAAATTATTATAGGATAATAGGAATGGAGAATTAATATCCACCCCATTAACCCCAGTTGTCATCCCTATCTTTTGAGGCATCCAGTACTTTTGTTTGTAGGTTTCAGATTTTGAGAATTGGTTGTGTTCACTCGAGCATAAGAGTGGTCGCTCGAGCAGTTTGTTCGAAATCAGTAAGTATAAAACCTACATTTTATGCATTTTCTCTCACTTTTCTCTCTTTTCTCTCCCTCACCTCTTTTATGTCCAAAAACCCTAGCCAGAAAACCTTTGATTTCATCTCATTACACCAAAGATCCACCTTAGATCATACAAGATTAGTGAAGGAGGAGTGAAGATCTTTCTCTTGACTGATTGGATTGCGAATTCATCAGAGTTCTTGCTTGGTTCTTCATTCTTTGCTCACTTTCTTGAGTAGAGAGTCCTCTTTAACTCTAATCATTTATGATTTCGTTTGATTAGGTTGTATTATGGGAAGTATGTGTTGATTTGAGTTTGAAATCTTGATTAAAAGATGTTTATATTTAAAAATGGGGTTTCACTTAAAATTTAAAAAATTTAGATGAGAACTATTTGATGATTGTTGATTTGATGATGAAATGAGAAAAACCTCAATTTTCTTAAAACCCGAGACTTGGGATTTTGTTTTTAAATGAGGGTTTGAATCAAAATTGTACTATATGTTGAAATTTCAATTAATCTTTTTGAGTATTCGTATGTGGAATGAGATTGGTGTTATGATGATGTTAATAGAGGATTTAAGGAAATTGTTTTGGGTGGAAATCTAAAAAATGTTGAAAGGTTCAATATATAAATTGGTATATAATTAAAATTGATGGCTGGGATGACTTGGGGGCATGGATATATATATATATATATATATGTATATGTATTTCATATCATATTCATTGGATTGATTTTGTGTGTGATTTAATTGGACTTCAGTTAAGTTACAATAGTATGAACTTTTGCATTGTGTTGCATCCATAGGGTGTTGGATTACGTGTTGAGTTGTGTAAATAAGGTGTGTGTAAATTTAGAACGTGTTGTGTGTGTTGAAGTGCCCAAATGCCCTTCTATGCTCGGAGGCTGGAGAATGTGAGAATGTCATTTGTATATGGTTAAGGTAGCCAATTGCCCTTCCGTGCTTAGCACCGATAAATGTGGGGGATACGGTTGAATAAATGTGTTGGGTGTCCAATTGTTACTCTGTGCTCCGTGGCTAGTAAATGTGGAGGTATTTTTTTTAAAAATGTAAAGGGTGTCCAATTGCCCTCCATGCTTGATAGTCAGTAAATGTGGAGGTATTTTCAGAAATCTTAAAGGTGCCCAACCGCCTTTCCGTGCTTGGTGGCTAGTAAATGTGGGGGGGTATTATGAGATGTGTTTTGGGATTTTATAAAAGAAAAGAAAAAAAGATGTTCTTAAGGAGAATTAAGGTCCAATTGTTGAGTCAATTGGGAGTTTAAAATTTGTATTGAGCATTGAATGTCATCAAAGTTACAAGATTTGTACATTATGATGTGTTGTATGAATATAGCCAACATGAGCATTATATATATATATGTGTGTGTGTGTGTGTGGGGAAGTATTTTGTGAATCACAAGATGCGTGGCTAAGGTGACACCGGCGTCGCCAAGGTACCACGTGTCTCGTCACGCGCCGAGATGATCTCGCTAGGCCGAGATTATCTGTGGAGATGTCAATCGAGATAAACAAATAAGCCGAGAGTCCTAGAATGTGGGAAGATCTCACCGATAAGGATAAGGCTCAAGGAGAGTTTATCCCTATCTAATTGAGGATCCAAGATGAGCATTGAGCCCGAGTCCATTAAAAATGAGGCTTCTAAAGGATTAGGTCAAGATAGTTATAAAAGTGAGTCACCCTCATGGGTCTACGTTAAGTTCTTTTTTGTGAGTTTAAGTATTATTTGCTATTTGTGAGAGATATAGTTTATCGACTTGATCGCTGGGTGCCCCCAAGTGAACGAACCACCAGTAATTCTCATCTTTTGTTATAGGTTGTTGGGCTTAATCTATTTTTCCGTGCTTTCCAAATGAAGTTCCCTTTTGGTTTTGTGGTCGAAATTAACACCACAATTTGGCGTCTGTGGGGACGACATCTACAGTGAAAGTGGGGAGCATGCAGATCCTAATATCGGGGAAGAAAACCGCAACAAAGGAGCACAGGATCTGAATCCTGGAGGAGAAGGACGTCAGCAAAGAGCGTGACGCCCCAAAGAAAGGTAGCCGAGATGAGTATTACAACGAAAGCAACCTCCAGGTATAGAAGGATAGATGCCTAAGGAGGGACACCGAGATGAAAGGACTAGCGAACAAGTTGGTCAACCTATAGTCGGTTGTCAACTTCATAATGCAAAACAACGTGATGCAACTACCATTCCCATTGCAAGACACGCCAGTACCAGCGGCCAAGATTGATGCCTAAGAAAGAGGGCAGAAAACAATCCTAGTAGTCCTGCAGCATGGCAAGGGACCTCGGCCGTCAAGGGATGTCGAGCGAATAGAGTCAGTAAGAGGTGAGTCGCAGAAGACACGACAAACCAAGGGAACCTACGTTAAAGAACCTCGGCATATCTAGGGGAAGGGCCTTTGTTTTGATACAGTGGATGAGGAGAAGTCCAAGAGGATGCATAACTACATCGGGAGCAGCGTGTGAAAGAGACTGAAATCTGTTGATAGTCGAGCTCCTGGTAGAACGAAGGAGGATCTGAGGGACTACCTCCAGAGAAAGCGAATGAACGCCGAGATCACCTCACTTGTCAAGCTGAGGACGTCATTCTCGATCGAGTTAGACACGTTTGAAGCCCCGAAAAGATTCAACATACTAAGGTTCTAAATTTAGGACTTTAAGTCTGATCCAAACTTTCATGTCGGCTTGTATTTAAATTCGATGGCTTTGTGGAGCGGGAATGAGCAGCTACTGTGTAAGGTATTCACCTCATCCTGTAGGGAGATAACATCATATTGGTTCCATAAGTTGTCAAAAGAAACTGTGAAGAGTTGTGAAGGCCTGGTTGAGATGTTTGTGGCCAGGTTTGTTACGAACAAATCACAGCCACTTAGGGTGGATTCCCTATTGGCTTTGAAGATCAACGATGACGAAGGCCTCAAGGCTTACGCCAAGAGATATTATGAGGTGTACAACAAGATTCCTGCCGCAACTAGGAGTTGGCAATGATCTTTTAAGAGTGGCCTGGATAATAATTGCTTGCATCGGAAGTCACTTGCAAAGACTTTACCGAAGAGCATGGAAGAGCTCATGGCACGAATTGAGAAGTATGCTAGAGCGGAAGAAGATACACCAAGAGTAGGAACATCAAAGCAAGAAAGAAGACACAGCTCGCTGATGCGAGGTCGAGGTAATGCCGGTGTTGACAGGCAGGAAACAGGGGTAAGGGCTGCACAAGCAGTGACCACGGTATTCAGGATCTCGATTTATAAAGTTCTGGAAAGTATTAGGAACTAGTCAGATATAAAGCCGGAGAAGATCCTCGCGAATTTATAAGAAGGAGCGTTGGAAAGCATTGTGCTTACAATAATAAGGACGCACTTAAATCAAGGGTGTAGGGCTCAAGTCGCACTTGGAGGATTCGGTCGACAAGGTCACGGAGAGACCTAAGAGATGAGGCCAGACAAAGGAAGAGCATGCGAGGCTTCCTAGGCGCCAAGAAGACCACCTCCGCCCGCTACCACCACCAATAAGCGTATGGACCTCGGGTGATCAATGTGATTCACTTGAAGGTCAATGAAAATGATGTACGATAGGAGACCTAGAGAGTAAGGCACCTGCAGCATGTGTATCAGGTCCAGCAAAAGAAGGCCAAGATAAATGAGTGTCAAGGGCCAATAGTTTCTTTTACTTAGGCAGACTTGGATATAGTGTAGCATCCACACAATGATGCCTTGGTGGTAACCCTAAAGATTGGAAAATGCCAAGTAAGGCACATACTGATTGACCAAGGCAGTTCTTGTGACATCATATACGTTAGATATTATAAGGATCTTGGCTTTCATCCAAATGATCTAAAACAATCCGACAGCTTGATGGTTGGATTCAACAAGATGCCGACATTGCCTCTCGGAGCCACGAATTTGGAGGTACAGGCAGGCACCAAGAAGGTAAGCACGAAGTTTACAGTAATTAACACCCCCTCCCCTTACAATATTATTTTAGGAAGACCGTGGTTATATGCAATGAGGGCTGTTCCCTTAACGTTGCACCAACTGTTGCGATTCCCAACCAAATAGGGGATTGAGGAAGTTAGAGGAGGCTAGGTGCAGGCGAAAAATTGCTCCATGGTAGCAATGAAGTCCACTTGCAACGTACGGGAAACAGAGATAGTGGAAATCAAAGACGAGGACAGAGAGGTCCTAAATGATGTCGGAAAAGAACCAGTCGACAAGAGTGAGGAAGCTTTGAAGAAGATTTTGGTCCAAGAAGGTGATGAAAAGTACTTCTCTCTCCGTGGCTCAAGCTTAGCCGACGAGGAGGACAAGGAGTTGGAGACTTTCTTGCGAGCTAACATAAAAATGTTTTCCTAGACGCCTATGAGATATTTGGCATTGACCCCGAGGTCACTTGTCATAGGCTCAAGTGGATAGGTCGGCTAAGCCTGTCATACAGCGAGCAAGAAGGCCGACATTGATACATGTGGAGGCATTCAACGAGGAAGTAGACAAGCTGCTGAAAGCCCAAGCCATCTGGGAAGTGAACTACCTTACCTGACTGTCCAACACAATGGTAGTGAGAAAAAAGAATAGCAAGTGGAGGGTTTGCGTAGACTTCACTAGCCTGAATAAAGCTTGCCCGAAAGACAGCTTCCCTCTGCCCAAGATTGATCAATTAGTAGATGCCACTTCAAGGCATGAGAGGATGAGTTTTCTAGACGCATACAGAGGCTATCACCAAATAGCAATGTATGCCCCAAATGAAGAGAAGACGACATTCATCACCTTGAAAGAACTCTATTGTTACAGAGTGATGCCTTTCGGGTGGAAGAATGTAGGAGCGACTTACCAGAGACTGGTCACCAAGACGTTTAAGCATCTGATTGGAAGGATAGTAGAGGTCTACATCGATGACATGGTTGTGAAAACCAAGGAATCAGGGAATCATCTGGCCGACTTTGTCACGCTCCAAACCCGCCTTATAGGTTTAGCATCGTGAATCGCCAAGAATCCATGGATTACCTACTACCTCTAACGTATAAAGATATGATAAGTGGTTAGCGGAAGCAAATACATAATTATAGTTGTCCAATGAGTCAGGTCACTTATATGAAATGTAATATTTTAAAAACTTTGTATACATAACCATAAGTCAACTGTAACAACCCCATCATGTATAATGATTAGTACTTGATTAATTAAGAAGATTCGAGAATTGATTGCCGAGTATTATAATTTATTTGGGATTTATGAGGATTATGAAATCTGACTCGTATATGATTTGATTGAAGGTTTACTTTGGAATTAGAAATTGAGGGTCCAAATGGCTTAAGGAAGTGAAGTTAGAAGTTGAATCAATTTAATCTTAATTACGGACCCATTTGGGAGTTTAATTAAATATTCGATTCGCTTTAGTGAAATCGAGATTCGATTAATTAGGCCCTAATTGGAATTGATTAAGTCATGAGGATTGAGGATTGTGGTTATTATAAATTAAATTTAATTATGGTGTGCCCAATTTGAATATGTAATTTATTGTTGAAAATTTGAGTCTGATCGTAAATTGAAGGCCCTAATGATTTGGAAAATCGAAATTGATAATGATAATAAATTCAATTTAATATTTGAAGCCTTTTGGGAGTTTGGCTGGAAATCTGATTCGGATCGATAAATTAAATATATTTAATTAGGCTCTAATGGAAGTCAATTAGACTAATTAAATCATGTGAGAATTGTGATTATTTATGATTAAATAAGTTATGTAGTAATTGAGAATAATTAAGACTAAGTGGTGATTAAATTATGTTAATGTGTTCAGAGGCCGTAGGTAATTCTCGGATTACTGACCGGTTACGGTGCCAAACCTATAGGGGCGGGTAATTAATTTAGAAATTAATTATTTTTATATGAATTTGAATCTTATGGTTGCATGCATGTAATTTAGAGAGATTAAAGAATTAATTCATGAATATTTGAGCTTAATTTTGGAATAAAAGGGTTTTTGATGTAGATGGTTTGATTTTGATTATGATTTCACACATGCAAATATTTTTCTAGGAGTTTTATAATTTCAATTTCATAATTCAAGGAGATAGAAAAGAGTTAGAAATCGATTTTATGGAATTGGAAGGAAATTGGTAAGGAAATGATGATTTGGAACTAAAATTAAGTCTATGGAATTTGGGAACTAATCCTAAAGTTTTGATTTTATAATGAAAACTAGGAATTTGTTTAATCCATGCATGTAATTGAATTGAAAAGCTTTATTCAATTTAAATACATTTTAGAACACCCATGATTATGAATTATATATTTGGTTAGAAATTGAGTTAAGTTGATTTTCTAAGAGATTGATTTGTGTAATTCATAATTGTTGATTTTGTTATTACTAATAAAATTGGACCTATTTGTATTGCATACATCATGAATTTTGAAGGATTTGGATTAATTCAATCTCATATTTTAAAAAGAAAAATGAAATGTTTTATAAACATCAAGTTTATGAAAAATTAGAATTAACCCTAGTGTTAAATAAAGTGTTGATGTTATGATTAGATTTTAATCCATACTTGTAATTTGAGATTTTATTTAAATAAAACATATTTTGGGATATCTACGGTTATGAATTAAATTGAGGTTATGAATTAAGTTAAGATTAAGATTATGGAAACTAGTTATAAGAATATAAAACTAGTAATTTTGATGTCAATTTCATGCATGTGAATAATTTTCTAAGGAATCTATGACTTTAATTAATGGTTTTCCATGTTTGTATACCAAAATACATGTTTTGAAGCCTTGATACCAAACTTGAACTTTAATTGCAATTTTGAAATTTCAGAATTTTCGTTGTTCGCACGAGCGAGGGAAGTCTCGCTCGAGCGTGAAAATCAAGCTCCCAACAGTTTTTCAAAATTGTACTGTCCGCTCGAGCGACCAAAGTGGCGCTCGAGCGAAGACCCCATTTTCAGCACCTTTTGAAAAGTTGCATTTAGTTCATATTTTTATCCTCATCTCTTTCCAATGTATTCTAGACATGATTTATGACTCAATAAAGATTAATAAGCTACTAATCAACATAGATTAGTTAGTTAAGGATTGAATCATTGATCTTGGGGTAATTAGTTAGGAAGCCAAGTATAGGATCAATTTATTTGGAAAAGAGGGACTTAGTAATGAAAGAATACGTGCATTAAGAACCCGGTTTGTTTAAATGAGAAAGAATAAATGTAGTAGAACTTCGGACTATAAAGACTAGAAAGGACAAGTTTAATCAAGGGAGTAATGTTGTATTTCAATGTGTATATGTTATGTGCTTGTGTAGGTCACGCGCCATTGCTTGCCTAATTTTCCTGATATGTCCAGTCTGTCTGATTTGCTTCTGCAGCCCACTGTGAGTAATAACATTGTAAAGATATGTTCAACTGTACTTATTTTTTGTGAGATAAAATGGGATCTGTTTTCTGAAATGATATGTTATGTACAATGAATGACTGTTCGATTTCTGACATGTGTCGTGACATCCTTAGTATTGTGTGATACCTACCATTACCCCAGACGGAGGTTCCTTGTGGAACTACGCTTTATGCTATGCGTTATGTTCTCATACGCTTATGCGCTCTATCTGCGGCATCGTTCGCATCGAGGCCCGCCATGGGGCTTTTGCTGCTCGTTTCATATTCGGATCCGGAGGTTCCTTGTGGAACTACGCTTATGCGCTCGCTCGCTACACTTATGCATTCTGCTCGTTATGCTAATGGATGTATCACGAAATTTAATTATGACTTATGATTTCGCCTATATATGATCCGATCAAGCATGAATTTGATAAAATATGAATTGATTTCTCAAATCAGGACTCATTCATTGAAACCCTTTACTCAAGTATTATTCACCGGGCTTTAGCCATCAGATATTTATGTATGTAGGTGATCAAGCGTGACCAAAGCTAGAGGCTTCGCCTAGAATCTGCTTTGTCACCAACCTATGTGCCTCCGTGGAGGTTCTGGATGTGTTAAGTGTTGTCGCTGTGTAATTTAAAGTTTAAGTCATGTTTTCTTATTTGGTTCTTCAAGTCTTGTGTATTTTGAAAAGGGTACTAAGTCCCTTTCGCCTAATCAGATATATATTATGACTTAAAGATGTTGTGTATATATGTATATAAAAAGTTTAAAATTTTTCGCCTCATATAAGTCTCAAGACAAATCAATGGACGCTGTATATTCGTATTTGCTTCCGCTTAGCCCCTAATATTATGTTAACTGCTCAGAGGCCGAGGTAATCCTCGACATCGCCGGGTAAGGCCAAACCTATAGGGCGGTTCGGTCGTGACATCAACCATACATTATATTATACCACAAACATTACAAGATCTTCCGCATGCATAACATAAATAAAATAAAGTCCCATGCATAAACAGAATTAATCAACACTTGAACCCAAGACACTTCGGAACCTCCGCATGAGGCACAAGGGCCGACAATGTAAACACGTACCCCAACAAAACCTTCTGGCCAGCACCTGTATCACTCACCTATAATATATATATTAAAACAAAGGAGCTAAAGCCCAAAGGAATAACATTAAGATAAAGGGATTAGTGAACGAATTCAACATTTCATACGATATAATGTATCATAGCATAATCATAGTCATCTCATATCAGAACATAATAATGGCATATTCCATAGAGCATATCACATATCACATTACGTCTTCCGACTAGAGTAATCGGTTCCGGATATCGATTAAACACATATCACCACAATGAAGTGGCTAACGAGATCTCAGAATGTCACGGACCAAGATTTTCATGCCGCCCCCATGACTTGGGGACTATCTATGGATGCCATAATAGATTTCAAACTTGGAATGTTCGCTCACGTAAACATATATCATTTCGTAAAGCATAGCTTATCACATTTCATTTGGAACATAATTTCATATAAACGATTCTTTACGATAACGCTACTCATGGGTTCCGTAGATGGTCAATCACTTTGACGCTGACCTACAATCACAAAATACATAGCACCAACGAATCTTATCATTACTTATTCATGTGGCCATTAAGGCTTAGCTTACATCACGTTGGTTCATGTTCATTCTAACACATGGCTTAGAACACACACACCCTTGCAATCCCTTAGTGTGATTCATTCTTATTACAATGCTCAAGTCACATACACACTTGCCATTCTTTATCTTAGTGTATGCTTTCAGCCCATAACCTCATTACTATAGCTTAATTAAGGCTTAGGAATGCCTAAGATGCAATGAGGTTGTCAAAACATGTTTTGGAACACTTAGGCAAATTTCGTATTTTAAGTCCTCGCCGAGGCTTTCCTCGCTCAAGCGAGCATACAAAAATGTGACTGGTCGCTCGAGTGCACATTCCTTCGCTTGAGCGATCTGTAAATGATGCAAACTGAGCTCAAATTTACGCCGAGCGACTTTTGGTCGCCGAGTGAGGTGCATAATTCAGAGTGGTCGCCGAGCGAGAACCTTCGCCGAAAGCGAGATCGCAAAAACTGAATTTCCAGATTGCACCTCCAACTTCAAAACTCGAATTTAAACCTCCAAAACTCATCACTTGGGCCCCAAAACTTGGAATAACAAATTAAACTTGTAAAACATGGTGAATCAAAGATTATTTGATAAAATCATGGCCCAGGAGTTTGTTAAAAACTCACAATTTGAACTTAAATCTCAAAAATGTTATGAACACAACATGCATGGGCTTCTTTGAGTTCAAACCCTCCCAAAACATAATTAAACTTGGTAATTTGATGGAAAACAAGTTGAATGACCAAAATGTAAGAGAAGTTAACACATGCATGGAAGAAACCTTTGAAATCAAGCCCAAAACTTGGAAATTTATGCATGCATGCATGATTTGAGCTACCATTCCTCCTTCTAAGCTCCATTACATGATTAAACTCATAATCTTGAAGAAATCTCATGCTAGATGACTTAGGTTCACAAATTAGAGGTTGAAATCATACCTAGAGTCTTTAATCTCACTTATTTTAGCACAACCTTGGTAAATGCAAGCAAAATCTTCAACTTTTCTTTGAATTCCTCCTCTCTCTAGAATTGCTCTCCTCTCTCTCTAAAATGATTCCTCAGATTTTTTTTACACTCAGGGACCAACGAATTGAACAACAAAAATAAGGCTCAAAGGTGGTGGAGAAATAAGCCACTAACATGGAATAATTGTAATTTACGGCAACTAGTTAATTAGCTTCATTTAATGTACTTTAATCATGACCAAGCACATTTTAATTAAATATGCCATACGGTTCTAGCAATTCCAAGTAAGACAATGGTATAATCAATTCCGGGTTTGCATGTCGATAAGCCTTTGATTTTACAAATTAACCCATTAAGCATGGACAGATGATAAAACAGTCCACAGATAGGCACCCAATTATGTTAGGAATTACTAATAAATCCCATCATCAATCTTAATCACTTAATTAACATCCTTAATTACCGGTAATGAGCTAACTACGTGTCAAGTTATTACGCCTTTCCCCTTAAAAGAGTTTGGTCCCTAAACTCGA